>CM021742.1:3683619-4171759 GCA_011075105.1 Heteronetta atricapilla
TCACAAAACCTTTTAAAAAGCGGGGTTCCCCCTTTTTTTTTTTTGATGGCAAAAAAATTTTTTTTTTTTTTTTTTTTTTTTTTTTTCTTTTCTTTTCTTTTAAATGTGGCATGGCATGACTCTTAGCTGTTTGGTGAGTCATCTTGCTGTGAGTGAAGGAAATTAAACCTCTTAGACTAGATGAAGATTCCCTCTTAGATAATGTGATTTAACTGAGAATATACTTGGCTTGTGATAAGCTATGCAATGAACCTTGACATTTAAATGTCCTTACCAACACATTTAATTAACTTTATGAAGGTAACTGATATTCACAAAGGTCACTGGACTTCTGTTTAATTTCATAGCTTATCCAGATTTGTAATTTTGTCCATCTTCATGATCTGTGTTAGCGTATGCGTTTTGTATTCTAGCTAAATGAGTATGTTATGTAGAAGATGCTATTTAACAGCTTGCTGCTTTAATAGTGAATCTCAGGTAAAACTGATCTGATATGCTTTTTAATTTGGGGGGTGAATCTAGGATCCACAGAAGACAATAACTACATCTAATGGGGTGGTTCTTTCCTCCTCTTTTTCCTCTGAGGGAGGGTTATGAACTTTAACTAGCTTAATGCTAAATAATTTTTGAATGAAGTAATCCCCATAGGTATACTTCTAGGCTGTTGGATTTACCATTTAATTTAGAATCCAGGAAGCCTTATGAAATAATTCACTCCTGTTTTGATAGATTTGGTTGCCAGGCGGAGTGTAAAATGTGAAAGCTAGTGGCTTTCCTTTTAAAACTCTTTTATGAAAGGAATTGAAAAGACTGTTTAGAGACAAATAGCCAATTTTAAAGTCATCATGCTCCTTGGTAGCTAAAATGCCAATGCAATGTCTCAAATCTATGTCACCTGCTCAACTGAGCACAGGATTTTTACTTTACTCCTTGTGCTAAGCCGAACAGATGCTTCTATTGGTAGAGGGTTAACTGGGTAAAATTCTCACTCAGGTAGAAATGATTGCTAGGGGTGATCACTTTACTATTACAGATCTGCTCCTATTCTGGATTCTTTCAAGGAGTCTATCTTAATTCTTGGTGTCCTTATTTTTTATCATCTTCAGTTTTAATGCTTTCTTTTTACTTTAAGAAAGGGAGGGTAACAGAAGGGATTCAAATATGCTGCCTCTGACTTCCTACCAACTTATCAGATTTTAGTTGAGTTTGGATTAGTTGTCAGCAATGAATTTGTTGAATTGAGCACGCTGCTTCTGTTTCCCAAGAGTAATGACAGTGTGGGATGGCTTGATCTCCACATGCTGGGTAGCTCTGACAGGTGGGAGATGGAAAAACCTTGATCTCTGGCTAGAAGCCGGACTTCTCTGAAATAGTTTTAATATGTAGTAATGCCTGGGATGTGGTGATAATAGCCAAAATAAATTGTAATGCCTTGAGCATTGTGAGGCTTGTGATGCTGTCAAAACAGATAACTTGTTCTCTTCTCTCTTGGCTAATTTCATATTTGCTTGCTTTAATATCATGTACAGTTGTACTGTTGTTCTCTCCCCAGTACACTTGAGAAGATGTAGTGAAGGAAGAATGGCTGAGCACATTAGCTGCAGCTTTGTGGTTTGAGACCCCTTATGTGATGATTGTTCTTTGAGTTGAAAATCTTTCAAAGTTGGTAAGTTCTGTTGTTAATATCCCGGCACGGATGAGTGAATTGACCTGAAATGTTTTTGCAAGGGCATGTTTAATATCAGAGGTACTACGTCCTAGCACAGACCAAGTGTATCTGAAAAACAGTTTACTTTTCTCAAACTGGGAAACGTGGTTAGCGGGTGAGCTTTTATCAGCCTGGGCTAACAGAGTTCCTGGTTAGCTGGTTTCCTGTACAGCAGGTGGGTAGGGAGACTTTGTGAAGCAGACCTGAGACTGGCAAAACAGAAGGATACAGGAGTACTGAAATTAAAAGAAACACTCAGATATGCTTTTGCTATGAATTCTGACCCCACTACAGGAGTATCCAAGTATAACTCCAGCGGCACTTCAAATGCATGTGTTTTGTTCTTATGCTACTTTGTGCTTCCAAAGGGAAGCTAAATAGTCAGAGCTTCTACTAGAGAGGTTTTATCACCTTATCTAGCTCTGTCTCTGCCTGGCATTCCAGGTATCCATGGGAAGCATGCAAATACCCTTGCACACAAAGTAAGACACCTTATGCTTGAGGAATTGGTCCTAATTTATTGTCTAGATGACTGTAAGAAATAAGAAAAAAAAAATCCCATTCCAGGTTAGCATGTGCCTAGTTTTGGTGTTAGCTGCTTGGTCTTTCCTAGGCTTCCTGCTGAGGCTATTCTTCAATATGTTAGTGAGGAGAGTATTGTGTTTGATCCAGTTCTCATAAACATTTGAGTGCTAATCAAGTCCTACAATTATCCTTGTAGGAATAGGATGGAGTAGGCAAGCAAGCTGGCTTTTGTGATGCTGATCCAATGCCACGTGTGTATCTGTAGTTTGACAAGAGGAGGGGTTAGGCATTTGCTTGTACAAAAATTGATCATTCTTGGTGTGTGTCTATCCAGTGAAAGTATCTGCTGATAGTCCTCAGCATCTTAAAAAAAAAAAAAAAAAAAAAACAAACAACAACAACAACAAAAACCCTTCAAAATACTAGTTCCACAGTGTGCAGGTGGGAGACTCAATTATTTATCAGCTTACTTTATGATCCATCCTGAGACTGCTATATTTAGACGGGTTGATTTCATTCTTGTTTTGCATTTTAGCATTCTATTGGCCAAACCTAATCTAATTTGGAAGTTGATGGCTATTTCTTTTAAACCCTAGTGCTTTTCTGAAGCATATTTCCTCATTCAAGAGAAAAGCTTATTTTTTCATGCTGTGTTGTCGTTGGAAAGCAGTGCTTCTAGGAAGCTTGCTACTGTGCGTAATCTGTTTAGCTCTTCTAAAAGCACTACAGCTGTCCCCTCTCAAATTTAACTTTCTGCATTTCCTTAGCTTTCCTAAACTCCTAAGAGTTTATATTTGGGGTCCATCTGTTGTCTTGGCCTCGCATGATACTTTTAGATGGACTTGTTTCTTACTTCCTTCACATGGATACCAGTTGTTTGGATTTATTTTTAAACTTAACGCAAGTGTCTAGTTCTTTGATGTTGTATTACCCAGAGAGTTGCAGATATTTTTATTTGGATGTGACCAGTAATCCACTGCTAGGCATCAAAGTCAGTGTTGAAGACTTCCTGGTGGTAAAACAGGATTAAGAACATCAAAAGGTAACTACACAGTACAGAATTATTAACAATTAATTATGTTATTTCTGTGTACAGTGGTTGCTTTTGGATTTGATCCTTTAGTAGCTCTGGGAAAAGAGCTTTCACTGAAGCAGTCGAGTTATCTTCCGCAATTCTGACAATGTGATTCTTCATAATGGAGACTTTGAACTGACTTAATACATCATTGAAGTAAGAAAAACATAGCCCTGTTCCCTAACTTGCTTTGGTGGCAAGAAAAATTGCCTGTTTCCCTCTCTAAAATTACTGTGGACAGTTCCCTCCATAAAAATACTGTGGACAATAAAATGTACTTTAGAAAATTAACATTCTGTTTACTTGCTAGTTTTTCTTTTATTTATTTATTTAATCTCCCTGGTTCTAGTGGACTTTACACTATGTGCTTTATTTTGCTTTGCCAAAAAAGACCATGGCAAAGCAGCCAACGATTTCCTTTTGTCCTTCCCCACCCAACAAAATATTCTGTGGCTGTTGCACAGCTAAAGTACTAAATATAGCACAGATAGTACTGAAGAAAAATATAAGACGTCGCTCTCATAGCACCCCTGCCTCCTCCCTGTTTTCAGAGAGCATTATTTTTTCCTGCTGTATCACTCTGTGCATGTTTCATTAATATAATCTATCTGCTTGCTTGGGAAGAAGCTCATTCAGTGAAACTGTTGGGTAGCTAAGGATATGTGGAGAAATGGGTCTTAGTCTTTTTATTGCATCATTATTTTAATTCGTGATGTTTTCCACTATGCAAAAAAAGAGATGTCATTTCCAGCCTGCCTTCATGTACTATGAAATGCAGCCTGACTTGATCAGCAGTGATCACGTAGCTGTTGCTAAGTATAGCAACTGTAGGGATTGGAGAGAGACTGACTTCCCTGACTGCTACTTGAAATAGCAGTAATTTTCTCCCCTTCAAAATATATTTTTAGAGCTTTACAAATAAGAGTGACATGGCACAGCTTATAACTGGAGGCAGTGAAGATTAGGCATTGTGAGATTTTATGCTGAGATTTTTTTAGTAAAAAGAAAAATCCTTTAATATAATGTCTGCAGTATATTAGAGTAAGCAGTCTCATTGTACCCTGTTTTTTCTGTGGTTATGTCACTAATTTAGAGATGAAAGATCCAAATGTGTTTCACCTTAGAAAGCCCTTGAAATAACCCCTTCTATATTGGCCAGATGCTCTTCATAAATTGGGTTTTCTGGTTTTGGACTCTTTATAACACACAAACACACACACATACACCGGAGTTGAAGGCAGCTTTTTCACTGCTTTCTTGAACACATTTCTACAATTACAGAATCACAGAATTTCTAGGTTGGAAGAGACCTCAAGATCATCGAGTCCAACCTCTGACCTAACACTAACAGTCCTCCCCTAAACCATATCCCTGAGCTCTACATCTAAACGTCTTTTAAAGACCTCCAGGGATGGTGACTCCACCACCTCCCTGGGCAGCCCGTTCCAATGTCAAATGCCAATTAGCTTTAATGCTGATTTCAGATTCTCTAGTATTCTACTGTGTGTTCTTGTAATCAGGTTTCCTTGATTCTAACCTGGTAGAAACATAAGTGGGCTGACTTTGAGTTGCAGCTCCATGCTGTTGTGGATAACCAGGAGACTGTGTCCTAGTTCAGAAGTGTTCTGCTACTACAGAACACTTTAAGGGCATGATGAACTTAAAGTTTACAACTGCATTGTGCTAAAGAAGAAATTGTAGAACTAGTAGAAAAGGGCAGAAAAGAATATGGCATTGCAATAGAAAAGGGCATATTAAGAAGTTAGCTCTTACTTGGACTTAATTATTAAAACAACATCAAAAGACACTACAAAACTGAAGTCCTACTCCCGAAGCAAAATGAATTCCTGTCTGATAGTTGTAATTAAGTAAATGGATCAAACAGGAGTTGCAAGACCAGAAGTGCTATTATGTGTAGCAGTTTTACCTTAATTTTCTCAGTAGCCTGTATTGCTGGCAAAATAAAAGTATATTGATGAAAATTAGGTCTAGATTGTGTTTTCATTCATCTGCTAGTAGAGGGGGGTTACTGAGTGGCTAGCAATGGCATCCAACAAGATGTTCCTTTTACTTACTGCTTGCTATGCTGTGTACTCCTTACAACCATTTTCAAGTGTGTGTGTGTGTGCTGGAGATCCGAGCCTCAAGTGAAAATGGCTTTAACCATGAGTGCGTGTAAATATAGCTGGTAGACTCTTGACACAGCTTTAGATGGAGTTGTGCCATTCATGTGCTCACAAAGTTCAAGTTTCATAGAAGTAGGCACAGAAAGCCTAGTTATAATGCTAGTGCTTTTTCCTGAAACCATCTGGTGTTGGGTCTTTGACGTTAACGAAGCACTTTTTCTTTATGTAAGAAAGGAAGGAAAATCCTTCCAGAAGAGTCAGCCTAGAAAGTGCAAGGCTTCCCCCTCTTTCCTCTCCTCCCTCATCTTGGAAAAGGAGTTAGAGACCTTACCACAAATATTATATGAAATGCAATTAAAAGGTGTCTGTGACTGGTTTAAAAATATCAGTGAATGTCTTCTACGCAAGTTGAGACCGAGTCAGAAACTGCTGCTGTGTTTCTGTTTACAGTAATGAAAAGTAGGTTTGAAGAAGAGGATCTAAAGATCAGATGGTCTGTCTACATTTATTTAAGGAGTCGGCTTCTGACCTATAGATTATGAGGGCTGCAGATCTTTTTTTGCATCCACCTCAGTAGAAGCTGAAGGAGTTGTAAAATCTTGATGAATTTCAGGAAGGATGGAGTTGGCTTGTCTAAAAATGCTTTTTCTTTCCTGGCAAGCTGGTACGGCAAGCATTCCAGTGAATGCTACTCTTCTACCCTTAGCAGGAATCTTAGGCCAATCTAATGTTTAACTGAAGAGTCTAGAGATGAATACTTAGAGTTAAAAAGCAGGTTAGTGGTAACTATGAATTGGAAGTGTAGGCTTGATAAGTAAGTGAATTTAAGACTTCAGTCCCAAGTGAATCAAAAGATCGCATAGTTGAGTGAGTACCAAGCAGGGGATAGGAGGGGATGGAGTTCAGGCCAGAGATTGTGTTAGAGTAACGGGAGACAGTAAGCCTTGAAGAGCAAGAAGTCTGCAGAGATTTTGTATCTTCATTGTTATGGACTCATTCAGCAATGGAAAACAGGCACAGCAGAAGTGAGCATAAACACAGTGACTCAGAATTTCCAGCTATGTGCAGTTCTTCTCACTTACTGCTGTTCCTTTGCCTGGGCTCTTATTTCAGAGTCGATACGGCCACTCTCCTGTACAGTACCTGGAACTCCACTTTTCCAAAGAAGTTAGTGATACAACTTAAGCCTGCCCTACATGGTGTAGCTTCTCAACATGCCAGAATTCATGTGTTTGTGTAGTATGGCATTTGTCTTGGTGGAAGTATAAAGCGAAATTCCAGCTGAAAGATAAAATAAACGAACAATTTGCAATTTAGTCAGCTTTAATGGTTTTTCAAATGTGATAGCATTATTCTGATAACTACATGCTGCGTCTGAAGTTAGGCAGTAGTTAGCAGAAGGTTTTCAAAATTCTGAACTTTTTTTTCCTTTTTTTTTTTTCCCTCTTTTATCTGCTCATGTAATGAGTGTTAGTATGCTGATAATAGTTGAAAACAAGTAATATGAATACTAGAACAGTTGTCTGGTATGTTAATCCATGCTTTACAACTTCCAGAGCTCTATTTATTTCCTGAGGATAAGTTATGTATAACTCTCTGCCTCCCAAGCACGTTGCTTGGTGTTTATATCATAGGTTTATTGCATTTTTTCTTCTACGGGGGAAGTACTTCTCCCAGCTTCCAGTTTCACAGAATTATCTAGGTTGGAAGAGACCTTTGCCTGCACACAAACAAAGGAAAATCAGTACATACCCTGTAGAGAAGAGTTAAGTATTTATTAGCAGTGGCAAGCTCACAAAACTGAATTTTAAACTTTACCTGTGTGAACCTGGGTACTGCCCTTGTTAATGGTCTTGTTGTTGTTGTTTTTTTCCTCACCCTTTTAATTATCCATTATGTGGGTGAATTTGGTAGATCTATTGATGCATATATTAGCATAACTTTGGGCTTGTAGAATTACCACTAAAAATGGTACATCTGAAACACCCTTACCAGTAATTGCAGAACAAATGCTTATAGCAGTTTGTAGAGGTGTTGGCTTGGTTTTATTTGGAATGGGTTCTTGTTAGTTTACCTAATAAACTTGAAATACAGTTTTGATATTGTACCGATGATTCTTTCATCATCTTCTGGGTGTTCCAGCAGGTTATCAACTCATGCTTTTACGTGTCTCTTTAAAGATAAGCTTCCTGTTCCCAGATCATGTGTTTCAGGGCTACGCAGCGTAACCTGTCTTGGTAAATCAGCTTAACTGTAGTCTAGCTTGTACAACATGGAATGATAATAGATTTCAAATCTAATAATGCTAAATGACAAAGTCCTGGCAAGCTTCTTACCATCACCCCTTGCAAATGGCTTTATTAGATTTCTAATTGATGTTAGAGATGATTAGTGCATAGTATGGGGTAGTGCATTATTTGAATTTTCTGCATACATCAACAGACTATTATTAGAACAAAAATAGTTATTTGAGGATTCAAAAGCATAATAAGGATATCTTGGAGCTCTACAGTAATGTGTTCATACTATAAATCAGCAGTGCGTGCTTTTTCTTGGAGGAGAATTTCAGGAGTAGTGTCATGATTTACGTGTTTGTCACTTAGAGAAAGAACTGCAGATGGGAAACTGAAGAGAGTTGTTTGTTAATAACACAGCAGGCATTTATTTTAATATGGAAGTGTATGTGCTAGAATCTTACAACAGATGTTCACTGCACCGAGCCTGTCTGAATTTAAGAAGAGATTGGACTGTGCACTTAGTCACATGGTCTGAACTTTTGGGTAGACCTGTGCGGTGTCAAGAGTTGGACTTGATTGATGATCCTTAAGGGTCCCTTCCAACTCAGGATATTCTATGATTCTATGTTTAAGAATAATCCAATATTAACACTTTCACATGGAACATGTTTAGGAATCTACTTTATTTTTGAAATTGGGGTGGTGTTTGAATAATTAAATACAATCTGAAATTGATATGTGAGGGTTGTTCTACTATGCCGGGGTTGGTTTCACGTGGAGCAAAATGCTCCAAATGTGGGTATGACCTTACAGCTCATCTGCATTTATTCAAAAACCGAATAAAATGTGAATAAAACTGCTTTTGGCTTCAAAGGAGCTGAGACTTATGAAAACAGGCCATAAGTTCAAGTGCAGGTTGTTAAGAATAAATGCCTTGGTGCGGTGACTTTAACAGTATGATTCTTAATAGTGCTCAGTATCTCCCTTACAAAATTCAGTTGAAGAAGCTTAGCATCAAGCAGGACTAAGCTTTGCTAATCCTTCAAAAATGTGTTACCTTCCAACACAGAAGTAGTTAATGAAGTCAGTGGGACTACTGGTCACAATACAAGTAAGGACGCTGCTGATCTGGGACCTCAGGGATGGCCAAGCAGTGCTCGTGTTGTCACTGGCCCTGTGTGTGCCTGAAGGTTTGCATGAAGACTATCTGCAGCATTATTTTCTTTCCTAAGTAGAGCACTCAGCACCGCTCTAGAGCATGCCAGCACCACTCCAAAGCCTGCACTCCAGGATTAGGAGAATTTAATAAATAAACAAAATAGTGAAGAGCTTCAAATATCTCCGTTCTGTTCCAAATGAATTTCTTTCCAGCCTCCGGCTGAAACTTTGGAACAGTGCAGAGAAGCCGGTCTTTGGCCAGGAGGGAAGCCAAAGCCAGCTGTCAGGAGGAGAAGCTGGCAGCTGGGTGAAGTGTTTTAAAATAATTTTTTAGGGAGCACTCCATAAAAGCGCTCAGATTTTCCTAGACATACTTGTCATTTCAGTGCATCATTGATTTAAAGAAAAGAAAAAAATAAATAGAACTGGAAGCCAGGGAATTCAATCACCTTTCAAAATGGAAGTTAAGGGCTGAAATTGAATATGGTGTAAAAGAGTGTCAGGAGCTACTTTTATTTAAGGGAGACAATCTCTGCCAAATCTCCCAACATGTAGTATCTGAACTCCCACCTGCTATGGTTCTATTTTGGAATTCTAATTTTTATCTAAAGGTGATATTTTTAAACTCTCTTTTGGAGAGATTTTTGTTATGGCACATACACACTTCTAACGGTCAATGGAGGAAACGTTTGGCTTCCAGTGAAGTGCCGGAATGACGGAATGGCCTGCATTTTTTCTCACAAAGGACAATGTTTTGCTGAAGTCTTTGCCAAAAATCTGACATCTTAGGGGCAGGAGTGTATGGAAAAGGTTTCAGTATAATCGATTTGTAGAGAACCTGCTGATTTCCTCACTGCAAACTTCAGGTTTAGGTAGATAACGCTTCCTTAATTTAGGCATAATATGTTCTGCAGAAGCTTTGTGGTTAGTGCAGTTTCTAAGATCAGTAAATCTTTAACAGCAGCACAAGCAACAATGGCATTTACAACTGAAGTATAAACAAAGCCTTAATGTGACAGAAGTGAATTTTCAGTTTTTGTTTGCTGTGCTAGAATTGTGTTAAATCGGCTACTGTTCCTCATTAGATACAAATGTTTGGCTTGTAGCCTCTCTTCCTCAAACCACCCCAATGCCGCTCCAGATAAAAAGCAAACATTAAAACTTGGTAGGCTTTGGACACGGCTGGAGTGCCCTGGGGTGTTCCAGGATCTCCAAGCAGTCCCGGAGGCCGTACCTGGGTTACATCAACCAGTGCTGCTCAGCGCCTCCAGCTGCGGTGCTGCTGGGCTCCTGCCACGGCACCGCTGTGCCCCCTTTGGAAGGCTCTCCAGCTAGCTTCCCCGCAGGACTTAGGGCACCGAAGTGAAGCTGTTTAAAATGATTTCATTTAAACTTGTGCCAATGTGAGTAAATGCTTCTCACCAGATGGGAATAATTAATGTAAAGTTAAAGTAAAATGAGGGAAACTTAAATTTATACTATTGTGGTTAATAGTGAACTTAATGCACTCCTTTGGGCATTAGTATTCTAGTTACACTTGGTACCTCTTTGTGCATGTGTATACGTATTACTTTGTCATAGAGCTGTGTCCAATGAAGTGTGACTGATCTTACTTGTTGCTGAACTGCCTTTCGTTCACCAAACTTACCTGTATTAGCACACTTGTATGTGCGCTAACTGCGGGTTAAACCAGTAAAACACATTATACATGTTTAAGTTTTTGGTAGGTGAAACATTGAGCCTTGAAAGCATGGGACAATTAGGAGGGCTCTCAGTAGCTGATCTACTGGGTACCGTGATTACCATCCTAAAACTGACACTCACACCGCTCTACTCAAGGGAATTCACTTGGTCTCATTGTGACCTCAGTGGCAAGTTGAAGACAACCAAAATGAATATATTTTTTTTTTTTGCTCTGAGAACTTAAGAACAGGGTGTTTGTTTGTTTGTTTTTCTTGGAGTGGGAAAGTGGAGAAACTGAGGAGAGGGAAGACCAAAAGCAGTAGCATGGAACTTTCAGAAACAATTGGCTTCCTGCTTTGAAATTGCTTTCCATTTAGAATAGAATCACAGAATGGTTGTATTAGAAGGGCCCTTAGAGCCCATCCATTGCCATCCCCTTCCATGGGCACCCCTCCCACCAGCCCAGGCTGCCCCCAGCCCCATCCAGCCTGGCCTTGGACACTGCCAGGGATGGGGCACCCACAGCTTCAAAGCTCACAGACAAGCCGTGCTTTGGCTTTTTAGCTGCTCTCAAGGAAATGGTGTGTTAATAATCTTAAACTGTCTGAAGTCTAGGAGACAGTAGGAATGAATTATCTAAGTTAATGACGACGTGTCCTAATACTAATAGGATGAACTCTGGCCCTGAGGCTCTTTCTGTACTATGGGCATTCTTGGCCTGGCCTCTGAAGTAGAACCATCTTTTTCAGTTGTGTACCCATACATAATTTCTTTGTAAGCAGTCTTTGCTAATACCAATTTAACAGTGCTTAGGTTGATGTGGGAAGGCAAATTTTGTTTTAAATGTCATATATTTTTATATTACATGTATAATTTTAGCCTAACTTATTGTCTAACCCGGAACTTGATTTTAAACTTAAAATTGGATGCATTTGGAAGCAATATAAATTTTCTTAGTATACTCCAGTTTTATTGATACACGTATAGTTTAAAAGGCTATTGAGGAGACAAAAATGTCACTTGAAATAACAGTAGGTGCTGTAACTCCTGTACACCTTTATGGTGAGAAACAAACAAACAAAAACCTTCACAGAGACACTATATATATATGAGCAAATGGAAAATCTCTGGATCCAGAATATGCTTATATCACTTTCAGTTTAGATCCTGTGTTATTCTCTTAGGCAGTGGTTTTCCTTGTCGAGGTAGGACCCCATCACCATAGGAACAGAGTGCTTTTGAAATATTTTTCTGAAAGGAAGAGACATTTACAGCAATTTCTTTTCCGCCTTTAGCATGTGGGAGAAATAGCTTGACTTGTTTTTTTCATTGTACGTGAATAAATGTCTGTATGGCGGGAGGTGTGGAAAACTAATTCAGAAAACAGCTAAAGATGAGAGTTTAGTGTTAATTTCTGAAAGCCACTGGTTCTGTGACTCATTTTTATTCTTCTCGGGTGAATTTCGTGTCTCAGTTCAGTCGGTTTGAAAACCATCTGTGTTCACTGGGCGCAGTTCTTTGGATGACGGCTAAATTGCTGTGATGCAGCTATTGTGTGTGAGCACCTTTTGTGCAGAACAGGGTGGAGTTTAAAGTGGCTATCATGATCTAGGTCCAACTCTGCTTTACTGCAGAGAACTAACATTAAACGATGCAGGACTCTAGAACCTGTCAGAGGAATGAACACACCAGTATCAGTCAACATCTGGTTTGGGTGATATTAAGTTTTGTTCCCTTTTTTCAATAAAAGCATCTGTGCCTTCCTAACCCGTTTGCTGGTACTGGAAACCCATGTCTGCAAAGTGAATGTAGCGCTTGCAGAGTGTGCTGAAGAAGACAAGCTGTTTGCAACGCTCCCGACTACTTCATTCAGCTGCTGCCTTGAACTGAGCTGTGGGAAGAGGTGGGCAGCTCTGCTGAATCTTCAGTGCCTGGATCGAAAATGGCAGCTTCATATCAATTTTTGACTGATCTGTGGGATTTATAAGCAAGGGCTTTGATTATGGATGAGCTTTGCCTGCCTGAGAAAATTTTCAGTTCTGTTGTTCTTTGTAGATAATAACTGCCTCTAATGCTAGTCTGCGTCTTGAATTATCTGCAAAACTAGACTAATTCTCCTTCAGCAGTATTTCCAAAAGTTCTGTTTCGTCCTGAAGTAGGAAGTGAAGTGCATGCAGTATCATGATTATGGAATTTACTGTAAGTTGTAGGTGTATAGTTGTTAGGTGCAACAGGCAGGTGTTAGCTTCCTGTTTTAAGTTTAGACTTTTATTCACTGTTCACCTTTCCTCTCCCTCGTGCTTTTTCTCTTGCCCTCATGGGATTAACAGAGTCTAATATGGCAATGAAGTAGCTGCCTCAGAATAAACGTTTACCTAAAAATCCCATTCTTGTATTTTTGCACAGTACTTGGGGCTACTTGGTGAAATGTGTACTTATCTTCCTTCTCTTTAAAATCAGGAATATTGTTTCATCCATGCTGTGAGGAATCTTCAATTGCCAGCTGTTGCCAGCTCCGTGCTATACCAAGTCATTTTGCAGATTCTGTGTAGATGAGGTGTGAAACAATCCATTGCCTATACCACGTTCTTTTTTGAAAGGCTTACCTGTATCTTTAGCAGTATTGCTATATTTGTGACATTGCTAGCAGCGACCGTTGGCTATTTCCTTATATTATTTGTCCAAATAGTTTTATTTGTGTAAATATTGGTGTCAAGCAGATGGATATGTGGCTCTGAAACATTGCTCTTTATTGAAAGCAAAACATAATACAAGTTTTTGTCATTTTTCTTGCTTACATAACCTGACCATCTTGAATTGAAATCTATTCCCTGGAGAGAGTAGTACAGTCCTCGTGAGCAGGTACTTGTCCGTGTTAATACCCGAGTTGGAACATAAGCAATAAAGCAGTCCCATGCATTAAAAATAGTAGTTTGATTTTGTTAATAGCTTGATAGAATTCTTGCTGGGGTGGACTGGCTGGGACGCTGGTGCTGAGGCTGGGGATGGATCACTGTTAGCAGCTCAGAGCTGGATTAACTTCAAACCTCTAAAAATAGCTTGCAAGCCATCAAAACCAAATATGCTTTTACCTCTAGTAAATCATGTATTCTGAAGGGAGGGCACGTGAAAACCTGTACTGTCATCTTTGTGGAGTCTTGCAGAGAACTGGCTAAACAAGAGTGCAACGCTACTGGACACTTTGAATAAGTGAAAATTTTGCAGCAGTGTTACGCCATAATGCATGACAAATGAGGTTTTAAATCTGGTTGTATTAAAATGAAATTTTACAATAAGCTTCTGTTTCTAAATGCTCTTTTCCAGGCTCCTAAGGTTGCAATTGAGAGACGGTTATGTTCGAATATTTGATCATTTGGATGATTATGAATAGCTTGAATTGATCTTTTTTCCATAATCCTTCTATTACGCTTCAGCACTTGTAATACCACCTTTTGTATAGCTGCTCATTAGCGATCTCTTGTATTGATTTGGTAACGGTCAGTAGCTCTGGAGCTGTATAGGGTGTTCCAGGTCTGGTCTCACTGACATGTAGCAGAAAGGGTGATTAATTTTCTCAAATGAAGATTGTTTACTCTTTCTCCTCTTACTTCCAAAGGGATAGAGCAAGACTAACGTGGCAGTTCCAGACTTTCACAGACTTTCACCAGTACTATTCATGATTATCTGTGGATATGCAAACGACTTCCCTTTAAGCAATGTTATACTTGTTGCTTTTGCCAGAAGAGTAGTAATGGCATATAAGTAGTCCTCATAGATAGTCACTTTCTCTTATCCAAGTGGTGTTTACAGTTTCTTATTAGGCTGTGCTATAAGACGTGAATGGGATTAACTAGCAATCGATATTTTAGAGTTTTGGCTTTTACTTGAGAGGGGGAAAAAAACTATACAGAAAAAAATGAAAGTTAACTGTGCATCAGAAGTACAAATGTGCAATTACAGTCTGAATACCACTGTTTTGCTGGCTTGAGGACTGATCCTTACTTGTGAGACCAGATGAAGTGGAATTGTTATCTAAGGAAGCTTTTGGTAACATGATTTACAGCAGAAGTGTTTAAGAGCATGTAAGGAACATATAATACTTACGGAAAGTATAGTTGATCTTATGGGAAGAATTAAACCAGATATTCCCATCTATATGCAATTTATAATGTCATAATCCACAGAAATGAAGTTTTAAATGTTCAGCCCCTATACTTCTCAGCAGCAATGTGGAAGTGGACTCTGCATTTAAAAAAGAAAAATGTTACTATTAGCAGGTTAGAAAGTCCTTGTTCTGTCTGTGCTGGTTAAAAACCTAATTACTCTGCTAGCAGCTGTAAAAGGAACTGCTGTAGAGAGCAACATGAATACTATAATGAAGCAGTAACTACTCCTAAATGTATATTTTTCAGCTAATGGGGCTTGGAACTGCTACTGACCTGTTGAGACAAGTGCTATGAAAACACCCTGCTGTCTGCTGGAAGAAATAGTTGCCATAATTCACTGCAAACTTCAGCTGTTATATGGTGGATGGAGTGACTATGGGAAAAAAATGATGAGAGGCTTCTATTATAGAAAGTGTCTGTTCTGAAAAATCTGTTTTAGACGTGGACAGTGTTTTGCCATGCTTTTTCTTTGATACTTTATATCTGAGGAAACAAAAATGCTAACACTAAAATACAAATTTTAAAGATTGTTACTGCAAAACTTCTTCCAGCCTTTGTCGGGACTGCTACGTCTGGTATGACCAAAGAGTGTGCCAACAAGCAGCAGCTAGCTGCTGTAGAGGGAACTTATTTTCTTATAGCTATTCTCATCCCACGTACCCACTGATTCTTCTGCTTCCCTTACCCATTAGCTGACTGAGTCCATCTGCAAGAAATGTGTCAACTGAAGTGACACCGGTAGCTTACACCTGTGATGCCGTCATGTGAAGAGTAAGATAACACTGATTCGTTGCTAATATCGAACTAACCATTAGCTCCTGGCCTGTTTAAATGACTGCCCAGTATCATTGCCGTATAGAAGTTATAAGGAGAGTTTGTCATCTTTGAAGTGGTTTAATCAATTACAAATTTCTTACAATTATGCTACTATATCTTAATTAGAAAGCAGAGGAGTTTTATTTTATTTTTTTCAGTGGAGACTGAGCCGTCAGTTTTGCAAATATGAGCTTGGGCCAGCTAGAACATATTGAACTAGCAAAAAGTAAGTGAGTTCTACGGCTTATCTGGATCCTACAGCTCACACAGGTCCACCAGAAGAGTAGTTCCTGGTTCTTAGTCGACACTTTTCTTCGTAAACTATGGGAATTCTCCTAGGAGGCATCTTTAGGGGACACGTGTGGTTCATCAGTCAGTTAAAATGGAACAATTGCAGACGCTTCAAGGTTTGGCACTACATTTGTAGCTATTCTGTCTGGAGTATGTTTCTGGTGGTGTCTGTTCTTAATGTGAATGTATTCAGTTACTGATGCAGCAGCATCTGATCACCAATTTTTATTGATAAAGCAACAGTAACTTTGGAGGGAGTGGCATAAAAACAAGCGTAAGTGCAGAGCTTTTAATGGCGCTGTTAAAGAGCACATAAAAACTTCCAGAGGTAGGAGGAAAATAGATCTGTGTTTTAACTATAATCGCTAACTTGTGAGACTTAAATTAACCATTGGTGAAACTGAAATAGCAAGTCTTAGTTACTTTCTGAATCACCCATCTGTAGGCAGCAACCTGATGTCACTAATATATGGAGATAAATACTACTTCATATAATTGGTCCTAATTTATACTATAGTGGTAAATGATATTATATGATTTATATAATAATTTGTATAATTAGCAACAATTTGTGTAATTAATATAAATGTTAACATGAAACTCAGAGGGTAAAAATTAGATGCTTAATAACAGTGATAAGAAACACTGTAAATATTCCAGAGGATTATCCTGCAGGAGTTGGGAGAAGATGCCTGAAGTCTGACTATGCAAATATATCGCAGACTTGTGAGAGCTTGGGCATTCTGGCTCTTTTTGAACAGTCTGGTTCTTTCAGCACCACTTGCTTATCTACGTGGACCTCAAAAGTTTGAGGTATTGACATTTGAAGTCTCTTGCATTATTATTATTATTTAATTGTGAGGAATAAAGATATGGCAAATATAAAATAAAACCGTACACTTCAAAGGGCTATTAAACTAATGCATGCAGGTTGACTGTACTTTCCTTGCTCCTCTACTAAGCAATTAGAAGTACTTTATAGATACATGCTAAATTACTAAGATATCTTAAATGTTTAAAACATGCTGAGTTTGATTTCAGTACCAAGCTGTTAATGTGGTATGTGCCATTTAATCTGCGGTGTAAGTTTGACTCTCAAATAATAGTCTTGACTACAGAATTCTTGAAAAGTGACACCAAGAATCACTACTGAAAGAAGTTTGTAAAAGTTGGGCATTGAATAAAATACTGTCTTCATGTCATCACTCCAGTTCAGATACACAGGTAGGCAGAGAGTAAAAAATACTAAATCCATAATTTAATGGAAATTTGAGTTACTATTGGACAGATTGTGAAAGAAAAAAAAAAAGAAAAACAGTTTTCCCAAGGTATTTGAAGAAGAACGTTAAAAATAAAACTTAGCTGAATGCTATGTAGGACTGTTTAGTTGGAACAATAAAGATTAAGTTAATAGAGGAATCTAAGATATCCTATTTGTACCTTTTCAAGATACTTCAGTAAAAGTGGGTGAAGTAAGGAAGGCCATGATATTTTATGAACCCTGGATAAACTGAGAGGGGAAGGGCCAAGCCACATCTAGAATATGCTTTAGAGACCCAAACTCTAGGTTTTTGTAATACCAAAATTTGACTTTTGGTGTTTTATGTAGCTTGTAGTCCTTATAGCAATTTACTTAATGCTGTTTGTTGCTAAGTAAGGGGTTGTAGAGGTCTGGGGGTTGTAGAGCTCTGTAGTGCTCTGACTATCTGGGATATGTGTTGGCCTTCACTGATGCCATATGGCCAGCCAGATCTGCATTTAACTGATCTGCAAGGATTTCTCCCATAGGAGAATGACTGTTGACTGATTATTTGCTGTGGTCAGAACTAGTTGTTGAAAATGCTAGATAAAAAGATGCACTGAATATTACAGAACTTCTAATACTTCCATTTATGAATATATTTTAAGTGTTGCAGTAAAGATGAAAAGAATGGCAGAGGAAATAGTGGTGTGAGGACACTGGAAAGTTTTTTAAGAACTTTTTGTCTCATTTGGTATCTGTGGCTTTGGTCAATCTGTTATGCTTAGGTAAATAGTAATCTGTGTCTTCCAATTCAGTGTTTATGCTGTGTATGGATGGTCTGAGGAATCTGTGTTGATAGCCTTCTACATCTTCTTCAATTTAGATCAGTCAAGCTGTTAATAAAAACTAGTGTCACTCGGAAATATGAAGGTATTCCTATTTGGGAGAAATACGGTGGTTGGCCCTGCAGCTGAAATCTGTCATGATCAATATTGGATGAGGGACTTGTCTTAATTTATCCTATAACTCTTCAAGAATAGAGACTTTTAATCAGTGCCATATTATCTGAAAATAATTTCATAACTGGAACAGATGTCTTTGTTAAATCACTCCTGAAATTAATTTATTTTCCTCCTTTATAGGAGGAGATGGCATATTTGGAACAGACAGATGTTAACTCAGTATCCCTGTTCTTATATCTTAAATACAAGTATATTACATGTCTGTCTTGGATGGAACAACTTGTAAGAGTACATACTTTTGGGTGGCTAAATTAATCATGAAAACATTCAGTGGTACTTCTGATTTGATGCAAACAGTTTCAGCTCTTGTTCTTGATGTGAAGTTAGGTTATCGCTTCCACAAATGCCCGTTGTTCACAGGGCTGTACCCTTGGTAAAGGAGCAGGGAATAAGGTGATCATTCTTCACCACAAGACCAGAGACTACATTGTCTAGAAATACTGGCCTAGCTCTTGTGCCTGATCTATTTTCTCACAGGACATACTTTCCCATACTTCAAAAAGCAGGGTTTTTTATTTTTTATTTTTGTAATTTAATACCATATTATTCATCTATTGGAAAAGTAAATTCACCTTTTATTTAAAAAAACAAAACAAAAAACTTAGGGTAACTCATTGTGTTGATGGAGACATAAGGGAATGTATTTTTCTGCCTTTCTTCAGCAGAGAGGCAATTTCATTGTACCATTTTCCAAGCAAAGCAGCTTCCTGATGAAACAACAGAACTCACTGAAACTCTGCTTCGGACTATAGAGGAGTATTTTTTTTTTCTTTCTCTATTCTGTTTTAAAGTAGACAATGGAGATTTGGAGTAATTAAAATATGTTTTAAGAAGTTTGGAAAGAAAATATCTGGGAATTCAACGTGATCCATAAACAAATGTTGATTATATGAAGCTTTTTTCATAAGCTGCTGCTAATTTTAAGAAGCAGAATACCTTAAGTATGATTCGTAAATATTAAACTATGAATACACTGGTGAAATGTGAGAAAACTTGAAGAGAAAGCTGAAGTTTTCTGCTGGATGAAGCGTATCTGAAATTCTCCTAAGTTCCACCAAAACATAACTGTGAGAACAAAGCTGAAATATTGGCAGTGCTTTCTACCAGAAAGAGCTACTGTGTGCAGTACTAATTCTGAAAAATGAGTGTTAGGAGCGTGTTTAACAGGTGTAGCAGCAATGTACTAGAACGTTTTCTGCTTCAGGGATCAAATAATCTAGGTGATTTGTTTATAAAATAGGATAACTAAGCTCCTTAACCAACTTACATGTTGCTTTAACCATGGTTCTCTTGATCTTTTCCTGTCTTGTTGCTTCTGCTTCTGAATTGTACCCCAAGAAATTTGGTAATACAGATTTGTCCCTTGACTTCTGACTAACAAGAACTAGTGTTCCTTGTCTTTTTTTTTTATGTAGTAATTAAAACCTTCATGAGTTTCATTTCATTAAAATGTTACTAATCTTGTTTAAATTTCTGAGACTGCTAAACTGAAGGACCAGGAGCTGGACTGGGCCCTGCTCTGCGCGTTTCTGAAAGCTTTGGTTCAGCCTCCATCTTTGCCGTACCGGTTGTTGTTGCCTTCCCACTGATAAATCATTGCTGTGGTGACTAAGGTGTGGGAAGATGCTTAGTATTTATAGCTGGTTTTGTTAAATCCAGTGTTTTCACAGCACACAGGGTAGTGATTCCAGGTTTTCTGCTTATGTTGTGATCAATATTCTTCCTCATTAACTCTGCCATCTCATTCTCTGCTTTTTGAGAGTACCTGCCAGCTGTGGCTATCCATCTGGATTAGGCACCTGTTCATATTTTTCCTTGTAGTGCTTCTACATAAAGGCTTAGCAACTTAGTGGCTCTGCAATACTTAGCAGAAATACTTAACTTCAAGTGCAGGGAAAGGGGGTAAGGAAAAAAGAAAAAAAAAAAAAGCTTATTCATTTTGACAATTTTAAGAGGAAAATTTTGCTTATGCTTTTTGGGGTTGTTTTTTCTGTTTCTGCAGGATACTGGATCGGAACTCCTGGAGTTGTTGTAACTCAATACAGTGTAATAAACCATATGGACCCTTTTAAAACTTATGAGTGGAATCTCTTCAGTGAGGGACTGAAATAAGCTCTTGTGGAGTGCTGGTTTTGCGTATCATTGTATACCAGTATACCAGACAGTGACCTGGCTGAGGAGTAAAAATCTGATTCCCAGTTGCTTCCTTGGATGAAATGAATTTACAGCCCTGGTAGGCAGCAGAGCTGTGACAGAAGCCTCAGTTCTGAGCCAGACAAAGTAAGGTGACCCCTTTTGAATAGGCAGTGCTCCCACAGAGCCAGGATCATTGGCCTTCTGGGGTTGGTTAGGCTTTGATGCTCCTGTATAGATGCAATTCAGGCCTGTGTTTAGCTACCAAGTAACTAGAAGGCTGAAGAGTGAGACTACATAATTATTCATCCTGGAAACTTATTATTCAGTGAGCTTGCTATTCGAAATGCTGGGTGGTTATCTGCTTGCTGTTTGTGTGAGCTGCTGTTAATTTGAAGGTATGCTGCAGCTGATGCATCTCCTTAAGAAAGGTGAAGTATCTTTCCTTTTTGCCCTAGGGGTAAATCAGATCTCGTGCCCTGGGAGTATAGTAGAGAGACACTAACAAAGTAGAGTATGAGAATTCAGGTCTCTTACTGTTGCAGTACAAAGATGAAATATAACTTTTAGTTTTTACCAGAAAGCATTCTGTAGAAGCAATGTTCAGTGATAACCAGTCAGACTGCACAACTGGGATGCAAATACTGATCATGTAGATGAGCAATATGAGCCCTCTTTATTGCCCATATTGTGTTAAATCTGCATGATATAAAATTAATCTCTTTAATGGATCAGAACAATTAATACTTGACCATAGGACATCTGCTCCTTTTGTAATCTCAAGGGTTTCAAAAACAGAATAAGAAGTCCTCTCCTAACCCTCTTCCTTATAGTTAGAGATCACTTTCTGCTATAGCAAATAATGAACAGTGGAAGTTAGAATATTTTCCATATTGGCATTATGTATGAGCTGAATTTTTAATTGAGTTAGATGTGTTGATTATGGTAATACTGTTGGGCAAATGAGACTTTAATTTTATGCATTCAGCTTCTACTTACAACTATATAGGTATTTTTGGGTGGATTGTGATTTACCTGGACACTTTGAAATGCCCATTTGAATAATCAAAAAGGATGTGTTTGTGTACGTGGACTTTACCTACCAGCTCCCCCTTTCACTACAGGCACACAAATAATGTCTTTTCATCTGTTTGCAAGAGTGTGGGGAGGGGAAAACTCCAGAAAAGTAGACAGGGACTGGGAATACTACACAAGTATCTTGGCAAAAGGTACTGAAATGTGCTCAGTCTGATGTAATATTTTGGTCCTCTGCAGATCTCTGTCAGGTGGGTGCGGTGTATGGCATGTTTTGGCTATAATTTGTCTCCTCTTTTGCTCACCATCTGAAGATTCCTCTTTCTCTGGTACATTCTACTGAGAACTTATTTTATATTTCTCTGCTGGAGAAACATGAAGGAATAATAAAACTGAATTTCCTCTCTCTCTCAAAACAACTTTAGTATTTTAAACAGATTGTTTGCAACTTTGAGTATAAATCTAAATTGTTTTGTATGAAATGTTTTATGCTGTGATAATTTCAGAACTGCTTCTTTATTGCTGGGCTTAGTTATGATATAGATGTTGTAGAACAGTGGAAAATTGGTCTGCTGGAGAAGTTGAGAGAACATTGCTCAACTGTGGCAAATATCTCCTCAGTACTTACCTGAAATAGCTGCTAAGCTCAGATTTTTCTAAATCTAGATCACTGGAAATGTTGAGTGAATTATATAGACAGGACACAGATTACAGGTGAAAAATGATATGCGAAGATGCTAATGCCTTGGAAATAGTTGAGTTGGTATGCAGTCTAATTTGACAGGACATGAATCATCCTGAAGGTGTTGTGGTTTATTTCTTAATCACATCCCCACGACAGAGGATTAAAAGACACAACAGCCAGGGAAAGATATTTGCTTCAACAGATTTGGTTTACTTACTGTGCTACACAGTGACTTTATTCTAAGACATTTTTCTTTTCCAGGTGTTCTAAGTAGCTGATTAAATTAGAACTGTATGGAGTGACACGCTTTTCTGTCTGTGTACGTAAGGCGTATTACTGGGTCAGAGGGATGCTAGGAACCCCTGAGATCTTTGGAGCATTAATCCCTTCTAAAGAAATGATCATGGAGGAGTAAAACAGTATTTCTGAGGCTTGTACAGAAAGCTACCTGTAATTCCTGGTTGGTGGGGGGAGCAGTGCTTCCATTTTAAAACTTTGCATGAAACTAGGAGTGCTTCTTGTTTGCATTTAGCATCTCGACTGAACTCCAGTACCAATTTAGAAAAGAAAACAAAACCAAACAAAATTGTTCTGCATTCACACTTGGAAAATACAGAAATTGCATAGCAGCAGACTTGCATGGTTGCTTGGGAAGAGTTGATTTCTAACCACACTCATTTTTTTCCTGTGGCTTAATCAGGTTTTCTCCTGTGTCTTCCCAGTCACACTGAGACTTTGCTTCAATGGAAACTGACATTTATTGTGGGTGCAAAGGAAGTTATTGGAGTTTAACACTTTTAAGTTACTTTTGGCTGGTGGACCAGCGGGGGCATGGTGGAAGGTTTCTGCCGCTTCGTCTTCTAGGCCTGTAAAATGTAATGGGCCTGGAGTATTTTAAGGGGAAAGTCTTGACTTTCATGCTACCCAGACTATGCTGTTCATAGTTCTTTTTTTCCACTATTTTGGAGAGAAGCACTTTATTCATATGTAAAGGCCCCACTAGAAAGAATGTTTTGCAATCATTTTAAAGCTTGAGACTAAAGGGAACATCTGGCTTGGTTTGACTTGCAAAACATCAAGATGAACTGTGCGCTGTGTTGATTTGTCTCTTTTGTCTATGTAAGCATGCATCCTTGATATATTTTATATTAAAAAATGTTTCTCACTTTAAAATAAATAAGTAAAAGCCTTGTCTGTGACCAGGATAAGAATAAGAAAATCATAAATCTTTATCAAGCTTGATATAATTTTTCTGTTGCTCTGATTGACATCTTGGCTGAAGGTGTGCAATGCAGACGTGGTTCTTTTCTTGGTACAGCTGCATGCATGGTCAGCACAGCCCTGGGAAGTTCCTGCACCTCTTTCCCCAAGAAACCCAGCTGCAGAAGGGATAGCAACACTACTTGCCAGGGGCGTGGGGGAGAGTGCTTTGATTTATTGATGATGAATTCTTGATCACATAATAACTAATGACCTTCATATGGATGTGCAGATGGATGTAAGAAGGAACATTATTTCTGACTGATAGGCAGAACTTGGACAACTAGGAAGGCTGTGATACTGGAGGAGCTGGGCAGCGTGCAATGTGCAGCCATCACACAGCCCATGAACTGTTGTCCCAAGGCTCAAAGTCTCTTCTCAATTTGCTTTCTGTTTAGTTTAGTTTGGTTTTGATATGCTGCTTCAGGAGCGCACCTCTCTGCTGTTGAGTAGCTGCAATACAATCGTAACTCACTACAAAAGGCAGCGGTGTCTATAGTTTAGTTTTCCACCTGGAAAAGGTGGCTCAGCATACACCTGCTGAGTAGCTGTTTTCAAATACAAATATAAACACAGTGTTCTCAAATTTCACAATACTTCAGTCCCTTATGGAGACTAGTTAGCTCTAGGAACACCGATGCTACAGATTTGTGTATGAAATTTGTCATAAATTTCCAAAAGAGGCATTTTTCCTGAAGTAAAACTTACACTATGCAAATGGAAAATTTGGCTATGGTGTTTTAGTCTCACTCATTTGGGAAAATGTTAGGACTCGTTATAAATCCTACTGCAATAAATTGTTCTCATTAGCTTTCTTCTATGTGTAGGAATTTGCTAAGTCTCTGCTAGTAGGTGAATTTCCTTTGTTGATGGGAGAAAAATGAGTAGGACCTGATTCGGTGAGGTACTTAAGCAGCTGTTGTTAACTTCAATCACGTAAGACATTCAGCTGGAAGGAATGCCACTCTAGTTAGATCTGTACACTGCTGAATCTCAGCTCCACGCAGTGGCCCTGAGGGTAAATTGCTCTTCAAATGACAACAAAAAAAGGGGGGGGTGGGGGGATAATTCTGTGCTTTGCTGTGCATGAGTAACATGAGTATCAAATTGATAAAGAAACAATTACCATGGGCAGAGAGTTCATCACTGCTTTTCAGACAGTCTGCTACATTTGGTTTTGTTTTCTTTGCATGCTTGGAAACTATACCTCAGTTCATTCTCTTAGGTGAAAGTTTATTGTGAAATAGAAAAATACTGAAAATACTTCTGTGTTCTTTATAAATTGATGAAGTTCTTGCTGTGCTGTCACGAATTCTTGCTGTGCTGTCACTTAAGTTATTGCTTAAATGTGTGTACTTTTTTTTCATCCCATAGACCTAAACAACTGTCTCTGTAAGCCATATAAACGGAATGTAAAAGTAATCGCATAAGCAAAGCATTCATGTCAGAGGGAAACATAAAAATTAGTGAGAAATTGACATGGTAATAGAGTTTTTCAAAACTTGTTCGTGGTATCATTTTGAGAGCTTTGTAGGTAGAACTGAGCAGTTCTGTGGGCAGTTCACCATGTTACCAACACTGTTCTGGTTAACTTATTAGAATGATCTAATGCCTTCCTCATTTGAACTGGGATTTCAGCTTACGCTGCATACAAAATCTTGATGGTACAGTCTTTGAAAGGCTAGAGTTGAGCCTGCAAATTTCAGAAGCATGCTTTAACTTCCCATCTGCTGGATGAAAATATCAAAATATTGGACTTTACCAAGACATATGCAAAGCCTTGTCCTACTTCAGTAGTAGATTGTTCGTTAGAAACATCAGCTTGGACTCTTTGGCCCATCAGTTATGCCTCTCAGTTTCATCTAGGCTGTTCTCTGTCAGTTGCCAAAGAGAACATCTTGTGAAGCTATGTCAAACACTTCAGTAAAGTCCAAGATGTTTATGTCACCTTGGCTTATGTGTAGGTCTTCTGATCTAGAGAATTCTGTGTTATTAGAAGAATGATGATTCTTCATTTATGATTATGTTGTTAACAGAGCAAAGGGAAATCATTTCACACTGTTCAGAGACACAAGCTTCTGTGACACTGGTGGAAACTTCCAAAAAAAAAAAAAAATTTTTTTCCATTTTATGTAAAGCTCCTTCCAATACTACATAACATGTTACTATAATTCTTTGTTCTTTTTGATATTTGCTTGATGTCTCCTTGGTGTTCAATTGAGTCCCATCCGTCACAGCCACAGGATTTTCAGCTGTTACATGAAGGAACTTGAAAAATTAATTGTCTGAAGTCACTACATTAAATCTTTGTATAAAAGGGAGTGGTAGATATAACCAAACTGGATTAAATTGCCACTTTTACTGTTAATTTTCTGAGGAAACTAATCTGAAATGTTTTCCAATAGCAGTAAGTTAAGGTAAATTAGTTGCATTTGCTTTAGTTTTCTTCATTCTTTTTTTTTTTTTTTTAAATGGAACAGCAAGGACTAACAGGTAACTACGAAAAACTGGCCATCTGAAGGCCAGTGATAGATAATTCAAGAGAGAAGCAGAAGGGGGACAGTTTCTGATGTTCAGAATCCCCTTTTTCAGGGGAAACAACTTTTTAACCAAAAAAATTCAGTTCTTCTCTCTTCGCCTTTCTTCTTTCCCTACCACAAGTAGTAAAATTGCATAGCTAGTGAGTTGAACTGTACTAATCTTTGGTAAGAATCCTTATAGTAACTTGAAATGAAGCATGACAAGCATTTATACAAGTAGCAGAGAAGAATCTGTGGTCTTAGGTGGTATTGGTTACAGTTAAAATCCTTTTATTCAGTAGCAGGTCTAGCCTCTCTCATGGCGCTGACATGCAGTATGGTCTGTAGCTGTGGTAACTGGCAGTACTCTTCAAAATATACAGGGATAATTGCTTCTTACTTCCCTTCTGTGCTCGTGGCTGTAACAACAGTTGGTCACCTGAACCATGAATTATGAACTCAGCCACCTAATCAGGACCAAGTTGTACACTGTCTGCATAGGAACTGACTTGCTGTTAGTAACCTGCTAAAGAAAGGCTGGACCTCGTAGTCATCGTTGCTCTTCTAGAAGTGCTTTTAGTTAATAATAGTTGTCTTTCTCCATCAACACTCTATTTAGACATTGGTCATATGGATAATATATGACTGTAGTTAAGGAAGCACAACTGAGCATATGTTTAAATACAATACAGTTGAGCACAGGCAGTGTACTTGTCTCTGTGGCTTTCGATGAACTCAGTGCTATAGGTGAGGCAGCAAGGTAAGAACATACTACTGGTGAAAGCAACTGGCTAAGCAACTGGCTTTGCAACATATATTTTGCCAGCTTTGCATTACTGATAAGTGAAGACTTACCACAGAAAATACAGGCACCCCTTGTTAGCAACTATCATAAATGGATCCATTCCCCACAGAGACAAAATTGTTTCTGGCAGCCTGAATGAAAAGGAATTTGAGGAGGAAAGCTGTCAAGGGCTGATGTCTGCACTTTGGGGGGAAACATAATGACAGGAGCACAAAGGGCCTGGAGGGGATGACGTATGAAGATTGGCTGAGGTCACTGGGCTGGTTCAGCCTGGAGAAGAGGAGGCTGAGGGGGGACCTCATCGCGGTCTACAACTTCCTCACGAGGGGGAGTGGAGAGGCAGGAAGCCTTTTCTCCATAAACACCAGTGACAGGACCCGCGGGAATGGGGAGAAGCTGAGGCAGGGGAAGTTCAGACTAGATATCAGGAGGAGATTTTTTACTGAGAGGGTGGTTGCACACTGGAACAGGCTCCCAGTGAAGTAGTCACTGCACCAAGCCTCTGTGAATTTAAGAAACGTTTGGACTGTGCACTTAGTCACATGGTCTGAACTTTTGGGTAGACCTGTGCGGTGCAAGGAGTTGGACTCGATGATCCTTATGGGTCCCTTCCAACTCGGGATATTCTATGATTCCATGATTCTATAAAACTGCATGGTGGGAAATTTCTATAGTATTCTTAATTTCTCATTCAGCAGGGTAATTTTCAGTTAGCTACTTTTTGGCTATGACTGTGGCTCACCGCTTTAGGAAGCCTGTTCATGTGGAACGTTCTTGTCAGGCTTGCATTTTAGTGGGCTCAATTGAATTCCTTTTATTAAATTTTGTAATGTGGAAAAACAAAACACACTGCACTACGAGAACAGTTTTTCCATTTATTTTTACTGAAGGTCAAAGCACACAAAGATATTCTTAAATGTCACTTAATAATTTGGGCTGCATATATATATGTATATATATGTATATATATGTATATATATATATATACACACACATGTGCATACATATAATTTTACCTCTTACTTCAGTCCTAAAGTAAATTGTCTAACAGTCATAGAATATCCTAAATACAAATTCTAAATTTTACTTTTGCATGCAACTTTTTCAAATTACTTTGCCTATAGTAGTTCCACAGTATTCAAATGGCAGCTAAACCAATAAGAATTGTATATGATACAATTGTATATGAATTGATATATTATTTTTTTTAATCTTTAAAGACTTCATCCTTGTAAAGCTTCAATTCAATGATCTCACTAACTCGCACCAAAGAAGAGTTTTTCTAGGTAACGTGTGTGCAGAAGCACTAAGTATCAATGTTTGTTTTTAATCATGTGTAATCAAACTGAGTTAATTGATGGCAATGCACCAAATGTGTTATGTAAGGCAGTTTCTTTCCAGCGAACTAAAGTCTCTGGTACTTCTCAGCTCCTATAGATGCAGTCTTCAACCTTTACTATGAAGTGTAAATAGGCAGTGAGAAGTCCCTGTGAAACACATACCTATTAAAATCATGGCAAGACTTCTCTAAAGTTCTCTAATATACCTTTTCTGTACTGGATATATGGAAGTCTCTTTAAGGCTACTTTCCTCCTCAGTTTTATTGCCATCTACTTCCGTTACATCTCTTTCTTTAATCAGATACAGTACTCCCTGCCCAGGTCAGTATATATTTCAGGTATTAATTGTTGCAGCAACAGTGCTATAAACAACATGTCTCAATTGTTCTGGTGTTAGAACTACTCATTGTTTGGCTTGAAAAGGTAATAGAAGATAAAGCCTTACATATGAATGTGATATTAATACTCATGAAAAAAATTATAAACTCTCTGCTTTTTGCACCCCAATGGCCACAGCAATTATTTCTGTAGTTGTAGCATGGACTCATTCCAAATCGTAGAGGCTGTAGAATATCTCATTGCTGGGAACGTTTGCTGTAAGTGATGCATGAAACTCTGCTAGACTGAAGTATACAAAAGCTCTCTTGTTGCTGACAACAGTTAAAATTATGTATCCCAGTGTGGTTGTTAAAAGTTATAGGTTTTGATATATATTAAAAATTTACAACATTATGGTATTATTTTTTTCCACTATATCAGAAATTTTTGAGGGAAAGTTGCACTGCAAGTTCATCTTGCAGTCCATATTGACTGCAGACTTGCAGAAATTTTATTCTAGCTGGGGGAATTTCTTTACACGCCTAACTTTCCATAAGTTCAACATCATAAAGCAAAGTACCTTCTGAATAAAGAATGCTTTGATTCATACCTGCTTTGTGCAAATCCAGGTTATGAAGAACCTTTTTTGCATCAAACCTGACTTAAACATTTATTAAGTGCTGTGTGGAAATGATCCAATAAACACACACACACGTATATATGCAGTATTTTGGCACAGTTGGCATGTCCCAAGAGCTGATTTTCCTTGTGGAAATGCCGGGACTAATAAAATCTATTGAATATTGACACACATACATTTTTTTTTATTTTTTTTTAATTCAAATATCTCTCAGGTAACAGCTCTCATAAGCCTCTCAAGTTCACAAATAAAAATATTTTAAGGAGTTACTGAGGGCAAGAAATGGAACAGTTTCTCAACTCCTGTTTAATTCAGGAGGTAGACAATAAGAAAAAAAAACACGCCACTAATTGCTTTACAAAGTAATAAATTCAAGAATGACTCGTTACTGATCACAAAACTTACTTTTAGGCTCTTTTCGATTCATAGAATCATAGAATATACTGTGTTGGAAGGGACCCACAAGGATCATTGGTCCAACTCCTGGCTCTGCACAGGACCACCCAGAAATCAGACCGTGTGTCTGAGCGCGTTGGCAATTGCTCCTTCAGCTCTGGCAGTCTTGGGGCTGTTACTGCTGCCCTGGGCAGCCTGTCCCAGTGCCCGACCACCTCTGGGTGCAGACCCTTTCCCTAACCCTCAGCCTGCCCCTCCCCTGTCCCAGCTCCATGCCGTTCCCTCAGGTCCTGTCGCTGTCCCCAGGGAGCAGAGCTCAGCGCCTGCCCCTCCGCTCCCCTCGTGAGGGAGCTGCAGCCACGAGGCCTCCCCTCGGCCTGCTCTGGGCTGGACAAACCCAGGGAATTCAGCTGCTCCTCGTGCCCGTAGGCTCTTCATCCTCTGTAGCCCTCCTTTGGATGTTCTCAATAGTTTTATGTCCTGATGTTGTGGCATCCAAAACTGCACACAGTATTCAATGTGATGCTGCACCAATCCACAGCAGAGCACAGAGAGATTGCCTGAAATCCTTCTCACAACTTTCATTAAATTCTGTTCTTGACAGGATTGTACTTTCCTGCCCATAAAGCAAAGTGGTGGTGTTGGATACAAACCCAGTAGACTGGCAGTCTAAGCAGCCAGTCTGTTCAGCCAAGACTCAGGTTGGAGTTCAGCAAAACTTGTTTCAAGTTTGGCAGTAATGGGAGCGCAAAACTCATCACAGGAAAACTTTCCTGAAACCCGTAAGTACTGAGATGCTTCAGCCAGTTTTATTGTGAACTTACCGCGACGTTCAGTGGCACGTGGTTAGGAGCTCTTCAGTGGCAGTCTTTTCCATTAACTGGTACTTTGTTCACCCGCAGGCTTCTCTAAGCACTCACTTCCACGTACTGGTGCATCTGTCTTTGGTCTGTACTCTTCGTATCAGGAGTGCTAGCCCCTGCCTGTGCAAGCATGATATTTCTCGTTTAATTTCAATCAAGATAACTTACAGCTCACAGTAGTTAAGGTGTTTGGCTCTCTGGATTGGCTTTTTTCACTAGGACAATTCCTTAACTGTAAACTTTTTTCTGCTAATTAGGCACACCAGCCTGGAATTTCTCCCTGTGTTGTTTATCATGATTAGTTCTAGTTGTATGTTCTTTAGGCAAAGTAATTGTTTAAAATCAACAGCTTAAATATTGAAGTCAGTAGCAGCTACAAAAGAGGTCAGTTCACAACAAAATCGTGTCAAGCCCAGGCCTGGGAGCTGGTAAAACTGCCTTTACCTGAGCTGTGTAGGAACTAGGGCTGCCCATGGCTGAACATCCCAAACATACAAAAGTTAGCTTCTGGGTAAAGATGAGGCATGTCTGTAGGGTTTCAATAACACTCTCAAAGCAAGTACTGTTCAAATCTGAACATTTGGGGAAGTTAACTAGTCACTGAACTATTCTGATAGCTCTTGTAAAGATTATTTTATAAAGAAGTTTAAGGACATGGACTCTGAAAATCCAGTAATCTGAAAATGCTCTCTATATTTAAGAAGCTGTTCTGCACGTAGTGCTACTGCATGAATTGCTTTTAAGGACGGATTAATACTTGTTAAGAATGTAAAGAAGCTAATAAATTAAAGCCCAGGCTTGCTCTCTGTGTTTGTAATTCACTGTTTTGGCAATGATAATTTTATGAGCAACTTTCCTTTTGTCTCTTTCTAATGCGTATGTTGTACAGGTATAAATGTAACCTTATATATGTAGGTAAATTAATGTTAATGTTTTGACTTTGCTTGCTAGTATCACCATTGTGTAGTTATTGTGGTTTATGAAATTGTTTTAACTTTCAAATTTCAATTGCATTTAGCCACCTTTGCTCAGGTAGCCTGTGGATTCTGTGGGCTAGGTGTTAAGAAAAATGTCAGACTTCAGGGAAATGAGAGATGAGTATCGTCCTTATCGTCAGTGTAATGCTGTGCGTCTTTATTGCATTTACTGGGTATTCAGTCCTGTTATCAAGATTATTTTTGTCCTTTTAATACATACTGCCACTCCCTTCAGCTTAAAATTAAGCACTTTAAAATAAGTATGCGTAAATATTAAGATCTGGTAGACTTAACAAGGATTCAGAGCACCTTTTTTATGTCTCATTCTGTAGCTCTTGATGCTTACTTAGGAGATATTCACCAGGACACAGAGTACTTCTCAAGAAAATACAAGACTATCACACTGAAATGTAAAAGCTTTATGTAAACTTCCTGTGATATATGTCAGTGAATTGAAACAGAAAAACAGAGCATTCAGCAAACAACGACTCCTGTGTGACTCAGGAAAGGTTAATAATTTTAAATTCATGGGTTTGAAGTTAACCCAGCTGTGAAGTTGATGCTTGGAAGCGATCGTTTAATAGCTACTGTTATCACCCAGTACCAGGTACTCCTTGTAGCCCACTTCCAATACTGAAATGATGCATGGTGAGATGGAAACATTCTACAAACTTGTGAGCACATGGCACACTAGTAGGAAAGCATGCTAAGGAAGTGCAATATGGAAGGTGGAGACCTTTGAATTCCTAATAGTTCTTACACACTGTAGCAGCTGTTAATTCTGATCTTATTTGTCTGTGCCTCTATACTGTTGTCAACATTGCAGAAGTTTTTTATTCTTTCGTATCTGGTGCTGCTTATAGCAGCATAACCAAGGGCGGCAGCACACACACACAACAAGTGAGAAGTATTTTGTATACTTGGTGCAGTTTTGAGTCAAGTATGTCAGAGGGAGTGAGCCCCAGGCAGCTGCTGACCCCTTTTTAATTTAGGTTGTTTTGTATATGTGAAATCACACTTAGTTACACTTCTGAAAATGCAGGTGTTCAAGAGGATTTCTGAAGATATTATTCTAAATCTTTCTTTGGCACCACTGCAGAAGATTTGAGGAGGCTATTTTAGTGGAAGCAACTTAAGTGGAAGTGACTTAGGTGGTATTTTTATAAGTGTTATTCTGAGTCCTTTTATCTAAGATTTGAACTAGAGGCGGACCTGGAACAGTCACAGGCTCTGGTCTTCTTTGAGCTTTAAAACTTTAGATTGAATGCTTGTGTTTTCAGGTGTGGTGTTGGCTCATACACAAGAAAGATGGTTGAATGCAAATAGTGTTTTCTTTTGGTGTAGTTATCTTAAAGAATATTGATATACTATGAAACTTGTCTGAAGCTATCAAAAAAAAAAAAAAAAAAAAAGTTGATGAACTGAGAGATTCTCCATAAAACAAGCTTCCCTGAGGAAAGTAATGGTAATATATATACTAATATACTGATTTTTATTTTTATTTTTTAAGGTGGTGACTTTAGCCATAAGTGAGCCCAGAGGAAGAGGTTTACTTTTCCTCCTGAACTAAAAGGCTTTCAGTAGCTCTGTGCTGACAGAAGTGGTAGTCGTTTTACTCAGAAATTCCTTATATTTTGTTTTATTTCAGCTGGATATATTTTGCTTTCTAGAATAATACTTGATCAAAATATATAAAATTATTTTACTGCCTTGCTATTTTACTGAGAAAGCTTGCCTGAGTAAACAACTCTTCCCATCAAAAAAGAACAATGTCAATCTGATCAAGATGGCATTTCAGGCTGAGAGGAGCAGTACGTAGTCTCTCCCATAAGAGGTATTTGAAGCATACACAGATCATGATGGTGTGCAACGTACTTCAGTGCATTGTACATAAAAAAAAAAAAAAGATAAGGTTCTCTTTCCTGTGAACTGTTTTGAGAACGTAGTTATTGACAGAACACACAGAAAACTTGCCTAAGAGTTTATGAATGAGACACTTTTCATGACTGGAGGCATAAGTTGAGCAGAAAATCTTAGGCAGTGTTTCTCAACCCTTTGAATCAGATTCCTAGTGAACAGTTTGTAAAATTTTGCCTTGGTTTGCTGCCCTAGTCTGCTGCCATTCTAACACGTACTGGAGCCAAAATACATATGATGAAATTATGCCATGATGTTTTGTCAACGGTGAGAAGATTAGTCCCAAAGTAGCATTTAAAGAATATGAGATTAAACTGGCCACCTTCCAAATGTGTTTTAAAATTGCACAGTAGATCACGTATTCGTGATTCCTGTGAGTGGAGGAAAAAGTAAACCCAATGAGAAAGGAGAGGAAATTAATCTTCAGGATACTATTTACTGCAGTGTTTTGAGCATGCTATTTTTGTAGCATGGGATAATGAGAATGAGCGCATTTTTTGCTGTCCTTGGACCTACCTTGCTCTTACACATGTAGTTCATCTGCCTTATAAGTTGTAAGGAATTGCATGAGGATAAACTTTTGCATTAGCGAACGGAAAAAGCAAGAGGTACTGCTTCAGTATTATTTATGAAATTTGTTTACTGCTATAGCATGATACATTAAAAAGCAGATTTATTATGGTCTGCAAATAACCTATATACAAAAATGAAAAAAAAAGCACAGTAAATATTGTAGAGTCAAGCAACATGAAAGCGATTGGTTATTTCGTGGGTAGGTGAATGGTTTGCATGATTAAATGAACCGAAGTAGTTGATTGCAGGGAAAAATAGTTAAAGTAAGGTTTCTGCATGAGAGACATTCACATTTTAAATTCAAGCAACAGCTTTAGAAACTATTCTGATGTGGCTTTACTGTGCATGTGTGTAGGTTGAAAATGCTTTTACGCTTAGTATACATTCTGGTCCTGGTTAATAACACTTCACAGTTGAAAAGGTTAGTGCCTAAATTCTTAGTTACATCTACCTCTCTGTAGAGAAGTCGTGGCAATAGAAGTGACATAAAAATAAGTAACAGAACACCTGCATCATGGAACTGTTCTGAAAACTCTTTTTTTTTTTTTTTTTTTTTTTTGTGGGGAAAAAGACATTGTCCCCTATCACTTCCAAATTTGTTTAGACTTTTATCATAGCAATAATAAACATATGTGAACTGTGGAAATAAGGACTGATGCACGAATAAATAAATGTGAGCCAGAAGAACTGAAGAATATTGCAGTTTCCTTCTGTTTTCTTTTCGAAGAAGAAAGCTGGGTGTACAAACTTCATTTTCCACATTTTCCAGGCACCGGTGCTACCTTTGCATCAATCAGTGCTACATTCAGGCAGTATAATGCTGGTAGCAAGTGAATATATCTCTGAGCAGATGTGTGCTAGGGGTTGTTGTGCTATCTAGAACACTTCTGTAATGAGGTGATATGAAAGTGATGCCAGTACTTGTGGACAGAAAGGCTCAGCTTATTTTCAATGAATCTGTAGCAACTATTAATTGGGATCTATCTAATATTAAAACTCATCCATGGATTAACATGTCACAATGTTAAAAACAAAATACATGGTTTATTTGTCAAATTAGGAACATCTTGCTTTTTGTACACCTCTTTGGGGGCACAGGATGGGCAAAATTTTATCCCAGGCTACCAACAACTTGACTTGTTTGGGTACAGAAGTCTTCAGACTGAATGTGTGGTGTTTTGGTTTGTTTGTTTGTTTTCTTTTTTCCAGAGCTATAAATGATGACTTCTGTGTTTAACTTAATGATTTTGTGGTAAATGTTGAGGTAGCATTCTTTAGAGCCATGATATCGTGGCATAGAGAAAATACCTTAGGATGCAGATTTTTATGGGTCCTTCTGATATTATGCGTTTGCATTTATGATAATGGTCTTATAAAACCAGTTGAAGTAAATGTTTGAAAACTTCTAACGCTAGTCAGAGAATACTTCTGGAACTTCTTGAGGCATCCAGAACACACAAAGCTTAGAGTAAATACTTGCAGGGCAAGCCAGAAGATGTATGAGATAGAACGAATGGTTTTGCCATTTTTCTTCAGAAATGCACTATTGACTTTGTTCTTTGAGGTGTTTCTGGAGATAACTCAGTCATGGTTTTGATATCTCTTAGGAGCACTTTAGCTGCTATTGGCTATATAACATATATAGCCAATATAAGTTGGAGTTGGAGTTGCAAACTGACAACCAGACAGTTTGCTTGGACTGTTTGCTTGGACTTGGACTAGGCAGTGCTTGGACTGGATCTGTCTAGACATTCTCCTGACATTGAGCTCCACAGAGAAAGTACATTTAAGCTCACTCAAATGTTCTGGAATAAAAATGGAATTTGTGACTTTTTAGTTAGAAGTTGGAGATCAGAAAGGCAAAAATGTCTTAATCTTTCCCATATGTGCTACTTGCAGTCCTAGGTTAGCTTTAGACTTGTAGTTGCAGTGAAATCTGCAGTCTTCTGTCTCTTCTTTTTGTGGCTTCTGAGGCTTTCTTTCTTTTCCAATGTCTTTTTTTTTTTTTTTTTTTTAATTAGTTTTAATATGACATCTGAACAGTACATGGAAGACCAGTACAAGAAAGTGTGATAAGAGGCTTGGAATCCACCAGCCTAGGTATTCATTTGTTTACGTTACTGCTGTCATGAAGACAAAAATGAATCCTTAAATACTGTGAATTTGTGATCAATACTTAATAAAATATCTTGTCTCTTTTTAAAAATTAATTCTATAGTATTATGACTACAAGACAAATTATGATGAATGCAATCCTCTTACTGCGTTCCCTTTAGGGTGAAAGCAATTAAGAACTATTATAAATGTTAGAACTTCAAGACACTGGTATATGTTGAGATTCATTTATGCGCATCTAATTGAAAGAAGAAATGATCAGCAAACATCAATCTAATGACCTGTACTAACCTTGACATGGCTGACTAATGAAATTATGCCTTGTCACTAGTGGTATGTGCTAATTTCATTGAATTATATGCCTATGAATAATGTTATTCACAAGATCTGAAAGCAGTTCCATGCAGTCATCTTTTCATATATTCTTAGCCGTTGCACAGAACTCCATGAATTAACTTATTAAAGGCTAAGTACTTTCTTGTTTGTTTCTAATAAGAAGGAAGTTTAAATGTCAGAAATGAAATCATCGAACCTAATGATACCGTAGGTGTATGTTATCGCAAGACTATCTTTCATGAAGAGTATAGAAAATACACAGACTCAAACTATTACCTTCATGTTCTGTGGAGGTGCCAAAAAGCATAACGTGTGTTTTTCATCTGCTTACAAAATTTGCCACATCCTTTCCTTTCTATATGCTGTAAATGCTTGTAACAAGTATGGAAGCAGGTGAAAAAAATCCACTTAACCACTTTGCCAAGGTTCTGGCAGTCCATTAGAAAATCCCAATTCTAATAAATGCTCACTTGTTTCTGCTGCCACTGCTACCAGTGGCTGAATTCAGTATCTGCATATGCTAGGCTGGTAAAGTTAACATGGAGAATGGTGCAGACCTTATTATACTTTTTTTTTTTTCCATCAATGAGATTGAACAAAGGAATTTTCAATATATTCAAAGGAATGCTAATTCAAAGGTTCAAAGAAAAATATCAGTAAGCAAACAAACAAGCAAAAAAAGTCTTCCTTGGAAGGTTTATCTCAGATGCATGAATGACCAATTACATAAATACTGTGCACTTTTTTTAATGTTTCTAATTGTTGTTATTGGCACTACTTGTTTTCAGTGCCCCAGCTGCTGCTTGTGCAGCCTTCCACAGGTGATGAACAAGAGACAGCATGTTACTTGTTTGCTTGTTTTATTTCTCATGGCTTTTCAAATCACTGCCATCTTCTGAGAAGGATGAAAGTATTCTAGTGCTTTGGTATTTGTGTCATCTTCTCCAACAGTTAACAGTAGCGTTTGTGTAACTTCTCAAATTGTTTGTAGTCATTTGTGTAACGTTCTCAATTTATAGTTATATTCAGTAAGATTTAAATTGTTTGATTGCGACCACAGCTACGCTATCTGATGTTTTCTGTGTTATATCATTTGTCAAAGCCTCTTACATCAGAGCTGGGCGATGCTTTTTGGATCTCCTGCTTACCAAATGTTTGGTGATTGCTGAGCAATGGAACTGTGAGCCGTGTTATGGAGGTATTTTTGTGTTCGTTAGCTATCTCCCGTGAGAGAGAACTAATACGTTAAGAAGCAAAGATTGGCTGTGGAGGTACCCTTTTAATAAACTCTGGTGTTAACCTGTTTTACCCTTATTGTTGGATTTTTTTAATGGTAATATTCTTTCTTGCTCTTTGTGCTTCTAATATATCTATCATATTGAAATAAGTGGAAAAGATTGTATGAAAATCACTGTAACGTAGACATGACCTGAATTTGCAATGCTCTCTGGAAAGGGACGTCACCTCTCCAGTGAGAACTGGTCTGTGAATAGGAAAAAACAATTATCAATTGTTTTCATTATCAATTGTCAGTTAACAATGATTGATTTTTAGCTTACATATATTATTATTGTAAGCTCTGTCTGATGGTGGGAAAAATAATCGTGGTCAAAATTAGTGTTTTTCATCTCATTAAATTTAGTCAAACCTTTTCTAAGTATCTTTATGGTTTCTAAATAAATTCATCATATTCAAAGTCTGTATGCCTGAAGTCTGTAATGTAAACCTACCTCAGCTCTTTACGGGGCTTTCTGTACAAAGTGAAATATTAAGTAATGACAGTAACCTTATTTGCTGTCCAAACCTTTTGAGCCTGCTGACGTAAATTAGAAGGCTAATATATATAGGCAGACTTGCATCTTACTGGAAAAAAGACCACATTTGCTGTGGTCTGTCAAAATAAAAAAGTCTGAAATGCATGTGGTGCTGCAGTTAAAAAGAGATGGAAAGTGCATTTCTTGGGACTGATGGGCAGCATACGTTTTGGTGTACTGAAATAAGGTTTTCTACAGCTATTAAACTGCAGAGTTAATTTTGGTATTACTGCTTCACTGGTCAAAGATATAACTTTCTTGCTTAAAATTTTAGGGTTGATTAGACTTCTTCCAGGTGTGTCTTCAAATAATGTGGGTAATTTGTGTGTACAAGTAATGTACACCTGTGCTGTACCGCTGTTGCATTCTGGAAACTTCTGTAGTGTTGTCAACAAGTAGAGAAATTAGTTTTATAAAATAGGTTTAGCCTAGCCACTATGCTACAGCAAGAAATACAAACACGTGCTTTGGTTCACATAATCTAATAATATCTTCTGTAGTACTAAGATTTTAACAAGGAATTTTACTTGAGAGGAGGATTCCTAATCCTAAACCTTAATGTTTTATCTAATGTTAGTGCTTAATATTCAGAACAGTAGGATTCAGAAGAAGGTTCTGTTCTTTCGTTAATAACTGCTCATTCCATGGGTTTTCTTGGAGAATTCAAGGAATAAGTAGTTTTGGTGACAACAGTATGGAACAGGATGACTTGTAGTAATGTTGCATTAATGTTGTCTTTGGACAAGCTTAACACTGAATTTTCAAGTGCATTATTATCTATGCAGTCCACCCTGGATGTTGGAAACATAATTGTAATCCATATAAAAGTACCACAGGGCTCTTGGGGGCGGGGGAAATCAACTTAACAGTCAAATGAATGCAATGCAGGGCATACAGCCCTGTGAAGCTTGGTGCAAATAGCTGAAACAAATAGCCCAATGACAAATCGTATGGATTGCTTGCTTTTTCTCAGGCAGGATCACTTGCCTGCTGGCTCACAGCAGCAGCCCAGCTCCTTGTGCGGAGGAATTGCTCCATGGCAGAATAAACGTTGCAATGAAGATAACTCTATCCCTTTTGCCTTCCCAAGGAGTGTGTCATGACAAATGCTAAAGGGATGTTTGCAGGAAGGCAAAACCATCTCGGCAGTTCAAGGCACGTTGATTTAAAAAGTACTGCTGTGTAGACTTGATAGAGCATAGGGAGTTAAGTCTGTATCAGATTCAACAAACAGCTGCTGTTGAACTAGGGGGTTAAGAATAAAGTTTCCCTGTCTTGTTGCTTCTCACCAGAAGTAAGCAGCATTAACAAGATGAAAGGTTGTTCTAATCAGGGCGTAAATCTGTGTGCTATACACCTTTCTATACAGGAGTAAGAAGGACCAGATGTCCTCTCAATATTATGAGATTTATGTTAAGTTTAATTGTATTTGGCTATTTGTAATTCTTTTAGAGAACCGTATCTACTTTTCAGGTAAAATAGTTGATTAGGACTGTACCTTAATGCCCTTCCACCCCGAATAGGCATACCTTTCCTAACGTTCTTTTTATAGCTCAAATAATTGTGACAATGAAAATGCAGCAGGAAAGGCTTCAGTTGCCCAAGGAAGGACCAGGCCTTTTTAGTGAAACTGGTACATTTGTGCTGATGGTTGCCATGGGAATCGCCATGTCTTTGCCATAATCTCTTATGCTAGTTAAATTAAAGTTAATGTTGCTGTAGTTATGGATGAATTATACCATGAGTGACCTAACTTCTGTACTTACATAATGAGCATGGCAGGCTTGCAATACATCAAAATGTTCTGACTCCTGCCATCTCCCTGCTTCTCTCCTTCTGGAGACAAAACAAACTTGCTACCATACAAATGCATGGATGCCTAATCTTTGCTAAAACCTGAGAAGCTGGTGACAATCTGAACAAGGAATTCTATTGAAAATATTTTAATTGCGTGATACTTGAGTTGTTCTGGCATTGTAATGGTCTCTCTGAACAACAATTTGTGGAGCGGGAACATTTGTACAGCTTGAATATGTACAGATGTGTTGTCAAGCAAAATGTACTTACCCCATAATGTCTCTGCTATCCTTGGCCTCTGTTCAGCAGTGATTGAAAACCAGGTCTGCAATAATCATAAATGGAGGCTGGGCTAGGAACTTGGCATCATTATCCAGAGGAGCTGCATTCTACAAGGCGCGATTAGTTTGGGAACTCATTGTGCCAGGTAGCAGCGATCCGTCAAAATCATTTCATAAACTAAAGTGACTGTTCAAATGGGGACAGTTGATTTGTTGCATAAGAAAGGGAATCTTAAATTTCAATATGTATGTAAAGAAGTCTCTGGAGTATCATCAACGTTTGATCCTTGAGCTTAGCTATTTTCATGAGTAGAATGTTATTTCTTTTTTAATGTCAGCATGCTACAAGAATGGACGGTTGATGAATGATCATCTGGAAGGATGTTCCTTCTCTGGTGCTACACTTATTGGCACGTATGTGTTGGTTTACAAATTTGAAGATACTCAACTTCGTACATGTTTTCAGTGTAACCCTCTAGAGAGCAAAGACTGGTTAAGCAATTCATATATTGAGTGCTAGACAAATATTATAATTTTATCACCTTGTGCCAGTGCCTCTCATTGGGCATTATTTAAATTCTGATAGCAGCTCAAGTACTGGTAAAAATAAATTCATCTGTTAATAAGCTTCTTTGACAACAGCCAAGTAAAACCGCGTTATCATAAGTTGAACAGAAGGCACAAAACCAAAAAAAGCACTGCCTTTGAACTCGGCTAAAACATGCTACTACTCTGTGAGGTTGGTTGTATACCTACTGGTGTTTTCCACTCCACTCCCATTTTGTTTCCTTTATAATCTTTTTGGTACTGATGTTCTCTTAGCTAAATGTAACATGTTAGTTTGCCGAGTAAACAGAAGGCCCCCTTTGGCATAAATGGTGCACAATTGGGGGGGGAAGTGACTAAAAAGTATCACAAAGGGATTGTTAAGGCAATATTTAGGGCAGGAAATACAGGGCAGAAGCCTTGTGCCTGTGTCCACATCCTCCAGTCAAGGGAAATGATTCTGAGCATGTGAGAACGCTGATACATCCTGGCTCTGTTGCAGTAAATATCTAGAAGTTAAATAGTGGTCCAGAGCTCACCTGGACCTTCTGGCAGTAGGAGAGCAGTAAGAGCCTTGATATCGCTTCAGTGAATTAAGCAAGGGCAAAAGGACATGGAAAAAGATAGTGAGGAGGGCAAATGACATTTCCTGTGATATCTTCAGTAGAACAGTACTTTGGTTTTACCATCCTGTAGATGCAGTGGTCCAGAATGAATGCTGCTCTGAAGTGGAAATGCTGAGACAAAGTGAGTTGGCAGTAAAAATATTCTTGCTGTAAAAGCTGGGCCTCCATACCACCCTGTGTGTAGGGAATAGATAGAAAAGATGGAAAGTTATTCCACAAGCTAACAGATGACCGCATTAACCTCTCAATCCTGCCATCTGCTTACCGTGCCAAAGGAACAAACAAGCATGCAAGTAGCAGTGCTGGTGGGAGCTGTGGGTTAGGGTCTCTGATCTGAATTCTTACAGATGCAGTGAAGTGGATGGACGAATATCCATGAGCATCAGCTTGAGAACATAATGCTTAATGAAGTCCTGATGGCCCTCTGTTCTTTAAAGGGCTTTTGTTTTGGGGGGGGGGGGGGGGGGAAGGGTGGTGAAAGGTTACAAGAAGTGTGGATTTTAGCAGTAAGAATTTAACCACAGGAATATAGAACTGTGAATGTTCTCTTCCTACAAGCAGTTACATATATGATCAGCTTTCACTTAAGGTAGCATGGTACCAAAAGTCAAGACTGAAAATATTTTTCTGTGAACATGACATGATTTCCTTTTTTAATGCTGCAAAAGTGTGTGTGTTGGGGGGGGGGGGGAACCAAAAATCTGAAGACTCATAGCTTGTGTGTAGGTCAGTATGTGTAGCTGGAGAGTGCTTAGATATAAAGAAACAATAGTGTACCGATGGCAAGAGAATGGAAAATACCCAACAGCAAACTGAGGGGAAAAGAACAGGTAAAGCTGAGAGGATTTCTGGAGGAGCTGTCTGAGTAACACTTACATAAAATAAGATATTTGAAGTAACGCTTCTAAAAGCTGAATGGATAAGTCATTAAAACTCCCTTGAAGTGAAGCTTGTGCCCTGGCAGCCAGGAGGGCCAACCGTGTCCTGGGGTGCATCAAGCACGGCATCGCTAGTAGGTCGAGGGAGGTGATTGTCCCGCTCTACTCTGCGCTGGTGCGGCCTCACCTCGAGTACTGTGTGCAGTTCTGGGCACCACAGTATAAAAAGGACGTGAAACTGTTGGAGAGTGTCCAGAGGAGGGCTACGAAGATGGTGAAAGGCCTGGAGGGGAAGACGTACGAGGAACGGCTGAGGGCACTGGGCCTGTTCAGCCTGGAGAAGAGGAGGCTGAGGGGAGACCTCATCGCAGTCTACAACTTCCTCGTAAGGGGGTGTCGAGAGGCAGGAGACCTTTTCTCCATTAACACCAGTGACAGGACCCGCGGGAATGGGGTGAAGCTGAGGCAGGGGAAGTTTAGGCTTGACATCAGGAGGGGGTTCTTCACTGAGAGAGTGGTTGCACACTGGAACAGACTCCCCAGGGAAGTGGTCACTGCACCGAGCCTGACTGAGTTTAAGAAGAGATTGGACTGTGCACTTAGTCACATGGTCTGAACTTCTGGGTAGACCTGTGCGGTGTCAAGAGTTGGACTTGATGATCCTTAAGGGTCCCTTCCAACTCAGGATATTCTATGATTCTATGATTCTTGCATTTTGGGGGACTGATTTAAAAATGATAAAGGAAATGTAGTAAGGCATTTTTCTGAAAATAAAAACTAGGCCACGTTGCTCCATTCTATGCCAAAATCATTTGAATGTCTAACCTCAGGACTGTCTAAGGAAGGGCATTTTGTTTTGGGCATGGGTCATTCAATAACCACGCCTGGTTTTAGGACAGATGGAATCTAACTAATAACAAGAAAACCATTAGCTCTAGGTACATCCATTATAATTGAAAGTGAAGCCTCCAGGCATCTAAACAGAAGCCAAGAATCCTGACTATGGGACATGCTCTTATGGTAGGGCACTTCCGATGTGCAGTTATATATTAAAAATAATACTGTGCAGAACCTGACATTCCTCGGTGATTAAAAAAACTAGATGAGTTTTGATTGTGATGTTCCTGTTTCCTGCACTGAGGTAGGAATAGGACAAGTCCACCGTTCAGAGGTGAAATAGTGAGTGGTTTGAAAAGTTGTCAGCTGTAGGGGAAAAGATGCAATTAGTTCATTTGTAAAATGATTAATGTGAGAAGAATGAGATTTTTTTAAACAGTTGAAGAAGATGCACCATTTCAAGTTTTGTACCATCGATTGTTTTCTTATGAGCCATTATAAATTTCTGAATGGCGGGGAGGAGAAGAAAGAAAACAGGTAAAATTGGCAGATCATAAAACCCAGATATTTTAATCTCTTCATTATTATTATTATTATTTGTCTGATACTGACTTTAAGAGTAATCACATCAAAACAAAATATTTACTTCCCTTCCATGTGGGTATTTGATGTAGCTTAGATATATTCTTACCTAGAACACAAATTTCCTTCACTGTAGATTCCCAATCTTACTCTCAGGAGATGGATGTTGGTGCTATGGGTAAAGCAAGTGGAAACTGTAGAGCCTTTTAGCACAGTGAAGTGTAGTTCTAGCGGCATTCATTTCAGAAAACCCTTACTGCTACCTGCTGCAGGGAAGGATAACAGAAAACTTCTGTAAACAAATATTTATTTTTTAATTTATTTATTTTCCCTGTGTAGCGCTTGGCTGTATTTTCTATTCCACGGATCATTTTTTCTGTCCCACCCTGCAGTGTACCTGAAGGGACTGCATTCCTAATGAGGCTGTCTGAGAGAACCGTAACCGCCTAGCAATGGTGGCGTTCTTGTGACATATGCCAGGCTCCTCAGGGGGCGTGTGAGAGAGCTTGCTTCTTGTAATTTATCCTCCTGCTTAATAACTTCTCCTTCCTGGGATGGACAGCAAATGCCTTAGTTTGGAAGTGTAAAAATATTTCTTAGTTGCTTTGTGTTTAGACCACTGCTACTTTAGTCTGCCCACAGCTGTATAAATGGGCAACCTGAAAAGAAGAAATTGAATCTTCTTTCCCTTCCCCTGAGTAACGCAGAGAATTGTGTGCAGAGGATAACAATAACTTCCAGTTAGCTAGAAATGCCCTGAGGTACTCGCAACTGTATGCATTTGTGTGGTTGTATTATGTGTATTTAGCTATTTTTGTTAAATATACAGGTATTGAAGGCTATTCCAGGCTATCCAGGTGGTGGCATGATGTAGCATCTGCCCAGTGTGGCTTTTTATTTGCATGCTGGAGCAAGCATGTGTCTCTTGCCTCTCACTGAGCTGACAGATGGTATCAATAACCTTGATATACAGCACAGACTGTGGAGGGGTTTAGCTTTTTGGGAAAGTGTGTGGGGCTTTGTATTCTGACCATTTCTTCAAACTGTTTTCAGACACTTGGAGAAAAAGAGAATCTAAGCTACTATAAAATTTATGCTAGATGAACAAGGTGAGTGCAGGGAGGGTAAGTTCAGCCCAAATATTAGCTAGCCTTAAGCTCAGTGGCATATGCAATGGTGATGGCTGAGCTATGAAACCAAGCTGACCTTTTTACGTATCTCTCATCAGGTCTGTGTGAGAGAATTAGGAACAGACACTTCTTGGGCAGTAGTGGCTTTAGGCAGTCCAGGAGTAGATAGAATGAGCTCTCTGTGGGAACCATATGCCAGTAGCTACACTTCCACGGTATGTATCACAGAATGTAAGTCACCTGTGGCAGATAATTTTTTGCTGATTCTCATAGACTGATAGATGTGGCTGCTTGGGTTCAACACTTTAATTTTAGAAGACAGAAATTACATCTACTACCTAAGGAAGTGCCTGTTTTCAGTGTTCATGTCTACGCTTGCTGGTAGGATATTTTTTTGATTTGTTATTAGAAGTGTCTGTGTGTGTATAATCCCTTTATAATGTCTAAAGAGGTTTTGACAGTAACTGCTATATGAGGGATGCATGCCAAGAACTAGAAAGGAAGGCCTCGAGGACAGAGGTTTTCTGTACAAATATGAGTGCATGCAGGCAGATGCTTGAAGACTTCACGCAGATCTATAAAATGGCCAATATTGTAATCCAATTTGTTTAAGATACCTTAAAAACAGACTACTTTCATTAACAGAAATTGAAGAAAGTGCAGGATGAAAGGAATGTGGTTAGCTATATATGTTATTTGTGAAACAGCACGTAGCTTCAGTGAACGTCCATTGGCAGCTGTGGGTCTAAAATTCAGTCAATTCAGTAAACTTATCAAATATGGCCACTTAAAAAGGTCCTATGTTGTGTTTTTAATACAGAACTATCTCTTTATATCTCCTTCCTCCCTAGCACAGTGGAATTTGTCCTATTTCACCGCGTTTGGGGAGAATTGCTGTAACCCAGTAACTCTGTGACAAGTACGTGCGCTGGGCATAGAGAACCAGTTCCAGCAGCAGAGGTGGCAATTACCTACTTCGTTGCTGTGGTATACAGCGGGAATTGCACACCTGCTGTCACTTTTTTTTTGCTTTGAAAATGGTGCCTGAAAACGTGTCTTATATAACTACCATTGGATCTTGCAGCTAGTGATTCGTGTGTTTACCCTTGTGTTAACTTACCTTCACCATGCTGCTCCGTGGGGGTCACTGTATACTTTCATGCATGAACTGCAATGAGGTTCAGCAGTCTGAGTACCTGCCCAATTTAATTTGCATATTTCTGACTTGAGGTTTACACTGTTTAGGACTCCCATTGAAACTACTTTTTCATTCCGGTAATGGGAAATCACTTCTAAACTCTCCCTGCTTCTCTGCAATCACAGTATGTTTGTAGAAGTGCTTTTGTGGTTTATGTAGGCAGCTCTTGCATGTGCCAAATGACAGTGTTCTGCTTGCTCCTTTGTAGGCAAAAGAATATTAAATGAACAGTACTTCAGAGTGTTTTCCATATTGTTAGGGCATATGGGGGACTTCTCAGAGTGTACTTAACATGTCCAAGGTGCTTTGTTTTTTTTTTTTTTTTTTTGAAGGTATACACAGCATGTATGGTCAGTGGCGTAGGTCACAGTGAGCTGAAGCGTATGAAGCATTATTAATAACGAAACAGAAAATATCCAATACTCACGTAACACCAAACCAGTCTTTAAAAACGTGGAGTACAATCAAAGAAAAACTTTATCCAGTGTCTTAAGTGACCAAGAATCATGAGGCCCTAGCATGAAACTGGTACCGTTGTAACTCATGGGGAATTTCTTAAAGCCTATGCTTCTTATGATGGGTTGGGCTTAGTGATGGCGTGTCTGCCCTGACAAGTTAGGGGCACTGTAATAACGCAGGGTAAGCTGATGCACAGTATTTGCAAAGAGCTGCTTGCTTGCTAGATCCAAAGCAAACAAAGCCGTACGATACAGTAAAAATGTCATGAGTAAAATACAGACAGTGCTGAAGGTGCTTCTATAAAAGTCTGAGATACAGTTCTGTCAAGTTACATGGGGATGTGACATTTCACTGCTATCTCATTTTTCTCTAGAGGAACCAGCTACCTAGCTCTAGGTACTCTGGTAAAACTGATCTTTAGTAATTAGAGGTACAGTTCTGTGTTAACCACCTACCGCTGCTAGCACAGAAGAGATTAAGATTTATATCTGAAGCAAGGAAGCAAAATGATCCTTACTAGAAATTGTTTACTTACTGTGATACATATCATGCAATACAAAATATGGATTTCTAATACTGAAAATTGTAAAGAGCATTTTAGAAAATTATTTCTACCATATATTGAGTTCTGGTCAAGAGCAAGAACAGAAAAATAACGACTCTGATATTTATAGTGCTTATATAGAGTTGCAGAATGTGTGAAAAGGACATTCCTTTTTATTTTTGATTATATACAATGAAACTTTTTTATGTCCTTCAGGGTTAAGCATGCCTCTAGAAAACAGTTATCTTTACATAAGAGCATCCTCTGGCTGTCGGACAAAGGTTTTCTTAAGAATTTTATAGAACCAGCTATGATATATCCTTCTGTTTTTGTTTTGTTTTGTTTTTATGATGCTGTTTTTTAACTTACTGCATTTGAAATCCACAAGCACACAATTTTTAACTTAAGTGGAAGAACTTGCTGTGGATCTAAGTGACTGCTAGTGCTAGTGCAGCGTACCATGGAGTGTTTCCTGTTTTGTAAGCGATGGGATCTCACTATCAAAAAGTGGAGGGAGACAGATTTCAAACCTACCTCCTATGTGAATGACTTACATTTTACTACATTGCAGTTTTACTCCATTGTCCATTTTATTTTCACTTAAAAGGATTTATCGGATATGTTTGTTAATGGGCAGTATTAGTCTGAAGGATTTCAGACAGTAATTGTAGAGACAATCCAAAATGCTTGAGGTGAGGTGTTAGAGCTTTCAACCCTCCAATAACTGAAAAAACCTAAGAATCTCAAATTCTGACCCTGTGTTATCTTTCAAACTGACCTGGCAGTCTGAGATGTGGGAGCCTCTTCATTACCCCCATCAGATCCCTTCTGATGCAGGTGATAGTTTCTTTGTCAGTCAGTGGTGATCCGGGCTGCTTCCTACACAACCTCCCCAGAACTTCCAGAGAGCACGAGTCGCCTGGGAGCTGAGAGCCCCTTGTGAACAGGATGTGCACCTAAAATACCTCCCTCTCACAGGGCACCAGACAGATAAATGCTGATTCTAGACGGTACAGGTTTGTGTCAGCTTTGAACTGGTGACTGCGGCTGCTGCTTTGACATAACTGGTTTGGTTTTGTGGGCTTGAGGAAGTTGGACTGTACAAGAATTGCTGGATCATTATGTAGCTCCCTATCTGAACTCCTCAATGGATGTGGTCCTCTTTGCAAGAGGACAAGTTTCCACCCCCCCCTACCTTTAAGCTCTCTACATGCTTCAAGGAGTTATTGTAATAGCCAGTGACAGTAACGTGCTGACTTTCTGGTCGCGTGAGACCAGTCTGAGAAAGTGGTGTGAAGACTTCAGCAGAAGCCCCTGGAGTCCTGCTAATGTGTTCAGTGGTTTCGTACCATTGCTACTCATGATGGTGCTGCAGTTCCATTTTTAGTGCCAGCTTTTGGACATTGCTAATTGCTGCTATCCATCTCTTCTGTTCAATTCCTGTAGGCTTTAGAGCAGAAGAGATGAATGCAGAGATGCTGTAAGAACTACTCTCTTTTTGTGTTAAGAGATTCCTTTGGCAATATGTTTAGTCATTATCTGGAAAGTGAAGTAATGACAGAAGGGAAAAACGTGGTGCCAGGTCTGAATGCTGTTTGTTATATGCTGGTCCTCAAGTTTGCTGAGTATCCCTGGATCATGTTTCATGTTGGCTAAAATCAAACTTCACATCTTTCTATTCTATGAAATAAGTACTTGTTCTGGTGCTGATATTGGAACACGTTTTACCATTTAAATACAAAACCATCACAGCAGTGATATGGGACTTCACTATCTCTTGTATTTTCAAGGAAAAGCTTTTGTATGCTTTTCCCGTTTTCAGTATGCCAACGACTTGATTTAGTAAGCATACTTCCGAATAGCGAAGGAAATAAGATCTTATGATAGGCATTAAGTTTGCAAAGCTCAAAGTTTAAACTTTTTTTTTTTTTTTTTTTTTTTTTGACATCTTTGAGTTTACCTTTAGCCTGACTTCAGAGATCCTCCCAAAGATTACTTGTTACCAGCAGCATTTCATCTGTTCCTAATCGCAATGTGCACAGGGCATGCTTGTGACTCCACAGTTTAAGGGGAGTATCTCAAGGTGATGCATCTAGCTCAAAGTGTTAGAAGCAGTCTGATCATAAAGATAACATTATTGCTGTTAGAGGGGGTGCAGAGGCGGGCCACACATAATCACAGGGCTAGAGCACCTCTTCTACAAAGAAAGAGATGGAGATCTTCAGCCTGGAGAAGAGAAGGCTCTGGGAGACCTCATTGCAGCCTTTCAGTACCTAAAGGGGGCTTGTAAAAAGATGAAGAGCAAATGTTTACATGGGCAGATAGTTACAGGACAAGAAGGAACAGTTCTAAACTAAGAGGATAATTTAAATTAGCTGTTAGGAGGAAATCCTTCACTCAGACAGTGGTGAGGCACTAGAACAAGTTGCCCAGAGAAGCTGAGGATGCCCCATCCCTGCAAGTACTCGAGGCCAGGCTGGATGGGGCCTCGGGCAGCCTGATCGAGTGTGTGGCATCCCTGCCCATGGCAGGGGTTTGGAACTAGATCCGTTCCAACCCAACACATTTCATGATTCTGTGATAATTCTTCAGTATATACTTTGGCCTGTGTGCATCATATGTGACTGGTTAGATTTAGCCCTCTGAAATAAATTTTCTGTTGCATAGGAAGTTTTTAGCAATCCTGTGCAGTAGAATGCTGAACTGAATGAAAGCGCTGCATTTGAGGTGGCCATTAGACCCTCTCGTATTGTTTAGAAAAGAACAAAACAACTACTAGGACATTACTGTTACTAAATAATCCATGAAAGTAGTTTTCTTCATGTGTGAGGTAGTTCTTTATCTCAGGATTAAAACGCAGTGCACTAATCATACTCTGATTTTCTAGTACTTTTGTGATGGGAGGGCCCAAAAGCATGTCTTTGCAGTGACTGCTTATTCCTTCATTCAGTTATACATAGTAACAGAATCCTGATGAAAGGGTTATAGTTAGTGGGGAAATCAATAATTTTCTCATCCTCAAATTTAACTTGTTAAAATACCACTCACTGGACAGGTCTCACTATACTTAAAATTTTACCAGTTGTTTTAAGAATCTTCAGTCCAGTAGATTTTTTTCTAACCCTGTCCTGCAAGCTAGCTTTTTTTTTTTTCTTTTAAGAAAAACATGTTTTTCTTTAAAACATGTTTGTGTTATTGGACATACTGTTTTGCACACTGCTGGCAATGCACTGATGCTGACCTAGACCTACTTAGCAAAGGGGAAAACAGCAAACATACTTGTCTGGGAGGCTCAGGGAGGTTTTAAGTATCTGATGACTATGTGCAGCAAGCAAGGCCACTCTGTTTTAACACTTGATCCTCCCCGTTTTGAATTGTTGCTTAAAACATATATCTATGTAAACTATGCTGAAGCCTTCACATGATATAAATAGTATTGTTTATATAGCCATTAATGAAGTTTCCCTTAAGTCTCCTTCCTTGTGAGTAGTCTTATCCATGTTACAAAAGCAGAAAGACATAAGATACTACAAAAGGCGATCTGTAATGGGTGCAGTTTTCTTCCTTGAGACAAATTCTATGCTCGGAGCAAGGCTTAATCAAATACATTGATCTAGTATTGCTCTGTAAAGGTTTGGTTCGATGTTTTCCTTTTGTAATAAATGAAATTAAAATGCCCTTCAATATGTGGTATATTCCTATTTGTAGTTGGTCTCCTGAAATTCATAAGAAATAAAATTGGTTCTTGAGCCTTGCAAGTTGAATTTCAGATAGTGCATGATTATTTAACCTGGGAGTTTTAGAGGCTATTACAAATCTTAAGCTCTACCTTGTTTTTTTGTATTCTGCTGGGAATGGCATCTCTAAATGGGTCAGGAGATAGGACTGAGCTTGTTATCGCATTGGTGGTTGTAGGGCTGTGGAACCATGTAGAAGTCCTGTCTTTGTCATCTTCCTGCTTGGTGCATTTATAGGAAGATGGCGAGTGTCTCTTGGGCATGCAAAACAAAGGAGAAATCATTTTTGTTACATGCAGTGAGATGTCTTCTGAAATTTTCAGTTTTCAAGGATGTGGACTGACAGAGGCTGATGGCACACAATTTAAACTTACACAAAAATTAATCAGGATTTCATAATCACTTTGGTTTGCTGTCTCTTGTAAATCTTGAGTGTTGTTTTCTCGTTTGCTTTTTCTTTGTTGTTGGTTTATGGTTTTCTATGATAGTATCTGTTCCTTCTGGCCTCTGTTTGAAATGGAATTACAGTAAATACTGATATTAGCAGAGTCATTTCTGCTTCTGTTGACTGTAACAATCTTAAAGAGGATGCCTTTTCCTGTATTTTGTACTGGGAACATTGTTCCCTGGATCAGGAAGGAGACAAACTTGTACTTCCATATAGTGTGCATGTAGGTTAATATTTAGTTCTGGTCCAAAAGGTGATGAAATATTGGAAACCAGCCAGGGATGAGCAAATAATTATTTTGGGAGAAAGTGGCATGACATTTATTACATCATTGATATAACTCATATGTAAATGGGTTATGTTCTCCTCAAAATAAAGTACCATAGCACAGAAGACAGATATCTTTCCTGTAAGGTCTGCCTTAAAAGAAATAGTTCAATAGACTGCCAGAAATGTTATCACTTTCTCCTGGTTTCAGCAGTGACAATATCCTTGTTTTTCTCTGGGTCGAAAGGAGAAAATAATCCAGAGTGTAGCACATGCTTAGTGTAAGCAGAAACACTAAATACTGAACCAAACCCCTGGATTTCATAACATGCTTAAGGAAAATCTAAATTTTTATTTCAAACTACAGGTAGTTTCTCAGCAGTGTGTTCATTCAGCCCTGCAAACCAATCGCAAGTTCCATTGATAAAATTGGTGATCTGAGTGACTCCTTGGAATTTATTTGAGTAAGTCTTAACCTCAAATATGCAAACTTAGCAATTATGAAATTTAGCAGCTTTTTTACCCGTTGGTAAACCTAAAAACAAAGAAGGTATGATAGTCCGTCTACCCCAATGTTTAGCTCTACTGAGCTGGAGAGATTCTCTTGTGAGAGCAATTGATTCTAGCCTTTGTGCAGCTGGACAAAACTGAGCAAACACAAAAGCTTTGTAGCTGCCCAGCCTTCACCTGGCGGCTTCTCTTTGACTAAAATACCTTCATCAAAATTCTTCTTGAGTTTTAGTGCAAGGAATAGTGAGATGATGAAAAGGTCGTCTTGGATGCTTGGCTGCTACTTCTAGTGGCTCTGGAATCCCGTGAGCACTCCAAAGGCCTTTCTCTGTTTAGATGGCTTAGAAGATTGTTATTCTAGTCAAGAGGAGAAACAGAAAATTAAGGCGTTAAATCCTGTTGTATCAGCTGTATTTGAAAACTTGATAGTACAAGCAATTACGTACAGAGCCTTTTATAATTGTAAGATGCATGTTCTGCAAGATGTAATTTGCTGGAAACTGAGTGTGGGAAGGTGTCAGTTAGACATTTTATTCATTAATTTTCTCATTACTCATGGGGATGCATAGGTGAGTTCATTGCTCTTCTCCTTGTGTTCATGTAACTTTCAAGGATATAGAAAAAAGCTACTTTGAAGTTACCTTTGGTCTACCAGCATACATATGCATCTCTAAACCTAACAACTCAACCAGAGAGAGGTTCTAGCCTCTATTAAAATAAATCTTGCAATAACAGGTAATGCTGTGTGGTAATTAATACTGGTAACACCCAAATTCTCAGAGCTCTTGAAAAGGTCAAGAGTGTTCCTTGTACGGGTAGATGCTGCACTGAGTTTACAAAATGCTGCAGTGGATTTTTGTGATGGCAAGAGAGAAGTGTTAAATGAAAGCTCATTTTTATCCTTGAGCAAAAGGCAGTGAAAATGGCCTAAGTGATAATGTGAAAGGCCACAAGTAAAAAGGCAATGGTAACAATTTCAGAAAAGTTTCTTTGGAAAACAACTAAGCTCAAGAACAAATCTTGAGTTCTTCCATCTCCTGGATATTAACGATAGAGCGCGTCAGGCAGCTTCTTGCTGTGGCTTTCTGTTCAGGGAGCAGGTGGCTCATTCAGCTCTGAGCAGCAGTTTTCCACGATACTGAAGGCTCTTCTGTTCTGAAGGCTTTCATGGTGGCTGTCAGTATCACAGACTGATCTTCGTACTTGTAGGCATAGCTGGTCACATGCACTCAGTCCACTGAACTACAGCCCTACTACCACCCCCAGAGTATCTTCTGGGGCAAGAGACAGTTTTTGTTTTCATTGCCCCCTTTCATCTCAGATCGTGCTTTTAAAATTATCCAGATTTTTTTAATCTTGAAGAAAATTAAGATAATGTTATAACAAGTAATGAAGGGGGAGGCATCTATTTTTGGCACTTACTTCTACAATAGATCTTGAAAGTTAGTTTTTAGTACTGCTTATTTCCTGGAATTAGTCTTATGAAACTTTTACTTGCCATAACCTTTTCCTACCAGCACTAGCATAATGCACTAGTCATTGCAGATGAAGTAATTCGAATAAGAAATCAGTTTATTTTGTTCTTATTTTCAAACTGTGGAAGACGGGAAGTATTTAGCACTGTGTATGGTGCTGAAGAAATACTCGTCTTTGATTTTCAGGGAGGCAGTGTTGGTCCCAGCTTGTTACTGAAGTGCTACAGTTTGCAGTTTACTGGATGTAATTTTCTTCAGTGTAACTACAAGGTTTTTAATTGACTAAAACCCAGATGTTTTTATCATATGAGACCGTAACAGCCATCCTAAAAATACAAAAGTTTTTTTTTTTTTGACTTCTGTTTTTAAAACAGACTGAATGGTAGCTCGAATGAGGCAAACAGCAAGTACGGATCCCCCCAGCCTGAATAGCCGGAGGAATTGTATGCTGCGTTGGGTACCCGGCTTGGCTCCGGCCGAGGTGTTGGCTTGCCTGGCTGTTAGGGCAGCAGCACAGATGCTGGCTGATGCCCAGCATCGCTGCACTCCTGCTGCTGCCTTATGCTGGTGCATCTCTGCTCCGTCTGATGCTGGAGATGTTTTCTGGCACGCAGCAGTGTGCAGTGCCAAAAATACACTGGGGCAAGTTGAGGGAACACAAAGTGGCAGACTTGCCGGTATTTTTGCAGTGCCAGATCAACCGATAATCTCAATGATTTGAGGGTAGCCTTTAATATGGATTTAACGAGCTCCCCAGCACACATAAGTGATCACTAATTAACTTAATATTGGTCTTTGATCGGGAGCTGGATGAGGATGCTGAGAGAAATACGTTTTCAATAATCAGAATTGGTTCATCTTATTATTTCTCTCACTGATTATTGAAGAGCTCTCATGTCTTATTCCATGCTGTACTAAAGCACATGAAGTTGAGATATGATAGCTGATTTTTTGCAGGCGCTGTTCCGGATGCATTTTTGGCAAACCTGGATCAAAAGACATGTTTAATGAATTTTGAAAATTAATATTGATCCATATTTTACTTGGGTCCCTCTGAAGATTTTGAAATGGAAAGTGTATTTTGAGGCTTTATTTTGCTCTGGAATCCCATGCTTTATTTTGTGTGATTCCTGTTTCTCAGCCTTACCTTACTGAGCCTATTGATGCGGTTAGCATTTCTGTAGCAATGAGGCTGAATTGTTTTGGAGTGAGGAAGGAACAGATATGGACAAATGGTTGTACGTTTTAATTTGGGTTTTGTGTGTTCATTAAATGCTGGGAGTCATTACATTTCGATTCATCTTCAGAGGAAGAAAATTTGCTAGTATGAATAACATTAAATTCAATTTCCTTATTAAAAAAAATGCTTGGGGGTGAGGAGCAGGGAGGAGAGGCTGAAAAGGTTTTTCTTCAGTTGACTAATAAAATTACCTCACCTTGAGAAAAACATGGCCTTTAAGAGCTTCTGTAACCTCAAGGGTTTTAACCCTTATTTTTAAACAGCTATAAGAAACAGACGAGTGTGGTGGTTTTAAAATAACGTACTTGTACTCACAAACCATAGCACTTTCTGGGTAGTGCTTGATAAGTCTGGGGATTAGATTCCTAAACGTATTGGACAACTGAAAGTAGAGTGAAGAAAGGCGCTTTTTTATATTTTATTTTATTTTTTTTTAAAAAAGGCACTAATTGGCTTCTGGAAAATCAGAGGCTGGTGCTTTTCACTGTTCCAAATCTGATACATAAATCTGGATTACTCTGTGTTTGCAGAAGTTCTTCACTGAGGTCTCAGAGGGTGATAGCATATATTTTCATATTCCACTTATTGGCTTCAGCTGTTGTTTCTTAACTTCTAATAGATTTATTCTAAATCTACATAGAACTGCTTTCTTTTTAAAAATGTCTAGTTATCAGAGGAAGTACAACTAGCCTTGGAAAAACTAGAGGAGATATAAAGGAAGAGAATGCATAGGAACATCTATGACTTTCTAGAGTAGCTGGCTTAGAAATGCTAACAGTAAGCATGTCCTAACTATTTGTGTGTTACTTTACAGGTCTGAAGGAGAAAGTTCAAGAAGCATCAGGTATGTGTAAATTGCATTTCAGTCATGTTGCCTTCATTTGTCTAAGAAAATAGTTTATTTCAAAGCAAAACATTAGAAACATAAAATGGAAACAGATTTCAAAGTTTTATTATTGGTTCTACTTAGAAGTTCCTTTATTCAACATAGAGATGGCATGTTGTATTGGATAAGCACAGTAATGGATAACATGACATTCCTGAATTGTCTTGTTTACAGTATGGCTTAATTGAGACATATAATATTTTGGAAACTGCACAATGTGGTTTATAGTTGTCAATCAAAAGTGCATACTAAGTACACTTTTGTATTAGCAAAGAAGCAAGCCAGCTGTCATTTTTGGGGTGTGACATCTGTATTGGTGAGAAGTCCATGTGCTTGTTCTGGCTTTCTTAGTCTTTGCTTCTTTATCTGACAGAGAACCTTCATTAACTAATTGTTACAATACTCATTGTGCACTTGGAAGATTCAGGTAATTTGGAGAATTTAGTGTAATTATCAGATACTACTTTAAAATGTATTCATTTAATATTTTCACATTTATTTCAAGGGTATCTTTTTATGCTACCTCTGTAAATGTGGCTGTTCTGAGTCAAACTTGTAGAACTGGAAGCAGTGCTGTAAAATTTTACTGAAATTATGAAATTTCAGTATTTGAATCTGAAAGAGTCCCATGTGCAATAGACCATTTCAGTTAAGTAGATGCCTTGATGCACAAGAAGTGTGGCTATTGACCAATGATGATAAAGTCCAAAATGTTGGCAGTGTGTAACACTCTATGGATTGGTTTGGGGGTTGTCAGGACTTTTTGTCTAATGACATTTTACTGCATTTTATTTCTTAAAATAAATAAATAAATAAAAAACAGCAAACAAACTAAACAGAACCTTCAGTTGCAGATTTAAAAATGCATTTCTTGGCCACAGGTACGCAGACTATCCCCGGAAACAGGTGAATTGCAGAATAGTTGGTCTCTTATCAGAAAAACAGAACTTTGTAGGAAGTGATCAAAAATGCTCTGAAATGCTTTTTGTTACAGCAGAAGTAAAAATCAGTACGGTATTGACCTGAGTGAAGGGCTGTACAGGAGAAGTTGGTAGCATGCTCTCAATATAAAGCAACTGAACTGGACAAAATTGTGATCTGCTAGAGTTAAGACTATAGTAAGATGCATGTGTCTTGTTCCGTGCTTATGACTCCCAGTAGTGTGGCCGATGTGCTTGTAAGCTATGGAAGGAGTAATTCTGACCAGGTATTGCAAACTGAAACAAAGTCCATTGCAAACAAGTCCAGTGGCATGAGATTGTACAGAAGTGTAATTTGGATTGCATTTCAACCTGCTTGGACTGGGTGCATCTATAGAAAATGTCAGTGCTGCATACAGCATATTTCTCCTTTATACAGGCTTCAGGGTTATGATGATGAAAATCAACATCACATGTTCCATACAGAAACCTGTCAGCAATACTGCAGCATGAGTCTTAGGGCAGCGGTATAATCATCTCTTTGGGGACTGCTCAGAGAAGTAATTCTGTTATTCATTATACACTTGAGTTATTCCAAGGCAAAGTTCCAGACTTCTGTGATGGTCTAAAATTAGGCTAATTAGGGGAATAGTGTTTAAATTCTGAAGGGAAGAAATCATCGTTTCTACTCAAAAAAAAAAAAAAAAAAAAAAAAAAAGTGAAATAAAAAATAAATAAAAAATAAAATAAAAAAGGCAAATAAAATAGAATCAGTGTCTTTTGCCAGATTGTTCATCTGAATTCTTGAAGTAAACTATGCAGGGGGCTGCAAGCAGGTGGGAATCCAGGGATAACAGGTACTGTCTCAGCATTAATTAGACAGATAACATAAGCTCTTAAATAAATTCATGTGGTATGGTTGCAGTTAATAAGCAAGAGTATTGTTTAGAGTAGTAGTGCTCTCACCATTTAGAGCCTAGCAGTAGTCTACGAGAGTAAACTTTGGGTTCAGCTCAGCTGGCTCTAGGAGCTGAGTGAGTACAATGCAACTCTCGGCCTCAGAGACTGTTTGGGGAATAACTGGCTCTTTTCATGCTGGAATGGAATACACATTATCAGTGATGCCCTAGAATTTTACACTGTTGCTCATCTGCACAAGTTATTGCCTTGGTGGATATGTTTTCAGTAGCTATATAAATTGTCATACAAATGTAAAAAGATATATTGAAAGACATCTTGAAATCTAAAGATATCCTGAAATGCCCTGAAATTCAGTAAACAATGGATCTGACTGTGCAAAGACAAGCGTGATGCAGAAAAGCTGTATGATTCCAGATACACTGTGATGAATACAAAAAATTGGTAGGTAGATAATTATCTTGACTTTTTTTTTTTTTTCCCCTTGGCTTTCTCATTAAGATAACTTCTTGGTTTTAGTCACATTGTGCAAGATCTTACAATATGTTCTGCTTTATAATGTTGTACTATACTGAACTTGCATTGGTTTCCTTTAGTTGAATGCCATGTAACAATCAAGCCTAGGTATTTATGTTACATCTACTACCTTGATAAATTGCTTTGAAAATTTTACATTCTGAGATGTAATGAACACATACACAGTGAGCTTTGAAATTGTCAGTATGACAGGCCTTTTAATTAGTTGTCTTTGTCCGTATGTTTTCAGTAGAAAATGCAATTTGTTTTACATGCAGTTTTAATATTTAGTAATGTGAATAAGCAGTTACAGGTATAATGCATAAGTGTGGTATAATCGATCATATCAATGTTTGTAGGAGTAGGATGTCTTAAGGCTTAATAAGATGTTTGTTTCTAGATGATGTTTCTTTATCTTTGTTATGGGCCCTAAATATTTAATGAACACGTAGCAACAGAGTACAGGATTCAAGTAGGGACAGCAAAGGGACTCTGCAGATACCTTTTAGATCAGTAAGAAGACCCTTCAAGTAGCAACCCCCCCAAATCTGCACAGAAACAGTACCTGTATTCTAGCTTTTGGTTTTTCCCTACGTTTCTTCTTAGAAGAGTGTAATAATTGCATGACCTATCATTGGCTTAAAGACATAAGATTTAATTAACTGTTTCTGTAGGTATCCATTTGCTGCCTTTCTGGCAGTAAAATAGTTGAGTGAAATTTGAGTTGACTGTAGCTACTCACCACAACTGCTCCATGATATTCTCAATATAATTCAATTGTTGCTTGTCCCATCAGCCATCCTGCACAACGTATATTTTCAGTCCAGCCACTGAATTTGACCTCTTTAGGTACTACTTTTCCTTCTCAGATGTGTGCTTTTTAAAGGAGAAATGAAATACAAAATGTAGTAATCTGTAAGTAACAATGCTGCATAAAAGCAGGTAGTACATGATGGCACCTGGAGAGAGGTACAAGGCTATTGCCAGAAAAGGTGTGGTGTTCTGTGAGGACCTGCCTAATTCAAGACATAAGCAAAGGGGAGGTGGCGGGGAAGGAGGGGAATGTGGTTTTACAGGGGAGGGGAAATGAAAAAAAAAGTAAAAATAATTAAAAAAAAAAAACAGTTGAAATATTAGTAAGGGGAAAACATCAGCCAATTATTTAGCTGAACCAAAATAAAAGTCTGAGATATCTGTAAATGGATGGAGGATGTTGAAAGTTTTGTATGTTGAGGATCATGAAAAAGGCTAATTTTCTATGAAGATGCATTTTAGATTAAGTTTATTTTAGAACAGGAAAAGAACTGTAGAATATCAGCCTGATTATATGCCAGGCAGAGAGCGGGAGGAATGGCTGTTAAACACCTCAATAAGCTTCAGTAATTGAGACAGAGAAAGTCTAGCAGGAAATAGACTTTTTTTCTCCCTATTTTCAATGAGATCTACTTCAACTCTGTGACTTAGCCTCCTCTCTGATAACCTGCAAAGTACAGGTTTGGGGGAATTAAACACAGACAGGCTTGTGAAACTAATTTTCAAGATCAAATGTATTGCTCAACAATTTACAAGATTTGGTGACTGCATATTAAGAGAGCCATCATTGCACAAAGATTTTTCTACAGTTCTTAAGCTGTCCATAAGATGCTTAAAATCACCATTTGATACTAAATTAAAACAAATCAATAAAATCTCTTCAACCCCCAACAGATTTCTATGTAAATATCAGGCTGACCCTCTACAATAGAGTATAATATATAATATGATTAGTCTCTTATTGTTTTAAAGAGAAGATGTTTGGACAGATGCACAAAATTTCTGGCTCACTTCAGTGATTACAGTCCAGGTCCCAGGAACACGGTACAAGCTGTTCGTGTACTTGTACAAGTTCAGTGCTTTGTGATGAAATGATACCTGGCAGAGGAGGGAGAACAGGTGAGGTGAAGTACCTGACCACCGTGATGAGATGTTCTGATTTCCATCCCAATGTCCTGCCCACTAGATTTAAGCTACTCTTTTCAGTCTGCACCTTAAGCATACATTGGGCACTTGCTGATATTTAAACACAACAGTGTTACAAGCTAGCTATGGATAAAATTATAAAAGTACTAGAAGTTGATAAGCGTTCTGAAAAGGTATTATGTCCTGTGAAGATCTCCTTACTGATACACATCTGTTCTTACTAAGATCTTAGAGTTAAATTAAGCTGCTGTTAATAAGCAACTGTAACTGCTTTTTCCAGCTATTCTCGAGGCTGATTAAAACAAATTAACCCTTTGTTATTCATTCCTGAAATCTTGTTCCAGCATTCCCGTTCGTATGCAGCTAGAATGTCTGTTCTGCCCTTCTGACTGCTAAGAAGTCAGTTTTGCCTATAAGAGTACTGGAATGGCTAGATTTTTCCTCTGCGCTTTGTAGTAGAGTTATACATTAGAAATAGTTTTGTGCAGTGACGTTCAAAGGATTAGCAAAGCTTATTAAAATCAATAATTAATCAGTAGAATCCAAAGTGATCAGTAGTTTTTTTTTATAATCATGGATACTGTTATCTTGACTTTTCTGCTAAGCTCTAGTGTTGCTTAGCACTTGTCTCTAAAAGGCTTTTCAAGGTTATTAATAGTTTAACTCTTCGTGCAACTTGTAACATGGCAGTTAATTTCAAGACCTTCCTCAGACTTGTAGCAACCCCAGTGTTTGCTTGTGCTGCCACCTGTTTGACCACTCAGAATTTGTGTTGTAACTGGGAGTGAAACTGAAAATAAAAACAAGTAAATTAACAACAACAACAACAAAGTGAAAACAGTATTCCACTGAGAAACATTGTGGTAAATGTTTAAATGACACTAAAAATGGGAAAACTGTCTTATGAATTATACATATGAAATACCATTCACTATTTCACCACTAGTGGAAGTTATATTGGAATGAATTGATAATAAAATGAAATATGTATTATGTAGTGCTAAATGACTTGGATAGGCTATGAATGCCTTTACAATACAAAGTGAATGTAGACTGGATTAAAGGTTATAGGGTCATAGTTTGTGATTAAACAGGATTTTTTGTTCTCTTCCTTATTGCATCAGTAAGCATGGTTGCCTTCCTTCTTAGCCTGTCTTCCAGAGACAGCCAGTGTGCCAAGCAGCATAACTGGGTGTGTAAAGAGCAACTTAGTCATGTGGGCTGCTGGCTGGCATCAGTCCTCCATCAGCCTTCTGAGGAAAGTGACAAGCTTCTTTGGACAAGGAAATGGACAAACGGAAGTTTGGATGATGTTTGCAAGACACTTGCTAAGCTGGCAGAGAGGTGTACTACTTCATGCAGCCAGGTTAGCTGGGTTTAGTGCACCAGTTTCTGAAACCACCATGTGGGTCACATCCTTTACCCTCCTTTTTTCGATATGCCATGAGCTGATTTCGTTGGGTATTTTGAACAGTTACAGAGAGCAGAATGTGGCCATATATATGCTCTAGTTGATGGAGGAGTCATTGTTTGAGCTCTGTAATACAGTGCTCACATTTTTTTTACTTATGTTCATTTTACTCTAAATGGAATACACTCTCAGTTGTGAAGCTCTTTCCTTGAGCAATTGTATTCAATATAACAAAACTTTACATTATCACTAGTGGCATTTTAGGCACTTGAGTTTTGGGAAAAGCATTATGAAAATTGATTGTAAACTGCAACCAGACCTTTGAGATTTCCTAGTGACACTGAGTGCCTTCATTTTTTTGAGTACCCATTTTAAGGTGTTTTAAAACTTCTTGATCTTCAAAAGAAGGTTGAGTGTACACCTCAGCAATTGGTATAAGTGTTCCAAATTGCATACTGACTTACCAGTCAGAATATATTTCTGGAAAACACCCCATGCCAGTCGAGTATTGATACTTAGAGTGATATTTTACCATTGAGTGGCTAAAATAGTAGATACTTTAAGTAGTCAAGTTTCAGAAAGTTAACATCATTAATATGATCAAGAAGCACAGCCGTTATTTTGTAACCTCCTATTGTTTTTACATATCCTCTGTTGGAAGAAGAAAATACAGTTCTTTTTGAGACAGTTCAGTCACGAAACAAGCTAACAGTTCTATTTCTCAGGTGATAAAGCCCAACTCTCGTTATTCCCTCAAAGTATAATGTGTAACTTCTTGCTGATACTAGCTAGTAGGAGGAAGGTGGTTGAGAGGAACTCATTTTAACCTGACAATTTTCCAAAGAAGTCCATTATTCTGTTCTTCAAATGGTAAGCATTTTTTTTTAAATCCTGTATTGTTTTTAAATGTATGAAGAATCTTAAGGGATACCATAACGTTTCATGACTCAAATAAAAGCTTGAGGTACTGTAAATGATTCTAAACAATCACAGCCGTGGCACAAATTGTATACTTGGGACATATATACCAAGGACAAAACTTGAACTAAGCTTACTGTTGTCATTCCCGCCTACCCCCACTCCCCCCTTAAATAGGGTTTCCTTAAACTCAACTGTCAAAGAAATACAACAGCGTGGAGATGGAAGGTGAATTTACTTGGAAAAGGGCTGCATTTTTTTTTTCCAATAATGTGTGACTGGGTGGGTGTATCTTTGCAGTTTAATGATTTTTTTTTTTTTTTTTTTGCTTCAGTTAACGTGTTATAATAATATTTTCTCTTACAAATTACTGAGATTCCCATTTTCTACCAAAAAGTAGAATCAAATCTTGCTAAAATGAGATGCCGTCCAGGTGGATAAACTAGCATATGCAAGCATCTTGCCTGAAATTATTTCCACTGGAAATAGACAGCTGTAATTTATGTAAGGTTCTAAGTGCTGATTGTGCTCCATAGAATTCTCTTGACAGGCTGGCAGTTGTCGAATTTGCAATCTTGAAGAAAAGACAAAGCTTTGTAAGTGGTTTCACATTAATTCAATGCAGCTAATTTTTATACTCAATTCTTGAAGGAGTTGTTCTTGTTCACCAGTAGTCCCGTTGGTTACAATGTAAGATAAGGCTGGCTTAATGAGCAACATGTGTTCACAACTTCATTCAGTAAGTCGAGTGCTTGTAATACCACAGGATTTATCTTTTGTGTAGATAAAGTAGTTTAAATTTCCTTCATGATTTTGCCATTCCATGCTTTTGTTCTTTTCTATTAGAATTCACGTAAAATTCTGGCTAAATCTGGGGAATAGAATATGCGAATAAAGAAAGCAAATAATGTAGAGTATCTTTTTCTTCCTGTGTGCTTCATAATAGTCTTCAAGGGCTTTGGCTGAAGTTGATTCTGCAGCACCTGCTGAATTGCTCATAATTACTCTGAATTCAATTCTACTCTACAAGTCACTCTTGTCAAGACAACAAGGAGTAGCATGTATTTTTAGTAGACCTTAGCACATCTATTAGCTGTTTGGTGGGACAGCGAGAGCCACCTATAAGCGGGCTAGTGGTTTTAGCAAGTTGAAGAGCTCCTGCTTGCAGCTTCCACAAAATGATGCTGCGTTCTGGCTTACCTTTGTATCTGCTTTTCAGAAGAACACAGTGTGCTGTACTCTTGCAGTACAAACTTTCCTTGCTCCTTGTTGTAGGCTGAGAGAGATGTGCAGTTCTGCAGTTGCACATAAAACTGGCTGAGGAATTTCTGGTTGAGAAAAGAGCTGTGACATGGTCTAAACAGCCTCGCTTTTGCGGGAGCTTCAGAGAAAATGAAGTATGATCTGAAGTTGGCTTAACTTATGAATGTAAAGTAGTTATTCCCTTTTCTTGTTTATTTATTTATAATGGAGACATTACTCCAGACAGTGCTGTGAGGACAGGAATGCAATATAAACAGAATTAACAAGCATAATTTTCTGTCCCCAGCATTGAAAACAGTCTAGAATAACTATTGGAAATCCATGTGTATGAGCAAACTGATAGGATCATGAGTTGGAGACAGCGAGTTTTGTTTAATGATTTGCCTCTATGCACTGGCAATAAAATCTGTGCTTCACTGAACACAGTCTGTTTCTTCCAAAAGCATCCATGTATTCAATGTTTACATATAGGAGTCTAAGCTGCTGGTACCTTAAAATCAAATAGAAGAGAGAACTTTCACAGGTTTTTTTGCTGATCTCATTGCTTTGCTCAAGTAGTTAAGGCTAAACTAATGCTGTTCAACAGGAAAGTATGCAGCAAAAATGTATTTATTTTTTTCTCCCCTTGCCTTTCTAATCTGTATTCTAGGTAGTTTTATCATTGAAGCATGATCCTTGGATTAGGACATAAGCGTGACTTAGATACCTGGTTCATCTGAGCTGTTTCAGTGGTGCTTTTAGAAGAGTTCCAATAAGTGTAATTGTAAGCAAATGGAAGATGAAGTAAACAAGCAATGCTTTGCAAAAGGTAGAACAGGATAATAAATAACATTGCAAGGATTAAAAATAACATTTTAGGTTACCACCATAAAAAAAGTCCTTAAATATGCATTATAAATGCATTATAACTATTGGAAATCCATATGTATGAGCAAACTGATAGGATCGTGAGTTGGAGACATTATAAATGCATATTTACTTGCTATCAGCTAAGTATCTTGTTTCTGTCTTACAATTTAAGACAAACGCTTCATTTGCAATGTAACTGGTTCCTGAGAACTACTACAAGAAATTTGGAGCTGGCAAATGTTAGTGGTTTTTGGTTAGGTTGTGATTGTTGGTTGTTTTTCCTGGAGCTGTTGCTCTACTTTCTGATTATAAAAATAAAGACAATTTTTATTCTTTTGCAGGGTTCTCACTAGCTTTCTCCCTTGTCAGAGAGTTCTCAGAGGCTCCTAACTTGTGTTGCCAGTACACTCCCAATGAGAGGCATGGAAAATATAACACCAACAGACTTACTTTTCCTAGTAAAAGATTAATATGGAAGTTCTTGCACTAGTAGTGCTCGTGAAACCTGAATAGGACACAAGACTACGAAGTAGTTGCGTTACATGGAAGGAGGAAAGGAAGAACAGGTGCCAGTGGAAACTGCAGAGGGCTGCTGGTGTAGTTATCTTGCTTGCTCCAATGCTGATTTCCTTAAATTCCTCAAGGAGCGGTTAAGCAAAAATACTTATTTTTGAAAGCATGTCTTAAAACTTCAGTTTCTTACAAACGTCAGAACAGTGGGACAGCAGACTTGGACTCTTAAGTACATAGGATCTCTGCAATAGCTACAGTTCAGACTCCTTGAGTGGCTTCTCACTAACACCATCAGTAATCTAATTTGTGTGTTACTGAGATGTAATTAGCTGTAACATTATGAAGTTGATTTTTTCCATGCTGTAGGGGAAAAAAAAAAGTTTCCCAATCATAGGATTTTTCTCTGTTGTACTCCCTGCCAGTAGTTCTAACTTGTATGTATTGAAGGCTACAATGTCAGCCTGCTGGTTACCTTTGGGAAGTACTTTCAGGTTGATGTATGGGATGCACAAGATGAATCTGAAGAGATTTTTGTCCTTGGCCTGATATAGACAACAATAAAAAAGGATTAGGTTTGCTGTGTGCCAACATCGTATTAATAAAAGTGTGTGTGTGAATCGTAGAGTGCCACCTTTGTGGGGAAGTAAATGTTGTTATTGGACAGAAATTATAGAAAAGAGACTTAAACTTAGTGGTTTTTTTTTCTGGTTGGTTGGTTGGTTTTTTTTTGTTTGTTTAGTTTTGTTTGTTTGTGGTTTTGTTTTTTGTTTGTTTTTTGTTGTTGTTGTGTTTTGTTTTGTGGGGGGAGGGTGGGAGGAGTACTGTTTAGTTACTAAATATGTGATTTATTTATTGCTTTTGACAAAAACTGCTTAGAATTTTTAAATGTTAATTTATTTGTTTTAAAGTTGAAAGCAAACTTTCAGTCAAGATCAGGACGTATTTTTTCTTTACTAAAGTTTTTATCTTTACAAATGCAACAATATGGCTACCTGCATAACACTGTCATAAGAGACCAAGGAACGTCAAACTTTTATGCTTGGGGTATAAGGCAACTTGGAATCTAGTTGAGTCAAATTCTCTCTGTCTTAATTACTAATTACTGTTCTTGTACCTTAAGAACATATCACTAGCTAATTAGTTGCATTTATCTTTCAAGAAACAGTAAAATATTTAGGGTTTTTAAAGTGGGCTGTGAACAAACTTGGGGGGTTGGGAGAAAGAAATTCTGTAGGTTATTTATACTGAAGGACAGAAAGGACTAAGTAATAAAAACAGTAGGCACAGACTTTACGTTGGCGCATAGCAAAGACAATTGAATATACATATATATATATATAATTTGGAATACAGTGAACTTATCTATCAGTGGATAATTCATTTCCTATCACAGCTACAGACTGCAAATGAAATTATATCCAAGGTGTAATTTCCTCCAAATGCTGACTTTCCTGCGGTAAAGAGAATTCAGAAAAGGACAAAGGGCCTCAGCAGGCACGTGGCCACTCTGTCGCTTTTAATCTATCGCGCGTGTGGTGTGCACTTGAAGGCAGCCTTGTAAACTGAGTAACCAAAGCTTATTTCCAGAGGCATAACTACGCTGAGCCTGGGTGAATGGCCACGTGTAAGTATAGGTAACCTCGTATTCTGCAGTATGGAAGCAGAGGACAAGGACTTGTGTGAGTTTTGTTATTACTTGTTCCTTTAGCATCCAGGCTACCTTCAGCTGTGTTCCTGTGTCTACCAAAATCACAGAAAGGCAGGAACACAAGATATCATGTTTGTTATTTCAGCACCCAAATGTGGTATCAAGTGATTTCAGTTTATATGTACATTGTTCTGTTTTGTTTTGTAAATGAAGCTGTAGATCTTGCTTTAAGTTACTGGATGAACAGAAAGCAGTCTTCTGATCACACTGCATTGTAATTTAATGTAGTGAAAATTCTTAAGGATTGTGTGACTCCTACAGTACAAATGATGAACTGAAAGTTCTAACCTTTTGTGCCTCTTTGCTTTACCCTATCATTAGCTGTCTGCTGTTCAGATGAAGAGGAGAAAGTAAAGTACTCTAACTTGTCTCCATAATGGATACCCTCACTTGAGGAAACCCCATATTGATTCCACAGCCTTATCTTCTTCTCAACGTATCTGTAAATAAGTGTCAGCTAGTCTTGACTAATTTCTGCCATCAATTTGGCCTCATTAGCGTCTTGTTGATTAAATCAAGTACATTACTTGGGATGCTCCTGTAATTTATTTGTAATAGTGAACTTTATCAGTGGAATAAAATTCTTCCTCTGAATTTTAATGAAAGAAATGATCTCTGTATGCAGATAAGGAGAGTGGAGCCCAAGTTAATAGAGCTGCACTAAATACTAGATACACTTACTGTATGGCAAGTAGAAAAATAGTCTCTTGAAGATAAATATTTACTGACTCGTTCCCGCGTTTAGTCCATCTCTATTCTAACCTGTGTGGTGTCTGGTGCAAAAGCGATGAGTCATATACTCAAGAACTATATTCTGAAGTGCTATAACGGTACACTTGGAGAATGTTCCCTAGATACCTTTAGTCTTTCCGTTTCTTTAAGTGCTTTTGTTTATCATACAGTCAAGGGTAATTTGATCTGCAAAGCTTTAGGAATGGTAAAGACTGGAGCATATCACATTAAAATAAATCTTGAACTCAAATAATTCCTTCCTTTCTAGATACTGCAGATCAATAATATGCATGATTAAGATGACTTAACATTACTCAGTTCGGAGGGGAAAAAGAGTCCCTTTGTGCTCATGCAAACATAAAAAATCCAGCAAGAATTTATTTAAATCACGAGCTTCCTAATAAACCCCTCAGCTCTGAGGCATAAATTGAAGAAACTTTTCACTCTGTAATGAAGATGAGGCTTTCAGATCACATGTTGTGATTTAATATATGCTCAAAATGTACTAAAATAAGCTTGGATTGCCTGAGATGCCACAGATCTTTGCTTGTTTGTAATCTTTTTCTTCTGCTTATGGTTTTGAAACAAACTGCACCGAAAAGCACTGCTGTAAGTAACCTCCTGACGGGTGCATGTCTTTGCCAAAATGACAATAGGCTTTTCAGATATGCAGCTATTGAGGACTGAATTCAACCAAGATAACATGAGCAAGATACCTGAGCATTATTTTGATAGTGCACTTTATCTATTGTAAATGAGTATTTGACTTTCAAGAACTGGATCTAATGTGACTATGAAGTACCAAGTTATTTGTAATCCTGTGGCACTAAAATGCGCTGCAATTCCTGAAGTAATTGTGAATTAATTGGCATCGCTGCTTTGCATTACAGCAGAAGCAATCTGTTTCCTTAGCGAATGATTTCCATGAATCTTTTAGGTATCCTTTATATGTCCAAATCTTTTCACAACCATTTTTTTTTTCTTTTAACAGACCTTGGAGAAATGCATGAGGCTATATGGAAAAGAGTGTTGTTATTTAGTAATGTGCATGCTGTAGGGGAAAGAAGTACAGCCTGTATTGTTTTAGGATGCTGAAGAGAAACCAGTCAAACACAACTCACTTAGAAATGATAGCATAAGTAGGACAACTTTTAAATCCTAAACCAGTCTCCTCCTGCATTTTGGAGGTTGATCTTGCTTAAACTCAACACAAATGTCCAATTTTCCATGCCTGAATTCTTAAGATATAGTTAGGTTTTTTGCAAGTTTTCCTCTTGTGATGTTTTTTTTTTTTTTTTCCAGGCCCACTTATGAAGCAGTACTTCTCTCCTCTAAGGCTCAGCATAGCTGGTAGCTTACATGGTCATGAACTGATTAAAGTGGAGAAGGACTGAGGGGTTATGATGATGCCATAATTTCCGTGTACAGAATTTCAACTGGGTTACAGTTCAAAAGAAAAAGAATTGAGACATGGGGAAAACCAGAGGTAGTACCTTGCTTCCTGATTTGCCATTGCTACTAAAACCTCTGGTGTCTGTCACTTTGCCCAAATTCTGACTAGAAGGTTTTATCAGAGTAAGATTGATACTGTGAAGTGGCTCTGTCCTTGGAAGTGCTTGCTATTTGTGTGCCATGTGCAGATGACAAAATGAATTATGGATGCGTGGTGGTGGCGATGAGAATGAGATGCTCTTTGTTCTGTTTGTTATTTAAACAGCTGATTCTGTCTCAGATGTTGCACCAGCCCTAACATGATCAAAATCAATTTGGTGTCCTCTTGCACTTGCTATTTAAGACCCTTATTTTATTGGAATTTAGCTTAGTCTAAGGACTGAGCAGGTGGGAGACAGTTCTTTCAAGTCTTTGCTTCAGAAGATGAATCATTTGTCTCATTTGTCTATGCTTTGGGATAGCTATGGGCAGGGACACCTGCCACCAGTCCAGGCTGCCCAAAGCCCCATCCAGCCTGGCCTTGAACACTTCCAGGGAAGGGGCACCCACAGCTTCTCTGGGCAACCTGTTCCATCACCCCCATTTTGACAGCATAAAGCAGAAAGGCTTGGGATTTATGTTCCGTCTCTGTAATGCTGTTCCATTATTTTATGGGGTTTGCATAATCATGAAATGTATCCTTGTTCCTTCCAAGGATATATTGGATAATAACTACAAATTTTCCCAAACAATCTTTGAGTCAATGATGATGTTAAACTTTATTCTATGGAATATATGGCTTCTATTATTTGAAGAACAAACCCTTCTTTGGTCTTGTGGAAGTATGTTCCTGTAACATTATCTAACATGTCATCTGAGATGACATAATAGACTATGTTGGGCTGAGTGGTAAATATTCATGATTCAACATGAACTGATTTTTTTTTTTTTTAATTTATGTATATGAGTACAGGTTCAAAATAGCCTGCAAGAAGTGATCCTATTCTATAACAACATTATATATCCACAATAACTTAAATATTTAGAGGAACTCTTTGAGATTGCTGATGTGCTGCATAGAAACAACTGAGCCTGAGTAATTTTTTTCTATTGTGTCAAAGCATACCAAAGTAGGTATGCAGAAATTCATGTAAGGCACTTAAGGTTTGTGGAGCAGTATGTATTTAATCGCACCAAATTTTTTAATTTAATTCCCTGCTCCGTAGTAGATGCTAACATGTATATGTGTTGATGTTGCTGGAGCTGTGTAGGCAAAAAGGTGGGGGTCTTAACAGATTTTCCTTTCATTTTTATTTGAATTAATGTAGTAAAAGTAGTAAGAATGATTGCTAAGCAAGATAAGCTTAAGAAGATAGAAGTAAACTTGAAGGATAACTCTTAATTTCAACCCAGTGTATCTACATTTTAGGGAGCGCAGGTAGGTTATTGAACAGAATGATTTACAGACTTCATGTAAAAATGCAGTACTATGCTCCAAACCTTCATCCTCTTGCTTATATCAGTTCTTGAATGCTATACGTGTGCATTTACATTTAAATGTTACCGAGTGTTGAACATTGTTCTCAGACCATGCTCAGTGGGTAGCCGTTTATCTTCATCTTGCTAAAAGTAACCCCACTTCTAAATTATATTAGAGCATTGAAACTATAGTATCAGCAGCTCCCCACACCTCTCCAAAATAAACTCACAGCTGCATTGTCTAACACTGGCTGGTATAAACTTCCTAATTTAATGAAATATATATATAATATAATACACAATGAATAATATAATACATAAAATATAGTATTATACTTATATACTGTAGAAATATGAACAGCAGTTGATCTTTCATTTCTCTTAAGATTGTACAGCTTTCACCATTCACATCTAACTTAAGTCATTACCAGTCGAAGGCTTTTATGGAGATCCTTTAATGTGGTTCAGTAATGAACATTTTAATTATCACTTCCAGGACAAAGGTTGTTCGGCTGTTTCTTAGCTAAAATAGGGCAATACTAAACGTTTAGTATTATAATAATGCACGCTGATTTTGTGTGTGTGTTTAGCTAGCAACAGAATTGATACCTACTCCTTGAAAGGATGAAAGAAACTGTTAGGCAATAGAAAATTAACAATAGAAGAGGGGTGGAAAGGTACTGTAAGACTTTTATGTAAAAAAATTAAATTACTTGTTCTTTATTCAGAAAGGCAGATGTGATTCTTAAAGCTGTTACAAGTGAATTCTCAGTTCCTGTTACAAGTGGAAAGTATTAGCTAATCATGGAATTATTTAGGTTGGAAAAGACCTCCAAGATCATCAAGTCCGACTGTTACCATAGAACTGCCAAGTCTGCCACTAAACCATGCCCCTGAGTACCACATCTACACGTCTCAGAATACATCCAGGGATGGTGACTCAACCACTTTCCTTGGCAACCTATTTGAATGCATCACAACCAGTGATGCAGTGAGAAATTTTTTTCTAATATCCAACCTAAACCTGCCTTGGTGCAACTTGGGGCCATTCCTGCTTGTTCCACTTCTTGCTTGGGAGAAGAGAGCAATCTCCCACCCCACCACAGGCTCCTTTGGGGGTAGTTGTAGAGTGCGATAAGGTCTCCCCTGAGCCTCCTTTCCTTCAGCCTGAACAACCCCAGCTCTTTTAGTTGCTCCTCATAACACTTGTTCTCTAGACCCTTCACCAGCTTCATTGCCCTTCTTTGAGCTTACTCCAGCACCTCAATGTCCTTCTTGTATTGAGGGAGCCAAAACTGAACATCTAATTCAAGGTTTGGCCTCAACAGAGCTGGGTACAGAGGGAAGATCACTTTCCATACTCTCTATGGTTTGGTAGGTAATATAACGTGCTGTTGCAAATCTAGGACAAAAAGAGTTGGTGAAGCATTGTTAAAGACAGGGACACAAGCTGTTCAACACCTTCACTAGAACAGGAACAGGGGCAAGAACTCTTTTTTTCCAAATTTTTTATTCATTGTCCCAGAACTTGTAGGAGAATCCAAACAGGGAAACATAAATTTCTTGAAGGAGTTACTCTGCCATCAGATACTAGGATTTTACTCTTAGAAGGTCCCGTGTCCCTCTGTGAAATGCCTGTGATTAGGCTGACGTTGAATTAATTTAATCAGCAGCAATGTGATCAGCCAAACCTTAGTAAGCAGAAAAGGATTGTGCAAAACAGGAAATAGTGTCAATTACAAAAAGAAAGTGAACACTGAGTGTGTGTGCACGTACACACCAAAGGAATATAAATAGAAAACTGCATATCCTGATTAGTTATCCTACTGTGCTACCATCTGGAGAGAAGATAAGCTAAACATACAACATTAGCAGTCTATTATTTTGACACCTATAATAAGGAAAGCTACCCATACTTAAAATAAGGAGTAATTAGAACATGAAATAGTACAGCTCAGGAAAGTGCTAAGAGAAAAATGAAGCTACAGAAAATGATAAATTTGTCAGCATTTATCTTCCAAATAAAGTTGATCACACAGTGTCACAGAGCAAAGTTTGGTAAGCTAGTTTCAGCTAAGCTTACCAAGTTTTAACAAGGAAATTTTTACTAGGATTCCTGAAACATTTCCCCGTGCTCATGATGTTGCCAGTCCAAATGCACCATAAGTATAAACGGGGAAGAAGTAAACTTTCTGTAAACTTTCTGGCTTATTTAAATAAGGTGAGCAGGATGTTGTTCTTGAAGCAGCATATCTCAGAACAGAGTCTGTATTTGCTTGTGCACGTTGCAGTACACTGGACTTGTGTCCACAGACTGACCCGCAGCCTGTCAGGTTTGCCACATCTTTCCCTCTTCAGTTTCTCACTGCTTCTCTTCCAGCCATCTGTAAAGATGGCTTTTGGCACCTCCTAGAAGCTGAGGCTCTGGATAGAGACTGGAACAACAGCAAAGTGCTGTGACCCAGTTCTGGGAATGGAAATGGTCCTAACACTGCACTAGGGAGTAGGTGCTGGAGGCTAGCAGAGTTCAAGGAGGGGGTGAGAGCAAGTACTACTAAACCTATTAGTCCTTTTGAAGACACCCATGACCTACTGAAGCAGTATTTCAATGACAGGTTCTTTTTTTGACTCTCCCCCGGAGAACTTAACTGTACCAGAAAGAACCACTATCCTACCTGCCCCCACATGACAAAGCATTGCCATGTGTGGCAGTCACTCAGATATTAAAGGCTATTTAAACTTGGAGGACATGACCTCTTGCCTTCACAGAAATTCCTCAGCTTATGTAATTATTAGTACTGAGCTTTATATTTAGTACAAAATCTTTTTGCACTACGCAGTGGCAATGTTACTTCACATAAACTTTCTGTTGCAACTGAGCGTGCAACTCAGTGTGAGCTGAAAAGATTGTAAATCTTGTAAGCTTTTGGAGACTGTTGTGGGAAGAAAGAGTTTAATAATGACTACTTGATGAGAATTTTCCATTTCTGTGCCTTTTGTTGTCATTCCTACATTAAATGAACGTAACATGCTTGTGCCCTTTAAATAAGGTAAAGGGTTTGAGCAAAAAGAGTAGAGGATGTGTCTTCCTGGAAGACTGAGCTGGTTTTGCTAAGATGGATTTCAAGATGCACAAATAAGTTGAATGTAATGGCTATGCTTTAGTTTTTAGAATAAAATTGTGAAGCACTTACAAAGTCTGAAATAAAAGGTGGCTGTGTTATCTAATTCCTGTGATGTCTGCTATAGTCTCATGATTTAAGATCTTTAGGCTGGAGGAGACAACTGTGGGGTTTTTGTGTGGCTTGTTTGTTTGTTTTACCAATAGTTCAAGGTGAGATGGTGTCTGAATCATAATCAAAGACTGCAGGAAATAAAAGCTTCGAAAAAATTAATACTGAAATGATTTTACCCAAGGCTAGGTATAATGTCACTCTTCTTCAATGTCACTGTTCTTTCAGGTGCAGTCTTGCACAGGCTTGTTTGGTGTTTCCATTCATCTGGTAGCAGGAGTCTTGTCCAGGTCCATTCCGTTCACCTTAACTGCTTGTCGGTCTTCAAATGCCTGGTTTAGTGTTACAGATAAAGGAAAACGTGATCCAGGCATACGTGGAGAGCTTTCATTTGAGACAGGGAATCAATAAAATATGGGTGCACAGAGAATAGACATGGCTGTGGCAGAGGTAATTACAGAAAAAGAAAACGCTTTTTGTGAACTTCCTTGTGTGCTCAAAAGTTTACTGAACGAGTGCATGGTGGGAGTGAGTGAGTGTATGGTGGAGAAGAAAAGTAGTGAATGAGAGAAGTCAAGATAGAAGATAAAGGATTAGGTTAGAAGAAAGGATGGTTAATGCTAGTCCAGCCTTAATCTTAGGTGAGGGTGATGCTAAACTCTCCAAAGCAACTGGAGGAAAGAGGAACCTGCAACACGATGCTTGTAATGTAGCTTGGTGAGCTTGGAGGAGATGGGACCCGAGACCTTTGAAACTACGTAAAATCTAATTTTTAGTTAAAAAGTAACTGGATTCTTCAAGTGGCACTGAGCTGCTGTATAGAGAGAAGGAACAGCATTTAACCAGTTGTCATTGAAATTGTGCAAACTTAAAGGTAAATAATCAGCGCTGAGTCCCACTGGTAAATAATCAACGCTGAGTCAGCTGTTCTTCCCAAAGTGGAAGAATTCCAACACTGTAGCCTGGCTCTTACTTTTATCCTTAGATGCCTTTAAGATAAACTCAAACATCAGGAAATGGACCGCTCTGCTAGCAGTTTAAACCTGGAATACTTTCAGATAGATAAATGGAGCTGCCCTTCAATATGGGGAAAGGCCACTGGGGAGCAGAGCCCACTGGAGTTACAGCAGGAAATGAAGTGGCTCAGCCACATGAGCAAATCCGTGCTGAAGTGCTAATGTGCAAATATTTGTCTGTATAATTTAACCCAAGATGTTCACTGAAGTTTTTGTTCTTCATTCTTCTGGCAAGCAGACTTTTCCCCAGGCAAGTCAGTCCACGTGTACAGTCTCTCTATAAACATACAGGACGGCCAAAAATCCAGCGTTTATCCTGAGAAGGAAGATGGAATTGAAGCCTCTGAGCTCCAAAGCAATGTGCTATAGGCAAGGTGCTGACCAGGAATGAAATAAACATTTCAAGAACCGCTGCAGAGCAAAGGATTTAACCTGAGGATAATCTGTTAGGGAGCCACAGATGATCCGCTGACCATCTAGAGATTAAAATTCATATGTGGGAGCATCTCCGATGTGTGCAGTGTTATAGCTGTGCTCAGGAGTGGCTGTGACCAAAGAGAACGGTGTGAAAAGACGGCTTTGAGCTTCCTTTAGCCTTCAGTTTGGAGACTAGTGGATCTGGGGTCAAGGCCTCAAACAGAACTGGAGCTTTTAGTTTTGTGTTTAAATTTGTACAGCCAGGGGGTGTTTGGTATCCTTGGGCGCTGCCAAGAAAACTGCTACGGGGAAATGTGAGTAGCTAGATCAGTTGGTTTTGTGACAGCTTTCTGCTACTCGAACATCATGAGGTTGCCACAGTACATTCATGACTAGGCTGGTGTGTTTAAAGGAGACAAAGAATTGCAAACAGTAATTAAAAAGAAGTGACAGTTACTTCAAGTAACTGCCTAAGTGCCAATTTCTGTACAAAATAATGACAAATCTCTTGAGATAAGAGAAGGTTATTGCATTTTAAAATCTTTATAATGAATAAATCATCTCTATTGTAAGGTTAATGAAGGCAGATATGATGTGAAAGATGAAAATGTGGTTGCTATTTAGGAATTCCTTTTTGAAGTGTGTCCCTCTGCAGTCTTGGCCAAAGACAGTCTGCTCGGAGAATTTAGTAGTTGGAATTTGTGATGTTTAATGCATCTGGTGATCTCACTACCTAATAAGACCAGTCTGTCTCCAAATATTTACTAAACTCTGTCTTAAGTCACTCTCACATATCTAGCCTTTCTTCTAATTACATTACTGTTGGTCTGCAGTTTCATAAATACTGAAAAATAGCATATAATTAAGAATCCCTTCTATTAGTCAGACTTGTCATTGAAATAAGGGCAAGTATTCCAAACATAGTGCAAAATTCTGCTTTTGTAGACACTTTTGTCTGTTATGCTGACACTAAGTGGGTATTTTGATACGTCAAGTGACAAGATAAACGCAGCACAGTTTGCCACTGCTGCTTTTTATAGTTTCATAATGGAAGTTCTTTACTTTTTAAAAGGCACTAAGCAGCAAAAATCATTCTTCATTTAGTTTAAACTGGCATATAAACAACTTCAAGAATTGCCTAACCCATTTAGAGGTTAAAAAAAACAAGGCAGAAGTTTTCTTTGAAGTAAATTCTTTCTATCCTTCCTTTTCCTGATGACTTACGTTTATAGCTAACAAAGCAAAAATTAAGCATCTTCAAAGTCTCTGTGCCTCTGCAGTCCCTGGCTTAGATGACCTTTGCCATACCTGCAAGCAGCAGCCTGCCCTGGTGTCCCCATACGTCTTAGAAGCAAAAAGAACGTGGTGGTAGCCTGCAGAAAGGAGGAAACGCCTGTGATTTTCTTAGGGGCCAAAACCAATCGTTTTTGGTTTTGTTGCTCAGATCATAAAGTGGACAGTTTCAGCTGGAAAATCGGTTAAATAAACTCAACGTGTATATGTTGTTTTATTTAATTGTAGTAGCTTTTTGTAGCATTTTTCTTGCAGCCCCTCTTGCTGTGTGTTGGTTTCAAGGTTATTGTACTGCTTCATTTTGGCCATACTGCTGTTTCTGTAATTAGTTGCACTTCATCTGAGTGGACAGGCTGAAAATCTTGCTTGACTGGCCCCTCTCCCTGCTTTTGAACGGTCTGTAATTTTTCTGATGGTTTATTTCAAATGAAAAAATATCCCATATGCAAGTTGTGTCATTAGTCTAGCTTGTTCTTGGGAGCTAGCTCCATTAATTTGAGTTTGTTCTTTTTGTTCTTTAAGTCTTAATTTTAAAAATAGTTTTGGCTGCTTACTGTACGTTCTTGAATGTATGTGACTGCAGATACTTCGGACTGTTATGAAACAGCAAAGATTTTGAGGTGTATCAGAATCATTGATCTGAAATATACATATATATTTAATTGGAGAAATCAGCCGGGGTGCGATCGAAGCACACTGGCTTCAGTAACTTGGCTTACTCGGTTGGTGTGTAAATGTTGCTTGGAAGGCTTAAGGAACCTTTCCCAAAGCTCTGATCCAAGTCCAGTGCTACAGATAGACTAAACAGCTCTGCTGTCCACTCTCCGATTTACTTCTGTCCTCAACAGTCCTCTTTCCCAGGCCTTCACTGCTGCTGTTGTTTGGGGAGCCGTTTATCATATTGCATGCCTTCCGTTCTGATCATTAACAGGCTTTTCAAAGCACTGTCATAATGCATGTAACGGCAGCTCAGGCTGAATTTCCTCCTTACATTAAGATGCCTGCAAAAACTGCTGCAGTGTCTTTCAGCATGCCAACACGCTTACAACACACTACTAGTCAAGATGCTTTTCTTGGGCTATGAAGTGGCTGTATTGAACGACTGAGAGACTCGGATTTAGGAGCGTATTCTGACTAATGCATTGCATTTCTTATCTCCTTTTTCTGTGAATGGTTCTTCAAGCGCAGGTTAAACCATGGCAAGGGAGAATTTCAGCAAGGTTTGTGGCGGACGTAGTGGGGGACTGGAGAGGGGAAGGTTATTTTATTTTCTGGAGGGATTATTGTTTGAATGAAGGTTTTTTTACCCTATTTAAGGTTATGGGGTTTCTGTGACTTAGCTGAATGAAATATGATTGCTCTAAGCTTTTTATTATTTGTTGGCATATTTGACACTGGCTGATTGCTTGTGTTGCAGCTTGCCATAAAATTGGTTTATGCAAAGGAAAAATAGATTCTAGTTCCCAATAAACAGAACTGAAAATATTTTTAGAAAACCGACTGCACACAGACCCTGATCAAATAACACACAACATGTTCTGTCAACACCTTCTGATGAATAATGAAACAACGCTGCCTCTCCATATTACAGAAATAAGGTTTTTATCCAAACACTTGAATCTGCACCTGTTTCTGCACCAGTACTTCATGTAATAGGTACTAATGAATACTAACAAATTATGAAGCTGGCACTCGTGAGATATTAGAGATTTAGAACAAATTTTAACCACTTAATGTTCAATCTCATAAAATACTTGCTGATTAATTATTTCCTGAAGCACAGAGCTGCATGTAAGAAGTCTGTAAATCATTTTCGCCAGAAAGAGCTCAGCTGTTCTAACTTCCCACTAGAAGAAGATAAATCCTCGATGTGGCAGGGCTTTTAGAGGCCTTGGTGTGGTCACTTGGAAAACCTGCATCAGTAGTGCCAGGAAATGCAGCTGGAGAGCACTTTGGTCCCAGAAGCAATATGGATCCAGGGGATCCAGGATCGAGGAATCCAGAACAAATTCCCTTGTGTATTGTTCACGGAGCTTATTAGATTGCAGTTTTCTAGTGCAAGTACACAGTAATGCTTCTAGTAAACAAGGACTTTCTGCAAATAATTTCTCTTCATTTCAAAATCCTAAAGAACTCCTTCCTGTTTTAGCAAGACAGGTGGTGTCCTGTTACATTACTGGCTTTGAGAGTGGGAAATGTATTTACATCTTACAACATACCTAGATAAGCGTAGCATATGTGCAAGCTACTGCTTGTAAAAACATGAGAAAACCCAAACAAAACACACACACATCCTGCTGCTTCTGGAAAATGCATTCCTAAAGAGTCAAAACAGAATGCTTCTGACTTTGAAATGCTGAATATGTTTCTTTTCAATAGTGGAAGTCACCGGTATCAAAGTTGAAATGTTAAGTGGATTTTTAGTGGTGTTTTTTACCAGTGCTGTACTAGGCGTTACTTTGTTCTGCTTTCCGTAAAGCAAGGTGAATTGCTGTTGTAGCCATGCAAGGGGAGCTAGAGCCTGAGGCACGCAGTAAGGGGGTGTCAGCGGAGCTGGTGCACAGGCGGCAAGATTTCAGAACGATCTTAGTGTTTGGTCCTGCAGGGTTTGGGGGACTGAGTGGTTCCAGTGTTTTAGGTAGTCTGAACGTGCTGAGTTATTACTAGAATTATAATATATGAGGTGAGGCTCTTATTTCCCATGAAAACTCACATTAGTTACCTAATCTTTATCTCAAATTCTCTTTTCTTCAAGATTCGGCAGATGGGAATATTAGTGGTTTTTTTCTTTTTTTTCTTTTTCTTTTTTTTTCTTTTTTGTTATTTTTTGGAGACACGGAAGATGAGTAATTTGCATGAAATGCACAAAGTTATTGTATTTCATGTAGAAAATGGAAAACTAATTATCATTCAGGACAGCTGGTGAATAGTAGAATGCAAGTTTAACATCTTAATGTTATCATTTTCATTAATTAATACTGTTAATGAGGTTTTTAATTACATCTGGAGATCCTGTTTTTGAAGTGAAGGATGAGCTATAGTTCCATAAGACAATCTTCAGTCTGAAATGGACTCACTGTATCTTAACTAAATTAAATAAAGAAAATGCAAGTACACCAGAAATCATGAAAAATAATAATAGTAATAATAATAATAATGATGATAATAATAATAATATGTAACAGTCAGATATCTTCAATGACCTTTCCATTTTTCATGTCACTTTTGTTGAAATCATATTTTTAAGCAACAGAGACTGATCTCTAACATAAACACTTCTGACACGGTTTGCATGAACCTTACAGACGGTACAGCAATACCAGGTGTGGCCCACACCTGAACCTTCAGCGTATAAATCTGCTCTTAATCTTAATCTTACAGGGGTCTGAGGATACCTGGGATGTCGAGTCCGTCCTTTCTGAAGGATTGGCAGAAATGGTTTTGCTTTTGTGTTAGTTCGGTTGCAACAGTCTTCATAAATCCTGAGAGTTTGTCCTGCTTCGTCCTTTTTTGGTTGGTTGGTTGGTTTTTTGTTTTGTTTAGTTGTTGTTGTTGTTTGTTTTTTTAAGGGAGTGGGGGGAGAGCCGGGGGATTGCTCAAACAAACCCTTACACATCATCACCCTGAGAGTCCTGCGGTAGCCAGCTGTCGTGTTTCATCTTTTCATGGCTTGCTGTAGGAAGAGTGGGTTTCTCCGAGAAAAGCCATAAGGGGTTTGGTTGTAGACCACCCTGAGCTGGGTTTCTGAGGGGAAGGAGGGGTGAGGAAATGCTTCTATGTGCTGATCTGCCAAGCATGGTTTGAATAGCCATGTAAAAAACTGGTAAAAATCTGGTATGGTCTTCAGAAACCTATTGACTTTACATCATCAATCCTGTGCAGCACAAGAGTAATAATAAGGTGCGTGCAGTTTCTTAAAATGAGTAAGGGGTCCTGCAAAATGTCTGCAGCCTTGACATTAAACCCCTGGATGTGCACTGCAGTCTGTCCCACCGCACCCCGAGGCACGCCGCTGGCAGCCAGGGCTGGCCGGGCAGTGACAGGGTTTGTTGTAGGTCTTAGCTGCGTGTGCGAGAAGCTTGTCCAAGTCTAATTGCCTCTCTGGGCACTTCAAAATTGATTTCTCTTGTACGAGGAGGCCTGGGGACAGTGGAAGACCCAGCTACAGTGCTGGCTGTGCTTAGGCCACAAGCAGGTGGTAGGGAGAGAAAGATGCCTCGTCCAGGTAACTAACTTGTTGCTGACCAAAGCAAAACCACGCTCAGACAAACACTGGTGGACCTTGTTGCTATCTTCAAATAACAGGGGAGCAAGGCAGGAAATGAAAATCTTATGAAATGAAAACCTGGCTGAGGACAGGTTTTAAAGTTGGTCGTTCCTAGTGTTAAATAATGCAGCAGAAAGAGATGTGAATACATGAAAATGCAGACAAATTAAGAGGCCAACATATCTGATCCTAGTGAACAGCCTCTTTGCTAAAGCACAGACTTTTTAAGGAGTATGAAATCCCCAGCTTTCTACAGAACTGTTTAGCAGCGGTGGGGTGAACTTGTTATGAAATTAGAGCCTGATATTAAATCCTTTGCATCTACTTTTCATGTAGACACGCACGCACAAATAGGGCTGCAGATTATTGCCTAAAATCCTTCTGGAGAGATGAAAGGAGAGCATTTGTACTGGTTTCTTTTCAATATGGAGAAGCTGCTATGGTGTAGAGGAGCTGACCTCAGCTGTTTGAAGTGGTAGGCATCTCACAGTCCCAGGTGTGATACACCAGCTCCTAAAATAAGGAAGCTGTAATCTGCAAATCTGAGGAATCTTTCTGAGAATGCAGAGACCGAAGGCTGATGCATCCTTCAGTTTTTAACATAGTGTGAAAGAGCCTCGTAATACGGATGTACTTGAGATGTACTTAACTTCAAAACACTGCATCACTGTGGAAGTGAGCTAGAGGTTATCTCCATGCCTTATGTTGGATTTATGAGCCTCAAATACTTCATTCAAAGGCTGGAAGATGGTAGGAAAGACTTCTTGCTGCTTTTGGAAACAAGTACGTAGCTAATTGGTAGCATAGCATAAGTCGAGGCCTGTAAATGCTATGAAGCAGAAGGGGTTTAGTCCTCCACTTTAATCTGTTAATGTAGAATAACCTAATGTGAAATATTGCATGCATTTTTGATGGTATTTTTAAAAGCAGTGCTGAGAACTTGTACAAAATGAGATGTGGGATAGCATGATACAAAAAGTGGAATTAGGCCAAGCACCTCCTCCTCGTTTCACGAGCTCTGTGCTGAAGAAGGGCAGGGCTGAAGTGTTGGAGGATGGGATTTCCTTAGACTTCTGAGCGATCCAAATCCAGGAGGGGGTAGAAATACTTGAGGGATCTTGGGGCTGATTTGCTCAAACTAGTGTGGATTCACACTGAGATTACTCCAGATGGAACTGAGATGGTCCTTTATAAAAGTCCCTCTGTGACAGCTGCTCTTAAAAGCAAGTATCTGAAGAGTTTCTGCAAGTGACACGGGGCTGGTGAGCCCCCTCAACAACTCTTAAGGACAAGCCACCAAAGTTTTTCCCTTTTTAAGTGCTAGTGAATGTCTCTAAAAATGTTATCAAAGCTGTCAACTGGCCAGGAAGTCTCGTCTATAAAATTGTCTGAACGTTGGCAGATGCTGGAGTTCAAGCTGCGCGGCAGGAAGTCAGGAGGCAGTGCTGCGTGTGTGGTCAGTGTGGCAGAGGGATGGAGTCTCTCTTGGCAGAAAATATCCACTGCAAAGTTCTCTTGCACAAGCTTAAAGCAAAAGGGAGAGCAAACTTAGTTAAGAGGTGACTAAAACTTTTTAAAATGCTTAAATATTTTCAAAGCATCATTTTTGTTTGTAATGGCAGGAGAGAGCCCTGAGGCTTAATAAATAAATAAGGTAGGAATTTATGATAAAGGTTTGTGGAACAGAAAGTGGGAAAAACTCGTAGTCCGACTTTAACTATTAGCTGCTGGGTTTTGGAAAATTCCCTATTTATCCTGTGCCCCATGCACTGTGTTATTTTTAACTGGTAGCCACAAAAACTGCAACTTTCGGATATGAAAGCTTCATATTGATTTACTCATGATCAGAACGCATTTGTTAGCGTAAAACATCGTGCTCAGCTGGCAGTACCTGGACTGAAGCTTGTTCAAGTGTCAAACTGGAGCTCCTCCGAGTGAGCAAGCTCCTGACTGTGACAGAACCCTGTGCAAGACACCTCTTTTGAAGTGTCATAAAGACAGCTTGTGCCTTGCCCCCAGCTTTGTAATATTTGTAGTTGTTCAGGCTCTTAGCATCTCTCTAAAGGCATCATGGCCTTGACTGCACAGTAAGGCAGGCACTTCAAAAGCGTACCAAGAAATGTCTCTGCTCCCTTCCTTCCTCCTCCCCCAAGTTAATCTTGTAACTGTGGGGACAAAAAAAAAAAGCTTCTGACTTCGGTTTTCCTTTTACTGGTCCTTTTTGTTTTTATTAAAAAAAATAAAAATAAAAAAAAAACACAAACCAAAAATCATGGTCTATACCTGCATTTAGTGTAATGCTGGGCATCATCCTGGCGTTGTTGGTGTTGCCCAGCCCTACCGCATCCTCCTGCTCCCTTTCCAGAAGCCATGCTAAGTGTAATCCTTGGGTTTACTTGTGTTTTCCTACTGTTGCTTTACATTCGTATGTTTTGACTGAAGAGCAAGGATGGAGGAGAAACACTTCAGATGACGTTAAAGTTAGTTGGAGATTTTTTCACTGATCTGGTGGAAACCAGCGGAGGCTTTTCAATTATGCATAAGCAGGCTGCTGTCTGCCTTGGTATGAGTGATTTTTCACCTAGTGAAGATAGACAGAATGTTTTTAAGACAATTATTGCAGTTTGTAGCTTTTGCTTTTGTTAGTCTGCGTGCTTTCTTCAGTACATTAAAGTTTGATATGCATGAAGTGCAGCACTGATCTGGGGTTTACACGAGACTGACGGCTGGACAGTCAGTCACCATGGCTGTGATACAAGTGCTTTCTGACAGGACGATAATTAAGGCCTCCACAGAAGTGGAAATTACACTTGGTGCAGTTCTTTATTCATGTTCTTTAATGACTGGAAGTTATAGAGGCAGCAGTGCTCCTGCTGTAAAACATGAATGAGGAAAATGAGTGAGCTTAAGGGAAGCTTGTTGGTGTTGCATTAAAAAATGTGGCATTCAGGTATGGTCTGCATCCGAGGCAAGCACAGCTCGAGGATGTGAGCACCCCTGTGGTACTGGGAGCAGAGAGCTGCTGCAACCGAGCCAAGCAGAAGGTCAGGACCTCTCCTTGTGTGTTCCCTCACCTCCGGTAGTAAACCTGAACTAGTGGATGGCCTCCTCCTCCCCTCTCTTTGGGATGTCTTGCCTGTTTCTGAGGATGCCAAATCCCTCATACTAGGTCTTACGAAGCACCGTTAACTTCCCCACTTCACTGCTGGCTGTAGTGGTAACTCCAAAGGAGACGTTCCCTGGATGACAGCCATGGGGGCGATGGCTGCTGATCTGCAGACCCATCGTTTTGGCAGCGTTATCTTGGTAGGGTACATCTCTGAGAAGACTGGGGTGCAGGAGGGGGTCCTCTGACACTGTGCTGAGATCTTGGAGTAATGGTAGCCTTGAAATCTGCCTCAAGCATGGCCCCTGCTAGCCCCAGCTAGCTAGAAGGAGATGGAGGCACTGAGAGCTGAATACCAATGCATTACATACTTGGCTAGAGATCCAGCAGTAGAAGTAGTCATAAAATATGTATTTTCAATAAGGAGGATGACTTAAAAATTTGTCAGTGATATGAAGCTACAGAATCTCTGTGAAGAAAGAAACAAGTTGATTGCAGCAACTGTTGGGTTTGTATCCCTGCTGCTCGTAGCACTGTTCCCTACTCTGCTCAAAGCATTATTATGAAGTACAGCTCTTGAAATTACAGCATTTTGTTCTGCTAGTCATCATTTTGTGCCCTGAATACCATTCAAATATTTGCTTTCTTCAGCTGATACTTTCATCTGAGAAATTCAGTTGTCTAGAAAACATCCTATCTACACGCTTAAGGAAAACAGTCTGCACATATGTGTTAACATTTAAGCTGCTGCAGCACTACTTCTTGTACTTAAATATTTAGGAGAGAAATAGTTCTTTGTATTTTAAGGAGGAAGACAAAAAATCCACTAGAAATTACCACAGTGATGTTGAACAGTGGTAACAGTGGGATTCTTTCTTAAATGAAGCACTGTGTACTGGGAGCTTTCCGTGTGTAATTTGTGTGGTAGATGCTTGAGAAGCTGTTTCAGATGCAGTGTTAGAGGGCTCTGGGCTTGTCTTGTCGCAGTGCGACGAGGTGGGGGTGTGCGTTAAGTGACCTGCTGCATACAGGACAGCGTGGACCATGCCACGCTTACACCGTTCTAACGCAGTTCAACCTTATTGTAATGCAGACTTTAATAGTGTAACATGGAAACAGGGCATGTGTTCTCCAGCAAGTCCTACCACTCCCTGACGGGCAGCTTTCATGGCCTCCGGGCTCCAGGGAGAGAGAGCCTTCGCACCCAAATTCCTCTCCTGTGTCTGGATTCAGAGTGCCGAATCCAGCTGTGCTCAACAGCGCGCTGAGAAGCCTCGTGTAGTGCTTCAGTTGGTTTGAGACACAGAACAACTCTGATAGCCGTTATTATACAGCTAAGACTATAAAAGATGTTATTAAAATACAAGCTGTTTGTAAAAGCAGTTATGCAGGAGAATAACACCCCAACTCGCTTTTGCATCAATCAAGTGCTGTTTATCTCCAGGCAGAGCAAAACCACACTTAGGGTTTAAGTGGGACATGACTTTTGTTGGTTCTCCTGTACAGAAGTGTATTTTACTTCTGGGTAGCTGAATGTTGATGCATAAAAATGATGTTCCCATACATGAAATGGGTAACACTTGGGACTAAATGCAGAAATTCTGGGGAAAAAAAATATAATAATTTGGTTTTCTACATTAAATATAGCTTTCCTTGGTCTTCTGGATTAAATATAGCTCTCCTTGTCTTCAGAAATGCTATGTTGTGCTTCACAGAAGATGAGATGCAAAATTCGCTATTCTTGGTCTTTTGCAATGATGCCTTCATCTGCCTGGATATTTCTTAATTGTACAATTAAATACAGAAAGTGTCTTTAATTCTCCTAAATTGTTCTGTGCTGCTACTGTCAGGTGTTAAGTACCTCCTGGATTTCTTGTTATGGTGAATAAATGGCTTTGATATTAAGGAGCTGCGCAGTACAAACCCCACTGTGATAAATCTTCCCACTGAAAAGAACGAGAGCTGCAGCCCTCAGCACCGCTCAGAGCTGCGTCGGTGGTTACACGGTACTTGGCGTGGCCCCGGCACCGCGAGTGCATCAGCTGAAGACTACAGGAGGCTGGGGCTATGTCATCCTTTCATATTACGAGCTTTTTTTAGTCCTCTGTGCATTCTTGTACTAACTTAATATACTGAAATACTAGTTTTGAAACTGAAAAGCAGGACAGACAAAAAGCTTGCCATCTAAACTGATTTTTCTTGTATCACATTATACACGCGCACAAAAACCACAGCAACTTGGTATTGGGTGAGGTGGTTTTTGGATGAAGAAAAACATCTGGATATCAAACTTCTGCAAGATAGGAGAAGCATTCTTCAACTCAGTTGTTGTCTGGATGCAAATATATTGGAGATGCTTTGTTACTATTCAGACCTTTCGGTAACTGAGGACGTGTCTCGCTTGTGCCCAGCACAGTGCAGGCACACCGAGCTTGTTCTCACAGGGGCTTATCCTGCAGTAAACTGAGGTGGTGCTGGGAGAGTGCCTTCTTCCCCCAGCCCCTCCTTAAAGGCTAGACTAAGAAAAAAACCTGTCTTTTAAGGTTTCTTGCTGTTGTGACCCATGAATTTATACACCCACAGATATATACCTGTATGTACGTGAGAGTTTCCCAGGCGTGTTTTTGTTACATTTTTGCATGTACTTGAAATGCAAGAAAAGGGAGTTTAGTTTTGCTGGTGGGAAATGTAGGTGTTGGGGAAAACAGCACGTTTCTCGTGTCTCTGTCTTATCTCCCCATTTTGTTTCCTCACAGTCACCTGATGACTGTGAACTTGTTTTTGAAGACAGTCTATCACTAGGCTAAAAATCACCTTCCTCCCCCTCCCTTCAGCATTCGGTGGTGGTGCGGTTTAAGCCTTCCAATAAAGAAATAGTCCTGTAACAAGCCAGATGTGTGTGTGTGCACGAGAGAGAGAGACAAAATGGGTTGTTTTGTTCAATTACTGTGCCCCGGCATGACTACATTACATCGGACGGCGGTGATCTGTGGTTCTGTCCCTGTTAGGTATGGCTGGATTCTGTGAACTTGCGTGCAAAGTGCCTGCACGGCTCGGTGCGAGTGTGGGCCTGAGCGGCGTTGCTGAGTGGGGCGGTTCTGCTCTCACTGAAACCGCTGCTGAGCCGCTGGGAGCAGGCTGTGGCTTGCGCTGCAGCGCGCCTACATCCACTTCTCCAAGTCCGAATTTGAGTTTATTTGCTGTGGGATTTGTTCAGGTGTTTCTGATGCTGTTGGAAGCCGGCGGGTTCGCTTAGATATATTTTGGGCCAGTCTAAGCGGTATCAATAGCCTGTGTGAGTCACGGGCCAGGCACAGCCCAGACTCACCGAGTCTCACGACTTAGCTGCGTGTGAAGCAGCAGCGCCGTGACTGCGGGCACGCTGTGAATCTCCAGGTTGTTCCAAGGAGAAAATGCACGTGGCGGTGTGATATCCGTGGCAGGCCTTGGCTCCTTGTACCAACTTGACTTCAAGTGACTTTGTAAAAGCCGATAAGGACTTATGCTGAAGGACGAGTGAGCCCAGCTCGTGAGAGGAAATAGACTAAGCTGTTTACGAAAGGCTACTGTGACAAATCTTAATGAAGTTTCTGGAACACAAAATATTCAGCTCTGGTATATAAAATGAAACACTTGGAGGAAACAGAATGAACTACGGCAGTCTTGGTTCAAATTAATGCTTCATCTCTGCTCGCCTGCCTCTTCCAAAACAAGGCTGCGTGCAGCAGAGAGAGCCCCGCGTGTGGCTCTGAAACGGGAGAGGGGCTGTGGGGATTCACAGGGAAAGCGGTGGTGTGGCTGCAGGGGGAAAGGGAATTCAGCCAGGTCTGTTCTCTTAACTGAATATCCCTTGCCAGGGTAGTGTAGAAACACCACAGGACTGGCAGGCTGCTGTGTAGCTGATGCTTTTTGGGTTTTTGGAGCCATATTATTTCCCCCATCAAGATCAGGTGAGGCTGGAGATGGGCACTTGGGTGAGGGTAGCTGCACCTGCATGAGTGGAGCCCGCAAACTGCTGCCCTCCCGGTTCAAAGAGACCTCGCGCTTTCCCCCGTCCGCTTTCCTCTAAGTGGAGGATGCACCTTTTCACGTTTTTGGCTGGATTAAAGACAAGACACTGTCCCATTTCATAAATGCTTTTTACTTTCTTTTTTCTTTTTTTTTTTTTTTGGTCAAGTGTCTCATTAGCACTTCCTGCTTGCAAATAAATGATCGGCTACTGGAAATGCATTGAAGTTTTAATTGCCTCTGCTTTATTGGCAGAAAGTTACCTGAACATCTTTAAAGACAGCGTTCTTCCACTTCCTGTTAAAAAGCCTTTTTCTGAGAACTCTCTAGCACGGGTGCTTTCTAATAAAAGCCGAAAACCTTTAAGTAAGTTGTGTTCCATGCAGCTTGTCTTCTGCTTTCAGTCTTCTCTCAAATCTGACTGACTGACTTGCAGTGGTGGAGGAAGGACCCCTCTTTTCTTCTGAAAACCAGTTTGGGATATTTCATCTTCCCGAGTTTCAGCAGCCTGGTCCAGTTTGGCTGAGCCGGCCTGTAGAAACAGCCGGGGAGCAGCACTGCTCGTGTCTGGCCTGCTGCGGGCAGGCTTTTCTGCCTCCCTCTGTATGTTCGAGTCTTTTCTGTATTTTTTCCCAAGCCCTACTCTCAAACCAGCTACCCTGGGAATTTAGGGAATTGCTATGGCAAGAAGTTCTCTGCTTCAGAACGTTCAGAATTTGCCTTAAAAGCCAATTCGGTGTTCAGGAAAAACATGGAACAAAATTCAACATTCACGAACAAAATTCAACATTTTTAAAGATGATTAAAAAGTAATTCATGTGTACAGCTGGATTTCATCCTACTATTAAAGACCATGTGTAAATATTGAGATATTTTTTTTCTCAGTCTAGTCTTCTATGGTAATATCTTCTAATATTCAGTGAACTTAGATCTTCACTAAGCAGTTTCAGAATTAGATTTTTCCTATTTAAGACAACATTCCTTGGTTAAAAATCAGTGTTTTTCTGTAAATCTTTTTTTCAGAGCTTTTTACGAAAACATAAAGAAGCATCTGAATGGCTGAAATTTGAATTTGAATTAGTTCCAGTCCTTGGAGGGTTCTTTTTATCACTCAAGATATGAAGAGCAAGAAGGGAAGGGATAAAGAGGACTCATCTTGTGATGCAGTTTGAGTTCAGCTGGTACATTGCTGAATGATTCTTGCTCTGAAAGATCCAGGACAGGGTTCTTCTATTACCCTGGTGCCGGATACAATGGTTTTCTGACAAAGTACTGCGTTGCAGAAGCCTTTTTTTTTTTTTTTTCCCTGTTTTTCTCTTAGACGTTTCTTGTACTTTATCTGTTCTTTGGTCAAAAGCTAAGTGTGTGTGTGCGTGTGTGCATGTGGTGCTATTGTCATAGCACTTCTGTTACTCAGCTAAGACTTGGCTAGAACCTTAACGTGGATGATAAATATGTAGACGTTACTTCTCAGGAATTACATTGGGAGTTAGGAGGAGAAATACTAAATGTAGGTTGACGTTTGTAAATTTTTCAAATGGTGGTGCAATTTAAAGAAAAAAAAAAACCAACACCTTAGATAACCAAATCTGCAGAACTTGATAAAATATTTTATTTATATTTTCCCAAGTTGAACTACTGAAACTGGATTATGACAGTTAGAACTTTTACCACACTTTTTCATTGTGGCTCTAAAATCCTGGGAGGACTTGCACTAAACGATGTTTTTTTCATGATGTGAAAAGTTTCCAGAGTTAAAAGGTGGCCAGCTCCTGGCCTTGCTTTAGGGACAGGGGCAGCAGCTTATATGAAAGCCCTCGAGTCTTCCCGTGGCTGTGAGCCGTGGCTGCCACTGAGACCAGGAGCCTGTGGGCTGGCTCTGGGCTCGTGGGCTTTGTCTTTCCCTCTGAAAGATGCACGCACACAGAGTTTGAAATAATGCTCACTGCAGGGACAAGCGGAACAAGCGAGTTATGGAGCAGTGCTAACAACATTGTTAATGCCTGGGACGTGCCGGTCGAAGCCAGCGTGCCTTCTACCAGGTTGAAAGTGGGTTGTGGAGATGGAACATAACAGCCCCTTTAACCTGTATTTGCTGCTTTTAAAAGGAGAAAATCGTGGTGTCCTCTGAACAAAAGTCAGGCCAGTCTGCCGTGGTGCCTGGAAGTCCCAGCCTGGCCGGGCTCGTAGTCCCTGCTGGCAGGATGGGCGCTGGTGTGAGGCTCCCACTGCTTCATTACCGCAGCTTGGGAATGAAGGGTGCATGTAAACTGCAAAACCTGATGCAGTCTTCAAGAGTACCAAACCATTTTTACACTTCTGTTACTCCTGAGCCTTTAAAACAGCACTTGAAAGTTTAGCTGGCAGGCTAAATGGGCAGAGAGCTGAGCTGAGCTGAGCCTCCATCGTGCGCTTTGCTGTCGATGAGGAGCCCCCAGACCAGCACTGCTGCTTCCTCCACTGAAACCAAATCCCTTAGATCCTCTTTGCTTTTAGAACCGAAAGCAATTATGTTGTTTTAAAGGCTGAAGATGAGATCAAGGATCAAGCTTTATAATCAGCTTGCCCTTGTTAGGTGGAAGAAGGAGCTATTCTCTTTCTCCCGTGAATTTAGCTGATACAAAAGCAATGTGGCTTTCTGCTTTACAGCTATTTCTAGTGCTGCTCCTCCAAAATGAGTGGGTTCAATTGCTAGTGTGACTGCTGCATATTGATTTTGTTTCTTCTCTTGTTTGGATTAAGGGAAAAATTAAACAGTTGAAGAAAATTAAATGGTGGTACTAACTCCTCATGGAGTTCTTGATTATGGAAACATTTGTGCTGTACTTTATGTGAAGGGTCTATTAAATAACTCAGGCTTACATCTTCCAGGTTGCAGTAGTTGCCAAAATGATGGGCAGGAATTTCAGAAGAATATTATTCCATGGTATTTGTAGTGGGAGACCCTGCAGTTTCAGTTTCTCTGGTTATAGACTGCCTGTCCCTTGAAGTTTTGTCATCTTTTTGAAGTGTTGCTGTTTTTTGTTTGATTGTTTTTAGTTTGTAGTGACTGAAGATAAAACAGCTTGCTGAATGTGTAAATGGAGAGGGTGGAAGAAGCAGTGCCCCACCAGATCACGGCAGTGCTGCAGGGGGTGATGGCAGAACACGGAGCAAAGCCCTGCAGGTGCAGGGGAGGTGGAGGAGCTGCATAAGCTGTGGGAGACACCGTGCAGCAAAACCTGCCCGGTAACGTTGGCGTGCTGCTTGTTGGGCTGCTGCACGGTGAGGCTTCTAACCATTTTTCTCCATAGTTTCTACCCAAGGAACTTCGGGGTATTTAATTAATAGGGTTTATATAGCCAGTAAGTGTTGTTCAGATGTTCTGCGTTAACTCTTGCTATGCTGCAAATTTTATACAGGCTGTCCTTGAATTAAGGCTGCATGATGTAAGCACAGCCTCAGGCCAGAAAACACTGCTGGTCTGTATTCAAGCAATTAAAATGAAGGACAGCATTGCGGCAAGCAGCATGTACTGGTACACTTCTGGGGCCTTGAGACACTATGGGCCAAGCTTCGCTCACCGCTGAGTTCTTGGGCCTTTTGGTATTCAAAGACCTGGGAAGTGTATTGGAGTTAACTTTTTGAAAAACATGTATTCAACCATCTGCTTTAGTTATTGTCAAGGTGCATCACAAAAATAAGTAGAAAATAATTTTGAATTTTTCTTATAAATCTTACATACACTAATTATCTCTGTACTGAACCTGTGAAGGACAGTGTATCAGCCTAAATGTGTCCACGTTAGAAAGAAGAAACACCCATTCAGTACATTGCCTCTGCTTGCTGCTGACCCTGCAGAGTGAAAAGTGTCACAAGAATCCAGAGATCCAGTTAAACTGTAGGCTCAGGAAAGGTTACACGTCTGACGTGTGGTATCAGATCAGGAATGGAGCATCCTGAGGAATAAACCTAGGGAGTGGGGTTCTGTTTTTTCACCGAGGTGAATTGCATAAGGCGCTTGTGTGCAGGTGTCTTGCCCTATGTCTACTACTCGTTGTCACTGTAAAAAACCAGAAAGACTGGATAAGCACATTATTGCAGTATTGTTTAGTCTTAAGAGAGAATTTCAGCAAGTGTATTCAGAAAAATGGATGCCGTGATCAGTGACCTGATGAAAGGTCTTGCAATGCCTGCCTGAACTGCAGTACTTTTTCACCAGGGAGCTGGGCCCGTTCCTTGGTGTGAGAATGCTGCTAGTGGCTTTGATTCTGTAATAGCAAGCTGTAAAGGGAAACGTTTCAGGTGCCTTTTGTGAGTTGCAGCCTCATCCACTTCTTGCTTCGTTTGAGAATTTACGAGCACTGCTAATCTGGTAAACCTGACACGAGTTTGTGCTTGGCCACAGAGGGCATTCAAACAAGGATTTTTTTCTAGACAGTACTTTCTTCTTCTCCTTTCTGAGGAAATGAGGACTCTTTAAATGACAGAAGAAGAGAAGAGGGAGAAGGTGTTTCACAGACACTCTTGCACTTCAGTAAAAGTTGAATTATTTTTTATGAATTTAGTTACTTGCTGCCTTTTTTTCCTGTGTTGGCACATATTCAGCTTCTCATTGATCTGGTACTTTTCTTGATGAAAGCAAAAAAATGATACCACATTTAGTATGAGCAAATCCCAGTAGTATGTGTTTTAATGGTGTCTTAAACGCCTGAAAAAAAGCCATGTGCAATGTCACAGCTTCCCTGTATTCAAGTTATTATTTCAGATTGAGCCAAAATCTACAGCCTAGAATTTTTGTGAGCTTGCTTAATTTATAGCTTGTGCCTACCACTTTTTATCAGTGATTCCTCTCAGTCTAAAAACAAACAAACAAACAGAAACCCTTCCTTCTGCAAATGTGCCCAGGAAGCACAGGATGTGAGGCTGAGTCACAAATGTTTTAATCTGCTCCCCAGTCTGTAAAACTGGATAACTGCTAGATACTTGTCTGCCTCACACCACACATTGACTCAGTGATGTTTAAAGTGCTTTGATGAAAAGTAATATGAAGTGGTAGAACACTGACAAATGTGTTCTTTGTGTAGGGAGGAATGATAAGACCATCGTGGTGTCCCCATATGGCCTGCCAAACATAACCTTACACTAATGCTCAGCCTTCCATACAGCTGTGCTATGAAAACTCCGGAAAGCCCTCTACATTCTTTGTTTTATGAAACCTTTAAAAAACGTTAACATTGAAATCCATTAAATTAATCTTAAAAAAAAAAAAAAGAACCAACCAACCAAACAAACAAACAAAACACACTTATTTTTGCTTTGCCCAAGACCTAGAAACTAAAGGACAAAGAGAGGGAAAGCAGAGTAAATTCAGCTCCAGACTAGGTGTCAAGAGATGAGCATTTTTTGAGCTGTTAATGAGTGCTTTGTGAACCTGAAACTACCACTGCCCATCAGGCTGGCTGTTTTTCTCATTCGCAGGGGGCATTCCTCTTGCACTTGTATTTCCTTTCTTCCTACCTGCCAGAAAAGGACAGCCACAGATGTAAGGCACTGAAGTGTGTTATAGCAGTCTCCTATTTTTCAGTTTTCTGAATAAGCTGCTGGTGGTTTGTGTGCCTGGCATGTGCTCCTTAATGAGAAGTGCACTATAATGGTGGCAGAGGTTTCTCTTCGTTAATTTCCAGCTTTAGTCATGAAAGAGGCAAGATCAAGAAACATCATTAGACTCTAAGCACATATTCACAGGATACTTAGTGGATTAAGCGTGCACAGGAAGAAGAGCTTCGCAAACTGAAAGCAGAAAGCCCTGCCTGGTGCTGGCGCCCCAGCAGCGTGTCACTTGGCCTTGCAGTTCAGTTCCTGCCCTGCGCTCGAGGGTCCCTAGCCTCGGTGGGCGAGCAGCCTCTTGCTGGTGGTCCTGCACTAACCTTGGCATTAAACTGCAGGAGACATTTTACTGATTCTTGCTCAAATTATTCTCTGTTAGTAATTCTACACTGGGCGTCACATACATCATTTATTCCTTTGCTGATCTGATAAGATTCCATCTCAATGTGGATAGCCCGAACGGTTTCTCCCTCTGTTTCGCTGGTGGTCTCACCATCATCGTGTCAGTACCCACAGTATTGCATGAGCATGGCTTCTGTCAATTCACTTTACAAAAAGGAAAAAAAAATATCTAGGAGCTGAAGTTGAGGTTTTATATAGGGAGCTGTTTCGTTCCAGCTCTTGTGCATGTGCTGTTCATTACTGGCAGCATATTTAACTCTGTACTCTTTTTTCATATAAAAGTATTCTCCCATTTTCAGTTCTTGGCAGTATTTCTTACACAATAATTACTAATGGTCTCTAAAGGTCCTGGGAGGATTCTCATTTGCTGTTTGCTTGTGATAGATATTGTACAGGCCACATATTGTATTTTTTTCTGCATTCCTAAAAACATGTTCCTGCTCTCACAGTACTGTGTAGCTAAGGAACCGCTCTTTGGGTGATTTAGGAAATCCTTATGGGGCAGAAAAGACTAAAAAAGTGAGGGGAGAAGGTGCAGTGGTGTCTGTGTATTCCTGGTGAAGGTGATTTACAGCCTGCAGGGTCAGAGCTACAGCCGATACACACCAATGGATTTTTTCTCTCGATTATTTTTTTTCCCCCAAAAGTTAAACTGAATTCCTTTGAGGATCAGAGCGTAGTGCTTTTTCACATTTCAACTTAAACTGCTTGGCCTAGAAATTTCATAGTGGTGCAAGTCAAAGACCTTGATGGGATCTAGCACAGATGATTATTTTGAATTCTTGGGCTTTCTGTTTCGATGCATCCCAGTGCTCTGCCACAGCATTGGGTTATTTTACTTTGTACGGCTGTGCCACAGTGGGCACTTTCTGTTGTTTGAAAACACACACGGAAAAACAAAAGTAGGGAGTCAACTTCTTGGGGTGCCTTCTGTGCTTTCATCTGACAAATTGCTTGCTCTTGTCGGGGCTGAGTTCGGCAGTGGTGACCGTGGTCTCTCCTGAGGCTTTTGTGCTGCTGCTCGGGCATTCAGTGACATGTGGTCGAGTGCTGTGAGGTAAATCACGCTGAGGAATATTCTGTCTTCCTAACATAGGCAGTAACTGACGCTGGAGGAATCGACCCTGCTCCTCTGCCAGCAGCGGGATCTTTCAGCCTGCTCTCGCTGCTTTTGGATGTTTTTAATAGGGTCACTCGTTTTTACTGGGGGAAATGTCTGCACACGGTTTTGCCTCTTTGCCAAGTGGTTTTAGCTTTAAAGTCTGAAAATGGGTCAGCTCACTGTCGAAATAGGAAGGATCTAAAAGCGGTAGTATTACTTGCAGAATGGCCACAAATATTTACTCTTCAATAATCCTGGCAAAAATATGAATACATTCTTCAGAATTAGAGGCTCGCAGATATCCTGCTTGGGGGAGGGAAAAAAAAAAAAAAAAAAAGTGTCTAAGGCATTTTCTGCATGGGTGTAAATAGCTGGAGATCTGGGACCCTCAGCCCAGCTTCCTTTTACCCGCTGTGCATTCCTGCTGTGGCAATGTGCTGCTTCTGGGCAGCGCCGAGGTCCAGCACACCGTAGCTGTTTTCAAGACTAGGATGGATTTAGTGCAGTAAACTAAGAGGCTCCCTGTCCACGTGCTTTGCTTTATAAACCAGGCTCAAGTCAGACTCCAACCCACTGTGGACTGAATTTGCTGGAGCATTTCCATCCACAGAACAGTGAATATTTAAAAATACTACTAATAAAAGCAGAGCATACAGGTATACCTGCCGTGATCACTCTGCTGACGAGTTGTTTGATAATAGCCCCGAGACTTCTTTATATGCGTGGTATGTGGCATTAAAAACAATACCTGTACCAACTGAGCAAATTTTCCCCGTGTTAATATAGAAGAGAAATCTCTCAAGGACTGTCTTCAGAATATTTGCATGGCATATAGCACAGCAGAGATCCGTATCTGCTCGGGATGCTTGAGTTTTAACTTCAGAAAAATATGTGCTTGGGATTTTTTCTTTTGTAAACTCTCCATCAGAGACTTGGCTAGTTTTCTTTTCTAAAGCAAAAGTTAATACAAAAATAAACTCATCTTCTTTTGTGAGAACTGTGCCACATCTGCAGAAAGTGCCCTCCTCCAGGTAACAATTAGGAGTGCATTATGCCACATACCACAGGTTTATCTGAAAAGCAGCATGAGCTGAAACGCTCACCTCGATTCAGGTTTTGGAAATTGTGGCCCAGCACCTCATCCTCCCCCTTCTGATTTGCAAAAGTAAGAATAGAAAGAGAGAAAAATTGAGCATTGTTGGGTAAATTTCTCTGAAATGAGCTACTTCAAATAAGCCTGTTGTGGGTATTCAGAAGAATCAGGTCTCCTTTGATAGAGACGGAAATATGCCCCTGATTTATTTTATTCCATCATCCGTGTCTTTGTTAACCTGGGTCACCTCCACCTGTTTCATAGCAAGAAATCCTGTTAGTTCTCAGAAGAGGCTTATGAGGGTTTGAATTCTTTTCAATGTACAAAAGGCAGCCACGAGCTAGTTCAAAGAAGTGCTGTGCCCGGCGTCCCCTGAGGAGGAGCCTTCACGCGACGAGGGGCTGAGGGCGTTGCAGCGGAGGCTGGCTGGAGACACGGGTTCAACCTCCACTGCCCGCGGCCTGCCTGTGCAACCTGCCTGCAGTGCAACGCCGGTGACGTCTCTGCAGTGATTTATACGGGTATTAAAGCCTTTATTAATTTATAGATGTTTCAGTTCTGATCATGCTCTTCTAAAAAAAAAAAGGGAAGAAAATTGTGGACATTGTTTTCTGTCTATACACATGCAAATCCACACACATGGTCTATTGTTGTATCAGCATTAAGGAAAACATTTTCTATAGCATTTTAAACAAAATTCTAAATTAAACTTAATGAGCTTACATGTCTCAGTCTTACAAATTGTACGTTAAAGCATAAATAGTTGAGGCAAACACATTTATGGTAGTTTTCAGCTGGCTGAGAAACAGTTATGGAGATAGCAACTTCATGTGGAAACGAAAAGCAAGTGACACAGATCTGAGCTTCAGAGTGGAAGTGACAATAAAAAACATATGTATTGAATCTCCATTTAAAAAATATTTTTGTAGGCTATAAAATGTAGAAGAGTCTTAAAGAAATATTTCTGTAGCAATCCCAGTGTTTGAGTATCCGTGCTGGAAGTTAAATCTGTTAAGCTGTTGGTGTTGGTATATTCAGAAAGCAGCTTTGGTCTTAGAGGATGTTTTCTTAATTAGTGTTACAATGAGGTAAGGTTTATAGTTTTAACTATCCATTTCCTTTTAAAAATGTGTAATAGCTTTAAAAGGGCAGGCTAGCGTGCTCTGCGCTTATACGTAGACTGGGGGAATGTTACATTATATTCAGATAAACATTTCAGCAGGTTTTCTGCGACTTTTTTTAAAGGTAAAATAAATCAGCATCTGAAAAATAGGTGGGTATGTCGACTACTTTTGAAGTCTTCTCTATACAGCATAGTGGTCTTGTATTAACAAATACAATCTTAAATATTGTGTTAAACCTTAGGCTTGTATAAAGATACAAATCCTACTGTCTTTAGAACAGGTCTTCTTTAAAAGCTAAAAGAAATGGTTTTCTATCAGAAAACTATACATGATTTTATGCACCTCAAAACACTTCAAACAGTTTCAGCTGAAACTGCAGCAAAACAGACTTATGGCCATGTTACAGCATGGTGGCTCGGCCTTGGAAATTTCTGTAGCGTGGCAGAACTGCAGCATTTTGAGACCTCAGCACGGCTCAGGAAATTGTGTAGTTTAATGTCAGCACAAAATGATGCTTCCTTGGAGTTCAGCTTGCTGCCACTTTTCATTTACCAAAATATAACTGATGTGAATTTTCAGATCCTAATTGGGACACAAAGAATGGTCTAAACACTAGGATTTTGAGTGGAAATGAGATTGTTATTAATAATTTATTTCTGAGTCTTCTCAGAGTTAAAATCCTCTATTCTGGATAGAGAGAAAAGCGGGACGCTTTAGGAACATTTACCCTAAATCCTGCTTGTATGAAAAAGTTCTGAAGCTGTTGCTTGAAATTATATAAATATTGTATCTGCCTTTTTGTAATAGTGCTTGGAAGAACGAAGACAAAGAGAAAATAAAACTCCCCCTCCTTTCCCCCTCAAAAAAATAAAAAATAAAAAGTTATTTAGGTTAGTAATAGAGCTATTGATGAAAAGGTAAATGGAACACAGTTGATTAAAAATAGATCATTAATATTCCAGCACACTGGGTAGAATGGGAAAAACGTTGCACTGTTTCAATGTAGCAGTGTGAATGTGTTGATTATATTACTAAAGGTAGTTGAAAACATAGCCTGCCTCAGAACCTGCTTTGTTCTCATATCTAACTTTTGCTTTTGATATTTGGATAAGTAACTTAGCTATGAAGGATTTTCCTTCTTTCATTTTTTTTTTTACTGTAACTATTCTAGTCTGCTGGGGAATCGACCTCTAGATGTAATGTTAAATGAAAACTTATTTACTTAGAAGTAGCTAATATTTTATCCATAATATCTGAGACTGTGAGAAAGGTCTCTAAGATGTTCTTGTTTTAGTTTCCATCTTCCTGCGGGACCATTTCTCCTTTGAATCAATCCATAAGGCAACAGACAAAGATGTACTGAGAATTTATTTTTCATAGCTGGTTCTTTGGCAGGCTTGGAAGACGGAGCCTTCCTGTCAGGGCATTCCTCCCTCGGCTGGACCTGGTGTCTGGCTCTGGCTCAGTTCCTGCTGTTTTCATGTCTGCGTGAGAACTACCTGCCCACACTATCTCACTGGCTCTGGATGAAGATTTGTTCTGTAACCAGAATGACCCTGATAACTCGGTGCACGTAGATTGAAATGCAAGTCATAGGGAGCAACAGTGAATATTCTCATCTCTGCATTTCAGTTATATTTGAAAATACATTTCAATCAGTGGCAATCACTGAATGGCCAAACACGGTGAAAATGGGCTACTGCAAGAAAAGTGGGTAGCAGCCCCTAGGTAAAATCACCTAATGTTTTGCTCTAGGAAAAACAAACAAACAAACAAACACTTTGCAATTCCTCTCATTGAAGGTGTGATCTACTTCTGTTTGTGATGTCCCCATGAACCCAAATCTAACAGCACAGGGCTGGATAAGTACCTTTTTTGGTTAAATGAATTTGTTCCGTTTCCACTGGTGAAGAGGACTGTGTCTTCAAGTTCTCCAGGAAAATACTGGCAACCACTCAAAAGTTGTAACCAAATGCATGAACGTGTAAATGCTGACTACCCCATTCCCAAAGTTCATGTTGTCGTCTTAGGACAGCAGGAGGGGACAAATTGGACTAGAATATTTCTGTGCCAAATACCTTGTTGCAATTCTTGTCGCGGTAATCAGCAGCATTTTTCAGTCTTCTCATCGTCATATGGAGGCATACTGGTATTTGGGGACAAGGAGTGACAAAATGGAGAGACTTGCACATTCATCACGATGGATGGTCAGGTATGAGCTGGGAGTCTTAGAAGTTGCTCTGGAATCTGTGTCAACATTTTTTTTATGGTCTTGGATATGTGGGGTTTTCATTCATCATTAAAGCCAGAAGAGACTGGATATTATTCAATGAATAGGTAAGCTTTTCTCTAAATACTGAAAAGTATTCTCTTTGAGTGTTTCTCAGACAAATACTAAATTCTGAGTGTTTGGAGTGTTTGTCACTGGTTTTCAGTGTGATACCAAGGAGAGATTATCAGTAGGATTAATGAAAATTCTGTTTACAATGTAGGGACAGTTAGATTGGAAATGCTTCTAAGTGGGACAAGTATCGTGCACTAAGACTGTCTTAAGGCTTCGATGCATTGGTACTTTCACCGTGTTCTGCATTGTTTATCAGGCTTGTTTGCTTCTAAGATGCCAGATACCATCCTTCCCCTCTGCTTGAGAGATCCAATTGAACCAGAGGAACAGATTCATGTTGGGATTCTCACGCTAGCCCTGAAAGGCAAGAACCCTGAGCTGTACAGCCATTGGGTCTGTTGAGTGTAGCAAGTACTCTTCATTGTAAATGGGCTGTTCTCCCTGCTCCCCCATTCAGTTAGACCCCAGGTATTTATTATCTTGTATTTAAAGTAAATGGAGTCTCCTCTGCTTGACTGTAAGGTGCCTGAGGAATGGGACTTAGCACAGGGCTGAAACCATGTCCAGTTGGTCTGACAGCAGCTGTAACGCTTAATTTCCTCACTAATAAAGGCTAGTAAAAGCACTGCCTACCACGAAAGCAGCAGATAATAGCTATCATCACAGAAGGATTCAGTGACAGACCGTTCAAAATAAATAGACCTGTGTTACTTGAATTAATTAATTAATTTATTGATAGCTCCTGGAATTACATACAGGCTCACTTAGTTTATAAAATATCTGAGTAATTGTTGGGCAACAGCCTTGGGACTAATAGAAGTATCTTTTTATAATTACTTACGTTTAAAATGCTCTGCAGATGGGAAGAAGGGTGCTTTTTTCATTTAGAATTAATTTTTTGTCTTTGTATAAAAGCTACGTAAGGGGGATGTAGGTGACTTTCAGAGCATGTTGTTTTGATGTAGAATTGGTGTTTCTATTAGCAGATCCACTGGAAGAACGTCAGCGTGTTGTAATGACAGATCATGTTCTTTCTGCAAAGAAACTTATTTCCATGCTGAATGGCATTGCTGTGCTGTATTGTCTGCAGTCCTGAGAATGGCATTGCTGTTAAAATTACCATCCCATAGGCTTTATATGACCTGAAAGCAGATACGTATGTATTGTAATATGCCAAACATACAGAGATTACTGCCAAATGGGGTAGGTACAGAAATGGTTTTAAAGTGCCAAACTCTGTAATGCTGGAACACATCCCAGTTCTGGATTACAAAGCATCATGGATTTATTGGTAGTCAAAAGGAAGAGGAACTAAAATTAGAATTAACATGGATGCTGTTCAGTACTAAGCTTTGGCATCCGAGCACAGGAAGCAATGCTCGCAGAGAAGTACTACTGATGTTAGCTGGACACAACAGATACTAAAATGCTCCAAGTCCAGTCCTACATTGATTGCCAGGTGAAGAATGTGAGCTGTTCTATGGATTTACAGAACTCACTTCATAGAAGTGAGGAAGGCAATAAGTAAGAAAATAAGATGCTGAAAATAAATGAATATAAAAACAGTGCTCTAGCGAAGCTGATAGAGCTTCCTTGAAGAAATAAGCCATCTCAAGGAGCCTGAAGATAAGCTTTCAAATCGAGGCCATTTCAGCCCACGTTCTTTCCTAGGAACAAATCTCTAACAAAAACAATCTGTTTTCTTGCCCTTGTACCCATTTCCACTTTCTGGTTAGTCTGTGTTTTATCCTATTCACAGTATTGACAGAATAATGGGTTTCTAATATCTGAAATCTAGCGCTGAGTTTTAGAGCTGTCCTCCCCAAGACAAATCTGCTTTGGGAACCCACTCACTGTCTGTTTCCTTCCAGTAGGGAGATGAACTTGCTGGGGAGTGGGAGGCATGAATGTGTTGTATCTCACATTTCTAATGTAAAAGCCGTTCTCAAAAATAAGTATCAAACTGATCTCTGCGTGTGTGTATATTTATATACATACATATATATAGTCCTCTCTGCTGTAAGATCCTCGTTATGGAGAACATTGTCCTGTAGCGACATGGTCACAGCGTGCGCAATCTGAGTGGTAGTGCCATCAGAACACCTCAAAAAAGATACCCGTACTTAATTTTCCCATCTGTATGCTGAAGTATGCATATTAGTAACAGAGAAAATATTTTTATCAGAGGCTTTATAGCCTGATGATCCAATGCTTTCAGATTTTCCTCCTGATGGGAGGAGAAGTTCCAGTCTGCACAAATATCAGAACTCTAATAACCTAACATTCCCATTTGTGCTGCCAAGAATCATAACGCAGTGAACAGAGAGTATCTGAAGCTATAATATGAAATGCTGTACAGCAAATTTCAGTTTAGATCTTCGGTGCTTTTCTTGTTACTCACACAGGTTGACAGTCCCTGCTGTAGCTCCTTGATATTGCTTTAGTCTTTAAAGGCATGCTCGTAAGTAGCACTTGTAAGTGAGAAGGTAGGCTGTTTCGGTTCCTGCATCCCAAGACAACTAAATCAAATATAAAGGCTGTGCAGATATAGCACTGAGAGTTTCTGTGACTTTTTAGTTTGCAAAATCAGAAACTTAAATCCACATCTGACATTCTGCATCTGAATGACTTCTGAGTTTCAGAGAAGGCTTGGCCGTTTTTACTGTTAAGGTTGGATTTACTCTCACTTTCATATTTCAAGAGTGCATCATTGGATTAAATTCTGATTTGTTGTTGTTTTCTTATTTTATTTTGTGATGAACCATCACTGCTTCCCCTTTCTCACATCTCCGTCTGAGAACTGTGTTCCACCTCAGAATATCATCCTTATCTTTTTTGTCTCCTGTACCAACTTTGCCCGCCTCTGAGACTTGTGCCAGTACTGCTGCGTAGCATCCAGTGATGGTTTCCCTATCAGATCAGATTTGCTGGTGAAAGTGAGTTTAAAAGCTCAGATATTGCAAGGAGAAAAAGGCACACGCTATTAAGGAACCAAAAAAATAGGGCCTTTAAGGGGATTTAGAGAGACCTTGAAGGTTGTAGCACAGCTGAGGCTGTGATCATTTAGAGCTGTGAAGATTGTAAAATCTCCTTCGGTTCACTAGAAAAGCAAAAAAAAATCAACAACAGTCTGCGTGGGTGTGGCATGGCTTGCATGTTAACGGCCTGTGGTCGCTACAGCACGGCGCGCTCCGACACGGTGCCCGGATGACAAAGCAGTGGGCCCGGCATCATGCTAGGTGCTGAGCTAGATCACCTTAATGCGATACTGGGAACATGGTTCAGAAAGAGCGGCGATGCTTCTGGGGAGGAGCTTTCACACGCAAGCCGGACTTATTCTGTTTGAGGACTCTTGGGGTGATTCTGAAAAGGTCTCCGAAGGGATTGCAATTGCATGGGAATGCCGTGCACCTTGTGCGGGGTGGATGCCGTGCTGGCACGTCCCCGCGGGAGGGAAGGATGAGCTGTCACTGCCATCTCTCGGTCGTCGAGGCAGAAGTGAGCCACGCTTGGGTTTCCGAGCCACTGATCCCACTGAAGCTCAGCAGTGGGGATAAGCATGCCAATGCATCACCGAGACGGGATCAGAATAATGCCGCTGATGGCACCCCAAGTACAACCGCTTCCTGCTGTAGTAGCTCTGGGTTTTATCAGCCTGGTTTTCTTGTCAGCATAACTCGCTGTTGAAGCAGTGGCTTCCATGGGAGAGGGACTTCTTGCTGGGACAGTTTCAGTCTTTCACTGGGTTACTGACAGTTGTTTATTCTGATACTGATGTGTTCCTAGAAAAGCCTCATTTGCAAGTAATCTGCTACGATGCCATGCAACACATAAATGAGCATTTTGTTTGGACATAAAATTACTTCCCCTTCATTCATGGGAGCTTATTTGCAAGAGAATATTTTTATTGATCTTTTTTCTCTTCCTCTTCTTCAGGATGCTGCAGTCAGTGATTTTATTCTAAAGCATGGATTACTTCTGAGAGTAGCTCAATAACACAGCGGGTGATTCATCATATTAGAATATATAAAGGCTACAAGCCTCTACTACCATGTATAATATGACAAATACAAGTTTGGGGAACTAAAATTATTTGCTAAACTATGAATTTTGCTGTGGTATTACCAATTTAATGTTTTAAACATGCAGTATTTTAAAAGTTTTTGCACTCCTAGTCATATCACGGTGAAAGGCAGTGGGCTCTTTAAAGTTATGACTGCCTTTCCTCTCTGACTGCCTTATCTGCCACGGTCCTGGCAAAACGGATGGTTCCAAATCAGCTAAATAATCCCTTCCCAGCACCAGTGACTGTATCGGTTGCATCTGTGTGGCCAGAAGTGTGGCAGAACAGCGTTAGCAGCTGATGCTGGTCCCACGTGCCAGCTATCCCAAGCACATCTCTGGTCTCCCTGTTCTGCCTCCAGGACCTCATCAGAGCAACCATTGAGTTGTGCTGGGTTTTGGAGGAGACAGATCTCGACTACTTCATCCCCCTGAAGATCCAAGGGCCCTACCTAAAAAGTAAATTGCCAGCTTTGGTTACTCTGTTTAAGGTATGGATGGGGAAGAAAAAACATTTTTTCCTCTAATTCAAGTTAATTTACAAGAACTGCGTGTTGTTTTTTTTTTTTCCTCTCAGATGTTTGACCAAATATATTTGAATGTAAGAGCAAACCTATTTTTCCTCACGTACTCTAAAATTATATTCTACATAGATGAAAACTAAACTTTAAAAATATCATGGTCTTTAAAAGAAAAAGTAAATAGCGAAAAAAATCAATCTGGTTTGACTTGTACCATCACTTTAAAATCCCTTGCATATGTTCAGGTTTCTGGAAGTCTCTATTAATCTCTGCAGCCTTCCAGTCAGCCAAACTCCTGCCTTCTCCTAAACAAGCTTTACCCTTTTCCTTGTTATCTCTGACATAGATGCTGGCCTTTTAATTTCATTTGTTTTTGGAGCAAGCACTTTTCTCACCCTCCTTTGTATGGCTCTGCTTTTTTCTAGAATACACACACACGTATGCATGTGGTATTTTCTTGGTGCGACGTTGCTCTCACCATGGCTTTTACCTATGTGGGGCCTTCCTTCCTTCTCTTTTCTCTCTGTGTTCATCTTATCTATTTTTAGAAAAGGTATGAGCATAAAGCATAGCTGGTCACTTTACTCTTTTCCTGAACTTTTCGGTTCTGACTTGCATCTGACTGTTACACTGACTTTGCATAACCCTTTGGGCAGAGAAGACTTAGTTAAATTTGTCTTGCGTCTGGAGATCTGTGACCTTACGGTGTGCGTGTTTGGGTGCAAATCACCAAGAAGTAATGTCAGACCACTGTTATCTGTATTTTTCACTTTCCTCAAGGATGCAGCTTTCTGAAGTGTTTGGTTCATACTTTAGACGAGGAGTAAAGCTCAGGCTGATAGTTTATGCAAACTGTGCATCTTCAATAAATGAAACCGCAATCAGAAGTATCAAAATCTTGTCAACGATTATAAGATCACTGTGCTGTTTTCTGAAAAATACTCACGGGATCTAAGCTGGAGTTGGATAGCTTCTGGTGGGAGATGGGTGCTTGGATGTTTTTATCCTTAACTGTTCAGAGACTATTGAGCAGCGGGACATGTATTGGTCAAAGTGGGACCTTGGTCTTGTCCACACGGCTTCATTTCTAAGTATAAGCAAGGCACAGCTAAACAGCAAATGCTTGAACTTCCACTTGTTTTCTGTTGATTATCTCCTCTTTCAAGTCTTCTCACTGCATGCTCTTTAGTTATTTTTCAGTACGATGCTAAGGTAAACATTAACATAACTGTCATCGGTGCATGCGAAAATGGGAGGAATTGCTGTACTCCTTCCAAGAAGTTCAAAGTCTTTTGGAAGATCCATTTATAGGGGGAAAAATGCCTGGAGGAAGCTATAGATCCCCTTAATGGAGAGCTGATTATATTGATTAAATGCAAGCAGCTTGTCTATTAGAGAGGTAGGAACGAGATATAGGCTCTTTTCACAGGGACAACTGCGGCAGTGAGATTTATGTTCAGAAAATGTACTTAGCACAATTCAGGAGCAGATTGTTAAAGTTAAATTACTCAACTACACAAAGTTGCTTGAATAAACTGCTTTTTAAAATGCAGATAATGTCTTTGCTGTATATGAAGTACAAAATTGCTAGCTTTACTACAGTGAATCTTTTAGTCTGAATGAGACTAGTTTCCAGTACCAATGACTGACTTTTTCAAAATGAAAGAAGAACCAACCCTCCAGTGGCCTTTGAGAAGGAAAAAGGACATTTATCTCTGCAAACAGAGGAACCTGATTTAGGGCCAGGGCTCTGCAGTTGAAAACAGTTCCAGCCTGGCTTCTGTTTTGGAGTGTTTGTAATGGTGGTGAGTCGTACTGTTGCTTCAATGTATATATTAACTCACGGAAGTTGGTCTTGACACGGAGTTGTTCAGTAACTGAATGTTATGAGAGTAAGACTTTGCTGTAAGTTATTGGAATGGGAACATTTAGAGAGAACACATGATAAAAGAGAATTCTTGATCAATATCCAAGAAAAGAAGTCACAAACAATTAGTGTTTTTGTTTGGATTACTGCAGATATTTGGAAATGAAAAATGTTATTAGAAGTTGAGTTACTCTTGCTTGATTTTCAGTTCTTTTATACTTATAACAGGAATTTTAATCTGTATGCTACAACTTTGTCTGTTATTAGTCACTTTCAATGCTATTTAGCCAAAAAATTTTCCGAACAGAAGTGTGCAGTGCTTAGGGTGCTGACTCATTACTGTCAGTTTTAATGTGTCATTCTTGCCATGGTGTGAAAAATTGTAAAGAAGTTTAATTATTTCAAACTCTTCACCAATGAATTGTTCCTGTCCCATCACAGCAGAACTCATCATACTGGTTTCCAGTTGCTGGCAATAAAGCAATCAAACCAAATCACCCCCTTCCAGGAGTGAGCATCCATTAGTGCAAGGGCATTTAGGACATGGCAGTAGCTTTACATATACATAAAATTCACTGGTAAAAGGAATGCCCTCTCCAGGCTCACTCCAAGGCGATGGTATCAAATACTGACAATGTGAGGGCACAAGTATTTTCTTCAAGCTTGGTGTCTGCTAAGTTTGCATAGCTAATGTGTGGTCAGCTTTATGATTAATTTCCTGCAGAGCTCCCCCTTCCACCTCCTGCTCTGTATTTCCCATGGATGCTTCCCTTTGCTATATATCAAAGTGGAATTAAGAGCCAAAGAAACATGCTAATTACTTAATGGGATCACTGTTTGCTAATGAGATGGGGTACAGCAGTCAAACACTTGTCTGCCACAATTTTACCTTCAGATAATTTGCTCAGGGCGGATTTTTGTCTCAGTGAACTAGATATATGTCTCTCTTGAACCAGACAAGTTATGAATAACATTAACAGGAAGGGACTTCTGGTGCTACAGACAAAAACCTTTAGGCACATGCTCCTATTTCACTGAAATGTGGCAATGAACTGCACTAGTGTCTTGCACACGTCTTTCAGGGGTGTTTGTTTTGCTTGGATAAGCAAGCAGAAAGTTTGTGATGTGAATGTAATCGTGATCCTGCAAGTATTTTGTTCATAGCCTGTCTCACTGACTTCGGGTAGAGTGTATGTCAGTAACTTACGCTTCCAGACCTCGACTGTGCCAATATTGACCAAAGAATGAATCTGGAAGGATGTTTGTCTCACGATTTTGAAACACAGCTTATAGCTTTGAAACATAAGTACTGCCTTTGCAATGGTATGACAAAAGACAGGTGGGGGAGCATATCCTCCATGCTTCCAGAAGATTGCTAGATTCCCAGTACGCTTGGGTTACAGAAAGTGGGCTAAAAATAATAATAATTAAAAAAAGGAGGCCTACATGCTGTCAAAGTATATGAGTAGTTATCTGACTAGCTCACTGACATACCATTCCAGACACAAGTCAGAAAATATCTGACTTCTCCAACTATCAGCAATATTTCAGTAGCAAAGTGTAGTTAGTAACGCTGCATGAGATGATTACAGTCATTGAAAATCCCAACAATGCAGAAAAACTTGGAGGAAGCATTAAGTAGCCTAGTGCTTTCAAGCTGGCAGGAGGGAAGGTAGTGCCCCTAGTGCCCCCTGCTTGCGGAGAGTCCTGTGGAAGCACTGCCTGCGTTGATGCCTGCAGCACTGCGTCGGGCACCCCCGAACCGTGCTGCATGAGCAGCCTGCAGACATGTACGTTTCTGTCCCGTGAATAAATGCATAGGTAGTAGAAGAATACAACAGTAAACTCAGGGCTCTTTTATCAATCTGAAATTAAAATTTCAATGTTTTACTGGGACACGTAGAGTTGGAGGACAGCTAGCAAGTTTATAGGCTAGGTGGCCAATAAGGGCTTTGGTTCTCCTGCTTTGGGGGTGCAAAGATTTATCACGACAGGGGAAAGTGGAAGTCTGATAATGGAACAGATCTGAGGTCAGTCAATATACAGGTAATTGCATAGTAATTTTAGTATAAAAAAGAATTGCAGCAACAGTAGCCTTTCCAAATTCCATCCTTTTCAGGATTGATAACACTTTTGTTGAAGATCAATTATAGGTAGAAGTGTTACAGAAGCACGTAGAATATCTGCTTTGCTTTTAATTATATATATATTTTTTCACAGCTTTTGAATAGCTGTAGGGCTCTAATTTTGCATGAGTGCTTGTTTTCAGCTACCAAATGATTTATTGTTGTGTGAAAGATCAACATTATTTTCAAAGGACTGGATAACATTGGTTAAGTTAAGAAACATTAGAGTGTTTTCTAGTGGGTTGTTCTCCCACGTTAACCACGGTGTCCTTGCCTTGTGTTGATAAGTCAGAAAAGAAGCTAACCCAGACAAAACAGTGGCTCCTCCTTTACCAAACAAAGACAAGCAAATGGAGGCGTCCAGGGAACTACCTGCCCTGAGAGAAAAAAAACACAAACTTGTGAAGCTATAACAGCAATAACAGCAATAACAGCAGCAGGGAGCAAAATGAGCGGAGAACATGATTTAGCAAACAGGTGGTGGAGGCTTTGAGACCAAACATGGAGGCCGGTCAGCAAGGGTTACAGAACAACCACAGAAGAATGAAGAACGAAGGGCAGTCGCTGCCTAAGCATACAACTCCTGCAATGCTCAGGAGAGAAGTACTCGGTGAGTAAGTCCGAAGGGTGTTGTTTGATTAGAGGTGTTTTGAAGGAGGAAGAACAACGCAGAGAATGGCAGTTTGCATCAGGGTTAAATATATATATTTATATAAATATAAATATTATATATATATATATATTTATATAAATATATATATATATAAATAATTACAATATATGGGCCATATATTTGGTGGAATTGGTCTTGTAATCACTCCCTCTGTGCCCCAATACAGAAGAGTACCAAGGCTGGATATTCCAGTGCATGATGCTTACACTAGAGGATGTAGTAAGCCAGCAGCAAAATTACTAATGGCTATCTTGCTGCAAAAGTTTACAAGTTACGTTAATCCTTTAAAATTGAATGTCTAAACCACTGTGGAATACCTGTAGATGACAGAGGCTTCTCCCCTACCCACCCTTCAAATTTCTTGCAGAGCTGTGAGTCGCTAAGGGCACCAAGGGCTGCAAGCTGCCCCTCTGCAGCACTGCCAGTGCCTCTCGCCATCCGCCCCAGCACTGGCGTAACAGTGCCTGAAGCAACACTGGTGAGAGAAGTTGTCTGGAAGAAGAAAGTTAAAAAACAAACAATAAACCAGAAAGCAACTCCCAGAAACTGGGAAATAGAAGCAAAACATTGCTTTAGGAGAAAAATTGGAGTATCCCAGATGGAAAAGTATTTTTGGATAACATTTTGCAGTTTTAGGATTCCTTCTGGATTAGTCCTTTAGGACAAATCTTTTTTTCATCTGCAGTTTTCCTGATTCCTTGAGATACCGGTTTGACATCACAACTTTTTTCACACAGAAATGACACTTGAATCAAATCCTCAATTTGTTCAAATGCTCTCATTGTAATGCCGCGCTGCTTGAAGATGTCTTTTGGGATCAGTGTACGTATAAAGTGATGCTTCCTTTTTGTCACCTGAGCATTGGCATCTATCTGTTCTGATCACACAAGTCCCATGTATGGAAACTTTGTGCTGTTGTATTAAGAGTTCTCAGCATATTTTTGACTCAAGTGTACCAAAGTATCCCTTGGGAAGAGGATCAAGAGGTAACTGGTCTCAAGACAAAGTGAATCAAGCCTACTAAAGCTACCTATATAGCCTAGTCTAAGATTTGGGAATTGCTTATATTTATCCGTGGCTGAGCTTTGTAAGGTTGACACAAAACCTCATTCATGGTGGGAACTTGTAGTACGATCATTCATTCGGCGTTGTCTGACTTTTCTTGGGTTTTATTTTGTTTCGTGTGGCTTTCTTCTTTATGCTTCCACCGAGAGCATAGTTTTCTTTGTATGTATCCGTGTGTTTATCTGTATCTGTAAACAGATGTTTACGCTTACCTGAGGACGATGGTGTATTGTTCAACATAGAGCTGCACGTGCTGGACCAGGAGGGAGCTCTGGAAGCCGCTCTGGGCCCTTTGCGTGCTCCCGCGGTGGTCGTGGTGTCCCGGCGCCTATTGCGCCTGTGCAGGAAGTGGGAGCCGCGTGCTTTGGTGTACGAGGTGGTATCATTTGGAGCTTCATGTTAGGCCTGAAAATCCTTTCTTTGGTTTGCATTCACAAGTTGGTCCAGGTGTGCTTGCCGAGCATCCAGTAGTTGTTAGCTGCCGTATTGACGGCGTGAAGCTGACTGCGCCCAACAGCCATTGCCGCCTGGAAAGCTTCTGGAAGCGCTGCGACAAAGCAGAGCTGTTCTGCAACCTCTTCTCCTCTGCCTCCTAAAATGTACGCCTTCATCAGAATAGGAGGTCTGCATTTCTTGCAGCAGCCTAAGCTTCTCGTACACACTGGCAGTATGTTAATTGTGGACAAGAAAATGGGTCAAACCAAATTATGTAAAAGTTTCCTGGAAGTTTAAAAGCCTCTGTTTCTAGGTACAGATTAGCTATGGACACGTATCGCAATCACAGAACTTGTCAGGAAACCTGCAAGCATGTCTCTGTGTGTCGTGCAAACTTTTCTTGGAGAAGACCTACTTTTATTTTTTTTTTTAAGTTTGTGAAACGGGGGTTAGAAACCTCTGAGCGTTTGCTAAATGGGAATACGGAGCCTGCACTTAGCGCAACAGAGGCAGCCTGGCTGCGCTTTGAGGTTAGGCCTCGGCTCTCAGCGTCGGGGCACCTTTTTTGACACTGGCACATTCAGCATTCAGTGTTTTGGTCTAGCAGTAACAATTTTCTAGTTATTATTCTGTATTCAAGGACATAATAGGCAGAGGCAGAATGTGAGGAGAAAAATAAAACACTTGTATTTATCTTTCTAAAAATAATCCTGGTGGATTTATGGGAATACTTGTGTGACTAAGATTAAGTCTGTTCCTAAGAATTTAGTTCCTGCCTTGCTAGAACTGAAGAATGGTTGCAGGCTGACAGAAAAATAAGGGGAAAATAAAAAAAAGGAATTAAATTCAAAAGCAATTCAGTTTGCCTTTTTTTTTTTTTTTTTTTTTTTTTTTTTTTCCTTCCCTCATCTGGGCCTGTTGGTAGGTTTGATTATTTCCAAATGCAAGGTGTCAGTCTCATCAAGCTTTTTTCCTGGACTAACGATGGTTGCCTGGGGAAAAGTCACTTTCTTTCTGTTTCCACATCTGTTTTTTAGAGGCCGTTGGTTTACTTTCAGGATGCATGAAAGCGGCAGCGTTGTTTGGCTGTTGTGCTGCGCTGCATAATGCAACACCAAGGCGGCATGTTTCTCTCAGTGCCCTGGGTTTTTTATGCTTTGTGGGGGTTTGCATATAGTAAACTGGATGGATGACCAGGATGGGCACGCACACCAGATCAGGGATCTATGAATTGCTGCTGTGATCCCTGCCTTGGGTTGAAAAGCTTGCAGACTTCCCATGCGCTGCCATTGGTGTCTCTGCTTCCACCATTACACAGAGAATTAACAAAAAGTGTTGTCTTCTGAAAGTCAAAAATACTGCACTAGCAGTATTAGGCAGTACAATTTTACACAGACATGAAAATTCAGAGATTTGTTTTTGTAATAGCCTTAAGGGCAGAAAAAAAGCCTAATGTTCTCTTCCCTCTGTACGATTCCTTCCATTTTCTCCACCTCCCTTCCCAGTTTTGTTTTTCGTCATTTTATTCCAGTTTTGTTTATTCATCTGCTTTTAAATCATAAAGCTAAATAGATTTTCCTTGTTTCTTGAAGCTCTCTTTTATGGTTCTTAAACATTGTGCTATGGCAAGCATGACAGCTGATTGCACATTTTCCACATCTGTAATTTTTATGCCAATTGCCTGTATAAAGAAAGATGTCAGCTAGGCTTTATGAAGATAAAAGTTAAATTGAAGAGATGTTTGGATCTTAAAGTCTGATTGCTATAACAAATGGGGAAGCCAATGCAAACACTTGTGAAGCTAGCAAAAATGAGTTTACATGGAAAAAATGTAATGTAAATAATTATACCATAAAATGTACCTGGTGCTTTATTTTGTGCCTAGTGGGGGTGAGCTTGTCATAGCCTCTAAGATTTTAAACCCATGTGGTTGCCTACCAAATCTGTGTAACCATTATATCTAATAAGATAGCATCTCTATGTAGTAGATGAAGAGTTCGTTATTCTAGGAACAAGTGAAATACATTTAAAGTACGAGAGAGAAGGAATTAAAAGCTCACGTGTATGCTTTCCTTGCTTGTGGAAGTGTTAGTATTTCAAGTCCATTACCAGCCCCTGATCTTTAGTGAAATTCCAAACGTATCATTGGATTGCTGGACTTTGCTGGTGATATTTATTAAGTAACAAGAAATGTTATTCCATGAGAAACAATTATCACACTGTAGTAAAGTAGTTCCCGACTAATAAAATCTGAATTATTATTGGAAAAAAAAAATGCTCTCTTTAAATATAATGTACTTTAAAAACATGTAAATTATTTGAGTTCAGTACATAATAGAGGTTAGATTTGTAGATATTCAGGCAGACTCGTGGTACTTCTGCATGGCCACATGCAGAATGTTATGATGTAGCAGGGGATCAGTGGAGACTCTGTATCTTCTGCTTGTACCTTGGGATTTGGCAGCTGAGAAACTTAAAATCTGGTTTTGAATCTTTGTTTTTGTCTTTGTGTAAGAATGTCAGAATCCCGTAGCATCTTCTCCCTCATCTTCAAAGGGAGATGTCGGTACTTACCGTCCTCACTGGAGTGCTCTAGGAACTGAGCATGTTCCTCCATAAACTGCAAGTCTTCAGGTGGAGAGTTGGCAAATAATAAGCTGCAAAAAATAGCAGTCTATTTGCTTCCTAAAAAAAGCAAATCAGGTGTTTTCTGTTTCTTCCATACAAAATGATAATCTGACTGGTGTTTTCATGATAATTATCAAAGTAATTGACTAAAATAATGAACACAGTGGTGACTGACTAATCTTCTATTCTTACAGGAAAATGAAAACAGGTTGTTATCAGGAGCCAATGAACCTGCCGAAAATGTTTTCTATTTTTCTAAAGATTTCATTGCACAACATATTTTACAAATGATTAAATGATAATTAGGGAAGATCGTGTCATACATTGGGTGGCATTTCTATTATGGAGCGATATGGGTAATACTCCTGTCGGATGTCTCCCCACAATCTGACAAGGTGTTTAAAATTTCGTACAGCTCTTGATTGGTCACTATGATCTTTATGCAAGGAATGATTTCACTCTGGGGACTTGATGGCAATGAGGTGTCAAGCCTTTAAACTTGCAGGTCACAAGTTCAAAACAAATTTTAAGTGACAGCAGTTGAATTCAGAACATTCATCATCCTGCATGACATGAGTCAAGCATCTTTTATACCTCCATACAAACACCTACAGCAACAATCCAGGAGAACAAAAAAGAAAACACTCCCACCCCAAACTCCCTAAATGTATGCTGTGCTTTCCAGTATCCTTGCTCATCCTGCAGATGAGAACCAGCCCAGATGTGCAGAAGATCCTCATCTCCTGCGCAGCAGCAGGGCTCCAGGAGGGAAGTTCAGGGAGATGCTAGTGCTGAGGTTCTTGATTTCCAGCAGCAGAAGAGACACCTGTTTAGAAACAACAAGACCCGTACCAAACAGTGCAATTATGTTTATCCCTGTAGAGCTGATACTTCCTTTTTACTCTGTTTCTTACCACAGCTTTTGAACGCCGTAATGGTACAGAAACAGATGCCGCCAGTCTCTGACAAATACAGAGACAGGACCTCAGTGCCCCCCCTGCTTTGGGTGGCATAAAGGAGGCGCCTTCAGCGGCTGTTGCCACCAGTGGCTGTGGTAGGCACACGAGCAGAACAAGCCGGGTGCCGCCGGGCGCCGCAGTGCAGGGGCCGCAGCTGTGGTGGTGCTGCCTGCGCGTGGGCAGGACCCAGATGCAGTGTCCAAGGCTACCCAGTTGCTGTCTTGCTTTGCCTCTTGAAACACCTGCACAGGCACACTTACATCGGTAAATGCCAAAGCCCATTGTGATCTTACTGTGCTGCTGCTGCTTTTTTTTTTTTTTCTTTCTTTCTTTTTTTTCTCTTAATTTTTTTTTTTTCTCCCCAGGACTGTTGATTAGAGCACGGGATATAAATACATTTTTTATTATTTATTTTTATTTTTTAGTTAAGTGAATTTATGCAAAAGGAAAGCCATTTCCAGAGTGCTGTTGCTGTAGTTCTGGTGCAGTGCTGGCTCTGCCTGTCAGCTAACACTTCTCCGGCAGTGAAACTGATCGCCATTTGTGTACTGGGCAGGAGAAGGCGAGTGCAAGCTGCTGTCCGTCTGCTGCGAGCAGTACCTTTATCTCCCAGTTCTGTACTTTGAATCTTTATCAGAGTGCTTGTACACGCTTCACTGAAGCCAGCGTTTGAGATATGATCAGATTTCCCCTAGACTCAATCGCTGCAGTCAGCAGAGCAATTACAAGCGGATATTTATGGAAGAGGAGCTATGGCTTCCGACCAGTACTAGCAGGCGGCATGCAGGTCAGTAGGGACTGCCAACTGCATGGAAAACAGTACTTTGTTTTCCTTTGCATAAGCAGAAACACTGATCTGTACAGGCACAATACAATGGTTAAGAACCCAATAAAGTAACAGTATACTTCTGGAAGCTGGATTTTGATACAGGTATTAGCACAGCAGAAATCTGGGTGGTGCTGCTAGCTAAACTTCAGGGAGCACTGGCTGCAAAATTCCCTGGTGGCATGCTGGAGGGGCTGCTTGTCACAGCGGCAGCACATCTTTAGGAAATTCTGGCCTTGGTAAGAGGTTAACAGTCATTTTCCAAAGGAAAGAAACGAGGTATCGCTCACGGGGATTTTCATGTCTCTTTGGTCACCCGAAGGACCCAGCTGTTGGGTCAGCTCTCTCACAAGCCCGGCCCGGCCTCTCCCCAGGCCCCTTGCTTATGGCAGGGCTAGCTGAGTCGTTAAGGCCTTCTCGCTTCCATTTGATCCTTATTTACCTTTGCCAGTTCACATCTGTTTGCTCTAATGCTGAGGAAGCTTTACAACTTTAATAGCTCTTGTCTGTCTCAGAAAAGATTTATTTATTTTTTAATAACAGTGAAATACTTAACTCAATACTATTACAAAGAAATGAGAGATGATAAAGATGGATAATTCATACCTCTGGTTTACACGTTTCAAACATCAAGTTTTGCTGCTTTTTAGGGCTTCGTAGCTTTATTCAACAAGTTATTACCTGAAGGAATTGAAGTTCATCACTCTTTACAACAGCACTTTTTCAGCCTTTGAAAAGCACCAAAGGCACCACTGTGGTGATTTATCGTGCTGTGAAAAGTGATCGATCTCTATAATGCAGTTACAGCAATCGGGATGTCTCAAGGCAGCTCTCAGCACTCTTTATTGAAGTCACACATTTGAGAATTTTGGGAGTTTTCTGATGCTTTTGGGAAAAAAAAAATGGGGGGGGAATGCCCCCTGCCCCAGCCCTGGCTGACAAAATCAGGTGCTCTCAATGCCTGGACTGCTCTGGCTGTAAGGAACAGGCAGTGCAAGGGCTGATCTGCAAAGCTTAGTCACGAAGTGACCGGTGCTGCAGCCAGTATCATCTGTCAATTGTTCCAGGTCAAAAACTGGTCTGTTGCAATGCTTTCTTTTAATAAGAACTTAGTTTCCTGTGAATCTCACATTGGTTTTGATTTTAAAAAGTGGGCCTATTCATTGCTTTTTTTTTTTTTTTCCCTCCATTTTTTTTTCTTAATTTTAATCCGCAGCTTAGATTTAATGATGGAAATTCACAGTTGTATGATCCTTGAAATTATTTTTTTCTTGAAATTTCAAAAAAAAATGCATCTTAGAAATGTCTTCACAAAACACTTAAGCAATTTCCTCACCTTTTTCTCATGATGTTTTCCAGTGAAAGCTTCCAAAATGGTCTAGAACCTTCCCATAGTAAAAAAGCATTATTTAGATTTTACTGTTTCTAAACTGAGCACTTTAATTTACCCATTTCTGCCATGTTTTGAATGTTTCTGGTTGTCTGAGCAGGTCTGAACTGATCCTTAAAAAGGGTAAGAGATGAACGAATGTGCTTTAAATCAAATGAAATTTTTGTGTTGACTTTCTGGACCCAGACCATCTGACCACGATGAGCGTTAGGACTTCTTGATCTGGTTTAAAATGATTCGAGTTTTACAGCAGCCACTGTTGGTCATTCCCTTTTAGTCTCCAATGCAAAGGAAGAACAGTTGCCTTGTGTTTCTCTCTGTGCGTTAGCAAAAGCCTCCAACCAAGAGAGGCACGCTAACCTGCTGGAATAGTGCTGGTCCTGCTCGGGGATGATAGCACGTCTGAATGTTTTGCATCGAGTTAGCTAATATTGGGGTTAGGAACCACTTGCTAGGAAGTCGTCTGGCCATCTGAGCGGAGGAAGCAGGGAACTGCTTCCTCACTGGGTGTGTGGTCAGTTCATCTCCTGTAGGACAAAGTTGAAGTGTGGTTATTCTGGGTGGCTCCAACACTGGCTGGAAATGAGCAGAATTAAACTGAATCATGCTCTTTTAGCTTCCTTTCAGAATATTTGCTTGTGATTTTACTAATGGTATTACTATTTATTCTTGCTTGCATACTGTTTCTGCGTACATGAGAGAAGGGAACTGGCGATGCGATCTTTTGCAAAGCAAGACATTGCCCTCTTCTGGATGCTGCATGAACGATCCGTTGTCAAAACCCCCAGCCCCCACCTCGGGGCAAAGCAGCGATCCCACTGGCACAGGAAGGATGTCAGCCTCCTTGCTAACTCTAAATCTCTTACCTGGGAAGGTTTAGTCCCTTCTAAGCCGTGAGGGAATGTAGAGACTTAACGGAACGCGTATAGTAAGAGGATAGCAATTTGGGTGATGAAATTATTTCATTGAAAATGTTGTGTTATCAAAACTCCTACTAACGAGGGATTCATCTGCTGACTCATCAAAAGGGTTATTTATAATAAGGTGGTGCTTCAAGTAGCATTGCTTTTAACATTAAAAAGTCTGTTCATCTGCCTCCTTTCAGCAGATGCTTCCTATAAGAGAATAGACAAGTTATATATATATATATATTTGAAAAAAGAAAGAAGTTTAATCTGATACTTCTGATTCTGAAATGTGCATGCACTATCAACAACCTTCAGTTAAACAGACTGATTTCTAAGTCTTCATCCATGGATAAATTGCTGAATGTCTCGTTTGCTTTAAGAATGACGTTTAAGTTGTGAACTAAAGTATTTGACAATGACCATAAGAAAATATATTTCTGTAGACTTGAAGAGACGTTGCATTACTTAAGAATAGCGTGAAAGAAATATGATAGTAATATTTATCTGAAGCATTTTTGAAACCTGCCAAGTTGTTTAACTTGTGAAGAACATGGACTTGATCAAATAGTCTTCAACATTCTGCTGAAAGAAATAAATGCCTTCACAGCATGTTTTTATATGGGGTAGGGAGTAAAAACCACTGTAGCAGTTCCCTACGTATAATAGGTGCACAGCTGTGCCTTTATTTTTTTTTTTTTTTCCTCCAATATTTCCTGTGCCACTTCTGGAAGTTTCTTCCGATAGAATTTCACTGGTTTGCTTCATTCTGATTGAAGCAAATATCTGGCATTTTCATACTTCCTTTTTAGTAGTGAAATTCTGATTTTGTCCGTGCCCCTTTCCTGCCTCCAAGACCTTGGAAGGTAACCCAAAAGCAGGTGTGGTGCTCATAGATTCTACCCCCGAAATAAAATTTCAGTGCGATAGTTAAGTGCCTGCAGGGTTGGAGAGTAATGAAAAATAGTAAAGCCTCTGAAGTTCTACCTAACATCACATGCAGGCTTCTAAATACGTATCAAGAGATGTGACATTGAGGAAAGAAAATGACATACATACATAAGTGCTGAATATGTTTAATATCATAAGAGTGGATTCAGGCATGAATAGTGAAATCCTCATAGTGTCTCTGGCAGTACGCTTGAGCTAGAATTGTATAGCTGACTTAACTAACGTTTCATTTCGGAAAGGTGGCTTTCATTAGTCAGTGACTCAAGCTTCTATAAATATGCCTTAAATAAGGCAGACTAGTGCCATATTGTATCAGTGTCTGAATAACAAGAGCAAGTGAGAGCTGAGTCATTTCAGTGACTCATCTCATGTTAGAGACCTAGTGTTACGCTCTGTAGTATTAAATCGACTTAAAATTGTGTTTCTGAACACAACTTGTATGAGATGTGTTGCACTGAGCAGAGAAGCAAAAAATACTTGGCTTGCATAGAGCAGAGCTCGTGTCTGAGCGTCTTATTTCCCTTAGTAGCCGGTGTTTCATAGCCAGCCGGCCACCCCTGGGGCAACTAGCTTACTCCTTTCACCTGCTAAGGGAAAAATTAACGTGGAAGTGATCTTCACAAGAGGTGAAACCTTTTGTTCGTTTGGCCACTGCAGCGCCTTTAATGCCATAATGCGCTGTCTGGCATGCTAGGTGACAAAAGCCAATTTACGCGAAGGAGCCACCAGCAGTTGTTTTTCCACCTAGGCAATTCATGTTGTTATAGCAACAAGGTAATTCATGTATTGATTGTGTAAGAAGCTAAGCTATTTCACTTTGAATCACTGTGAAATTTTGTGCAGGCCTGCTCGCTCAACATATATTAAATGCACCTTAATACATATTGCACTGTAACGTGTCAGTTATTGGAACAACTATTGCCTGGATAAGAAAAGCAGTCTTTTGTTTTGTTTTGTTTTGTTTTTCACTTTATTGGCATGGAATAACAATAGCACTTCAGGGAGTTTTAAGAATTATTATTTTATTTTTTACATATGTTAAGCTTGAATTCAAACTCAAGTGTGAACCACCTACAGTAATAGCTTGCCATCATTTTTCCATTTTTAAAAGCCTCTCTTGTATCCATGCCTCTAGCTAATTATACCTTCCAGAGAAGCTACACGGATTAGCAACCAGGTATTCACCAGATACCGAGAAAGCAGAGAGCGGCTCAGGGCTGCTGGCAGGTCTGTGTATGTTTTATTCTGCTTACCGGGGGTGACTCACTCTTGGCATTTAAGTTTCTTCTTTTGCCAAAAGTATTCTTGTCTGAACTCAGGTATCTAGAATATTCACTACCTGTGTCAGGTTTGTTAGCCTTGTTCATTATTTTTCCCTTTCCTTTTTTCCCCAAAATAAAGCAGGTTGGGAGCAGGACGGCTGTAGGTGTTTGGTTGTGGCCAGGAAGCCGGGGAGCTCTTGGAGCCCAGAATGAGTGCAGAGGTTCCAGCTCCACAGCTGGGAAGTGAGAGGAGCCGGGACACTGGAGCTCAGCTCACGGGGTTTCTCAGGCTCCCTGTTGTGGAGCACTTAGCAGAGTTTCTGAGGCTTCCACCTTCCTGCATGTCTTGTTTTGGAATTGGCACCCTGAGGTCGATGGCTGTTGCTCTGTGCACCTTGGCTATCCTGGAGTCCTGGGCCCTGCTGAAGCTGTGGGACTGGCTCCATCGTATTGTGCCCTTGAGGCTGCCCTGAACTTCTGAGTGGTGGGCCCTGGTCTCCTGGGAAGCTCATTGGCAGGCAGTGGGAGTTGAGGTTAAAATGTGACGTGGAGGTTTTCAAGAAACCAATTCTGACAAACTAATTTCCTAAAACAAAATCCTAACTCTCTGTAGAACTTATTTTCTCAGCTTATCTGCTGGCCAGTGCTTTTGTCCTCTTCCTATTAGCTTCAGTTTGTCTGAAATGAGTGACTGGCTGACCCGTGCAACCTGTAAGGTTTCTAGGCTTTCTTTTAGAGATACCAGAGAAAACCTAGGAGGGCTTCATTTGGAATGATGAACACTGCAGTTGTGCTACAGCCTGACCTGGCACTACGACCTAAACTAAGAACATTAATGACACTTCAATGTTGTTGGTTTTTTTTTTTTTTTTTAAATGTGAACCTTGAACAGGGGCATTCCTGTATCTTTGTTTCAGTCTCAATTTGGGCTTAAATAGTGGTGGGATTTTAAGTTTGTTTGTTTCTCTTAATGAGAAATACCCAACTTCTCAGCAAGCTCTAACCACTGTATTAATTATCCTTGGTTCCATGTAATGGTATCAGTACGTGGGAATGAAAATTGCCCCATCCACCTGCTCCAAACAAAAATAAAACCAAGACAAGAACAGACAACACCCGTGTGCTGCACATTCTGTATTTGCCAAAGACGAAGGTACTTTCTGTTTTCTTGCCAGCCCCTTGGAGAGGTGACTGTTGTGTCACGTCAGACAGCAGGGACCGCTGAGCTGGTGCAGCCAGGTAATGCTGGTGTTTTCGTGTCATTAAAAATAGGGAAACTGCAGTGACAAAATAAATCTTAAATAGCATTGTGCACAATCAGTACGCTTTCCAGGGCATTTCTTAACTGGAAGTAAAAGTAGAAATTTCCAAAGGAAAAAACATTATAAAATCGACCTAATTCTTCACAGGTGTATTCAAAAATTAAGTATTTTCTGTTCACTAATTCTTTCACTGTGTCTTCCAAAAATAAAGAAATGTGGGAGTTTGTTTTGCTAAGAGGGGAAAAAATCAATATTAAACTAGTGCCAAAAAGAAAAATCCTTCCTTTCCTAATTCAGTTCCATGAAACTTTGTCTACTGATATTCAGAACAAATTACTTCTGGCTTAACGAATGTAAGTGTGCTGTTACTGGGCCTCTCCAGAAGAGCTGTAAGGGGTAGCTCTGCTGTTAAGGAAGTTGTTCTTTCCTGACAACATGCTGTATACTGGCATACAGAACCATGGCTGAAGGTGCCATAGCTGATATGCTCTGTTGAGGCATTGAAATGCTTTGTAACCCAAAGCGTTGTCACACTTTAGGCTACCTCTTGAGCAGGGAGAAACCACCCAGGCATCCTGCACTACTTCATCAAGTAGGTCACTCTGCCTACTACTTCATCATTCTGTCATTCTGTTTACTCCTTCATCAAGTAGCACCATTCTGTCACTATGAAATATTCCAAAAAATACGTCTGGCCTTTGGGAGAGCTTCTCCATCCTCACACTAGAAAGTCATTCTCTTACGTCCTTTGTGTGAAATGCGTAGGTTCACAATGAAGTGCTTTTGGGGCCCTTTTCTGCTGAGTGCCATTACCTCCACAAACCAAGTGGCAGCAGGAGGACTGGACACAGTGCACCTTGCAGGGGATCAGCAGCCAGTGACTGCCGCTGCTTCCATGTGGTGATCATTTAAAACAAATAAGTACTCTTCTTCACAAAACATTCAACTCTCTTTTGGACCCCACAGAGGAAAACTTGGTGTGATTTAGGGAAGAGAAATGGATGGATCTGGGGGATGGGTGGACATAAATCTAGTTCCAACTCCAGAGAGACTTTTTCCATGAAATATTGTACTAAAGTAGTATGGCTAGAGCATTAATGAAAACTTTACAGCAACACAAGTTTAAGGAATTGATGGTGACCACATTAAACATTCAAAAAGGCTTTTCTTGGCTACAACCAAAAATATATACAAAAGACTACTGGCTTAGCTTTTAGCATATAGGTATTCAGCTGTTTGATATATATTAATAAGACAGAGATATATAGTTCTATATATAAAACAAACAACTTTGTTACCCATGCCTGTTAAGCTGCAAACTGTGCCGAGAAGTTTTTAAGATTTAAAGGCTCCTAACATGCCTAAACTGACCACACTGCCCTTGTACGCTGAAACTTCCACTCCACATTTCCTTTTAATTTTGTGTTGCAGCTCATGCAGACAGCTAAAGGGAAGAGCATGCAGCACCGGCTTAGAGGAGAGAAAGGAGAGAAACCACCCCTCATTCTTTGCTATTTCCTCTCAAGGCATGACCTTCATTCTGCCTGCACTCCGCTGTAGCATACTAAATAAGGCTTTTTGTACGATTCCTCAAGCTTGCTGAGCTACATCTGGAGCTGATTTTGTTCTTTCTGTGGACTTCTTTCACCAGTCTTAGCAAGTGCTGATTTTGTCCTATATAAGCAATCCCCATATATCTTAGAATGTTTCCCAAGATTGAAAGACTTGAGATAGTTTTGGAGACATTAAAGTTCTTTTTAGATGAACATTCACATCCTGAACTGTATCGTTCTTAGTTTCTGCCTGTACAAAGCAGAGGAATATGTTTCTAGGAGAAAGAATGCAATATAATTGCATCTCCATGTTATTGTCTTTTATATAACCCCAAATATGAGGAGTTCCTGGCATAAAGGAAAATGTTGCTTAGGGATAGCTCTTCAGTGGGGTTGAGTGGTCACATATCTAGCAAACAAGCTACGTCATTCATCTTAACATTAATGTTGTCAGAAAACAACAGCCACAAAACATTTTTTTTTCTGATACATTTGCAAAGTTCTATAATTGAATGTTTTGTTTCATTTTAAATTAGCTTAAAAGTAATGTTTTTCTGGAGCAAATGTGACTTAGTACACTAGGCATTCCTTGTAAAATGGATGCCAGTTAACTTTGTTTCCAGTGAGGAAAATACTCTGATTTATTCATACCTGAAAGATCTTTAATATTTTTTTTTGTTTAGAACAAAAATATACTATTGAGGTTTGCAAAACTGAATTAATAGGTGTGCTTTTTTTTTTTTTTTAATTTCATGAATTCATGGCACAAATGAAACAGCCTTCACAATTATGAAAACAGAACAGATTTACCTACTATAACTTAGATTGCTGCCTCCAGCACCATCTGTCTTCTCTTTGACTAGCTCAGGTGGCATATTGCCCCAGTCCTCATCACTATTCTGTGTGGTCTCAGAAGCAAAGAGAAGCCCCACAGATGGCCATGTCTGGAAGTTGCAACCTAATCAGCTTGGGAACGTTCCTTCCACCACTTTTTAATAATGGGCCATCAATGATTCTTTTCCTATATGGAAGTAAAAGGCTGAACCTGCCATGAATTTTATTTTATTTTATTTCTCATAAGGGTAGCTGTATTGGACAAGACACATGCTCTGAAATATTCTTCACTTCTTATGAAATAGTAATCTTGATCTACAGATGTTGCACTGCAGTGGTAAAAGGCAAGGAGAAGGAAATCAGAAATGATCCAATGAACAGCTTCTGTACAATTAATGAGTAACTGCACTGCCCTTCAGCCTGAAGAGGAGTGGCTGGTGGGATGGAGAAGAGGAATGAGAAAGGTTAATAGGACTGTGAGTTTTATGGAGTAAGAGTAATCATTCAGCCTCTCCTGTAATCAGAGCTGCTGAGCAGAAAATGAAGGCTGATTAAGAAAATAGAAGTTTGGTTTGTTTTTTTTTTTTTTTTCCTGTAAAGTATGTAAAGTATAATAAAAATTTTCCAATGCTCTGGCACAGAGCATAGTTGATGCTGAGTTTGTGCAGATTCAAAAGACACGGTCGTGGAAGAAAAGTTCACCCGGAGTTATTAACCTCTGAGACACTCCTGTGGTTAGGGAGTCACTGAACTGTAAGTTCTTGGAAACTGGACATGTACCAGAGTATGACTGACTCACAGAACTGTTCAAGTTTAAGTGACCCTGGAGGTCACCAGCTCCATCCTACTGCTCAAAGCAGGATCAACGCTGAAATCAGACCAGTTTGCTGGGAGCTTGTCTGCTCAGGTCTTAGACCACTGAAGCTGAAGATTTCATAACTGCTTTGGGGCTGTTTGAGTGTGTGAGTACTTAGCTCTTCTAACAGGCAAAAGTTTTGCCTTGTTCAGTCAGGGCTTGACCTGTTCCAGTGTGACTGCTGTCTTCTTGCCAGCTGTGCTCCTCGGTGGAGTGCTCGGCTCCGTCAGTCTCAGTAACCTCCTCTAAGGTTCTGGAAAGCTGCTGTTAGCTCCCCCAGGTCTTCTCGTCTCCAGGCTTAAATAATAATAATAATAATAATAATAATAAATCCTTTATTTTTGTACCTTTCTATATGTATCTGTTATTGGTCTGTGATAGGTGTGGTCTACAAGACAAACCAGACCTTTAGTCCGGCTAGTTACTGTTGTGGTAAAGCACACCTGGGATCTCTTTAGCAAACGCTATTTCATCAAGACATTCATTCTTTTATAACCCATGTCAGAAACAAAATTCAAGAAAGTTGTATAAAGTATTCTTTTTTTGTTGTTTTAACAATATTGGACGGTTCTGATATTTTATGGTTGGGCTTTCAAAACACCAGACTGAAACGTATGTCGGTGGTGTGGTTACCTTAGAGGGTGTTCATTAACAATTTGCAATGGCTGCATGAATCTACAGCAAATTTGTTTTGCATAGCACTGCTTTCTTTTCAGGCATTTGCATAGAAAAGAGACTAATGAGTTTAGACAACCTTATGTTCAAAGACATGGTTAGAATTCATTATAACAGTCCTGTGGGTTATGCTCCTATAGAATTGTGTATTGTATATAGAAAATTCATCTGAAAATGTTTGTATTTTGTATTTCTGGAAGAGCTGAATAAACATCTTATTATATATTAGATATTAGATATTATAACTGTTTTATTAATGATGTTATAATAATGTGACAGTGGTAGGGAAAATATACAGGTATGATGTGTATACTACTCTCAAAACATGTGAAGTACTTCTGTTTCTTTTCAGACATTACTTAATGTAACATTATACAGAAAAACTTATAAAATTGCTTTGTTGTGGGATAAACACTGATGTCCTTTCTCTGGCTACACTTCTGGTTCCGTGCATAGCCCTGAAAGCATTAGCATGAACTTAGTTTCTTAAAAATGGATACAGTTCATCTGGTAGATGTGTATGTTAGGGCAGATTTGGGGTATTGGCAGGTACCACTTCAGAGTGCTAACATCTCATTCCTTTTTTGCTTCAGAGAACACAGTCTGTGTGTATCATCACAACTCCCACTGTCTTTAAGAACAGAAGACAGTTTGGGGATGTTTGCTGTTGCTGGGTTGTTTGCTTTGTATTGTTGTTATGTTTTTTTTTTTCCACCTACTGCACTGAATACATTTATTATTACAGATAAACCTGCTCTCTGTGCCGAGAGGCCTGTATCGCAGCGGTGCTTCCCCTTCTGTCAGGCTGCTTTGCACCACATTTAAGTGTGAATTCATCTCGTTACAGCGCACCTTAATTCCCGGGCTAAATATCAGCATTAATGCTTTCAGTTAACATGCTTACCAGAGCCGGCTGGAACTTGATCCTCAACAAATAAAGCTCATTGTAGAGACTGGAACCACATAATCTGTCTCGAGTCTAAGTAAAATTTTACTCTTGAAATACTAATCTACTGCTGTAGAGAAAGCTTTTTAGACATCTACATAAATGCAGAGGGGAAATACGACTTCATTGATGTAACTTAGTGTTGCTAATCTGTTACCTATAATGAAAAAGAAAATAAAGGTGGGGAGAAAGGAGTAATTCTTTTGAAAATTTTCTCTCTATTTGGTCTCGCTGATTAGTAAGTGCCCAGAGGACAGTATGTTCTTGTTTCTAATACAGTTATACTATTCAGCAGTTGGTAGGTGTCATGCAGTCCTCTGCATGAACTTCAGTTCTGCAGAACTGAAATGGAATAAACACATTTTTCTATATTAATCATTCTGAATGCTGTTATCAGAATTTCTAAAGTTGTTTCAAACAATTTCTGTGTATAAATCAATAATAATAACTTGGTCCATTAATTAATTCTGTTCCTTCAAACTTTCAAACAAGTTGCCCCTAGGCTGAAATGCTCCATAGGTCAAATTTCAACTTGAAATGTAAATGTCTGCTAAAACTATCCTGCAAAAATGACCCGTTTCTGTGGATTTAACAGCAGATGTTTGCTAGGAGCTGTGTTATTTGTTTGCGTAGGTCTGAAAAGTATTAAATTGCTGAAGTATTTGCTGTTAATATTTATCACTGAAGAGTCCTAAGCAGATTGAAGTGTAAGAAAGGGATGCAGTAGATTACACGTTGGAAAAAAATTGCATAGAGGTTTTTAGGATTCTTCTAGCAGAGCTCAACTTGTACTTTATGACATGTCCTGCCAAGGTCATTAGCATCCAGTATAGCTGCTCTCAAGCAGGCCTGCTTAGATGGTGGCTGGCTTCCAAAAGCCTCTCGGAGGAGAAGCTGGCCAGCTACTCCTGCTCCGGCTGCCTGCGAGAGCAGCTGTTTCACCAGCCTGATGTCTCTGCTGCATTGAGGAATGCTGGCCAAGTCCACTGTGTCTGTTGCCAGAAAAAAATAACTGGCAAATGGTACTCGAGAGGAATTTTTTGTGTCTACAAGTGCATATTCTGTAGTCCTTGTTAGCCAATGACTTTTCTGTGTGCAAACTTGAATGCAGTTATCTCTCGTACTCTGCGCTCTATGTGTAGAGGTATTTTACTTGTTAAGGCTTTTGCAGAAGGGCCTTGAGAGGATGGATACTTGATTTTTTTTTCATTTACCCTTAATTCACCAAGGAAAATACTGCAGCTAATCCTTGTGTGTAGACATATTAGAAGCACCAGAGAACCAGCACATACATGTAATAACTGTACAATTCCAGGTTTTCTGAGAGTTTTGGACAACACTGTGTGCTTCTGAGAGCTGTTCCTTATAAAACTGAGCTTACTATAAACCAGCCTTTCATGTCCTGTATTCTGTTATTGAATTAACAAGTACTCAAGTTTGAAAGCTTTAACTCCATAGTCAGCTCTCTGATCTGACATTTAACAGGCCTCAGAACAGAGCAGAAATTGAAGCACGATCTTTGGAGTCTTGTGTTAATCTGGACTCAAATCTCATATGCCTTTAGGCTTCAGGAGAATGAAAGGAAGAATAAGAATTACATAATTTGAATATTGATGCTTTTGAATATTTAGGGCAATACATGAATCCATAAAGTGGATTTTTAAAATTTCCATTGTGTTATAACTATCACAGAGTACATATCCTCAATATGCATTAATTCATTAATAACTCTTACACAGTCGGAATACCTGACGCCCTGACATTTTCTGCAGATAAAGAAGATTATAGATGCTTCTTCAGGTGAAGTTTCTCTGAAAGCTTCATGGCCTGCTGCAGTGGTTCTATATGCACACAATATTGACTAACAGAGATTTTTTTTTTCTCCCGTGAAATTCTCTTTGCCTTGCTCTCCTCCTATAAATGATAACTTCGAGTATAGGCTTGGTTTGATCTTTCCACGTTTTTCTTCAGCATCAGTCATTTCACTGAAATGTTCTTTGAGGCCTGTACTTACCTGAAACCACTGAGTTGATGGTCCCTACATCACCAAACAGCATTAAACTGGTGTGTTCACTTGCACATGCTCAAAACTACTGGATGTCTTCAAAAATCTCTTTGACCTTCCTCTAAGTTGAAAATCTGCTTTAAAAACTAATAAAAAAGACGCATGATTTACAGATGTCAAGGATGGTGCCCCACTTCTGATATAGGCAGCCAGGGACTGCAGTTCAGCACGGACTGATTTATATCATCAGATGGTGACCCTGCCCTTGACCCCATGCCAGGGCAGGGTTCCTTTGCAGTTCCCATGTTCTTTGCCATGGGCTGTTATCTCCTAATGCAGTCTGTCAAGAACAGCGCCATGAGCTGCTGCAGCTGAGTGTCATGTAAATACAGATGACTGGATGTGAAAGAAGGTTGGCAATTTTTCATGCGCTTTAACAGGCTGACACAGCAAGTAACTTGTGGTGGATGTACAGGTAGTTCAACTCAGCTAGCTCAGCCTGTTCTTGACGCTGTGGGTGCCACTCAGCCCTACCATGGGTGGTCATGGTAGGATGAACTATGCAGTAGTAGTGGTGTTAAAGTTGATTTAAACAACAACAACAAAAATCCTCATAATAATAGCTCTGTATATGCTATGCAATAGCATAGCAGTCAGGTGCTCCCTAGAATTTCCAGGGCATGGGATTTGAACAGCCATAAACGCCCATGATTCAGGAACTCAGCTGTGATTTCTTTATCATCTCCTCAGGTTCTTCTAGAAGCTAGTGGAGAATGTAAATTATATGCTCATTGTTGTAACAGTGATAACTTAGTGCTTCCGTCAGCAATGCACCCATGAAATCTCCAACTAGATTTCTGTTTATATTTACCCTGGGGGAGAGGTGGCATTGTTGTGTTTATTAACATATTGACATATTTATTGACATCAATTGTCTTCGGTCTTGTCTGTTTAATTAGTATAATTGATCAACTGAACCAGTAGATTCCTGCTCTTTGCCCCAGCTAATAATTCTGGGGCAAACGCTTGAATTAGTCTAGTTGGTAAAATTGAGTCTAGTTATTAAAAATGAGTCTAAGCTCCTTATTGTTCATAGGCTGGTTGCCAAAATAATTAAATGACCATTAACTTGTAATTTTTCCTCCATCTAAAATATTTATTAAGCTGGATTTTTATTAAAATAATGAAGGAATAAATATTGAAAATGCCTTCACAGTAAATGAATGCTAAGAAAAAATAATGAAGTGCCAACTTATTTTATGTAGCAAAAACAAAACAACAGTCATGTCTGTGTTATGTAAGATTATTGACTAGCAGCTGAAGTCAACGGAGTTTAGAGGCAGAAATAAAGCACACAATTAACATGAATAAAGGGTGTAGGAAATAATTCTGAACTTTGATTCTTTTTAAGTTTCTATATATTTATTTTCTGTACAGCCCAATTAAATGCTTTTGTGAGAAGATACTCAGGATTAGCTAGCTGTTGGGTGAATGACTTCATAACTGTGGGTTAGGTCAGAAATATGCATCACAGAAAAAAAAAAAAAAAAAAAAAAAAAAAAAAAAAAAAAAAACTACATCTGCATCATTTAGTAAATTGTGGTATCCTGAGCTATAGGGACACACTTTTTCCTTGTCTCTTAAATAATGTATTACATTGCCCATTAGTTTGCTAATGTTAGTAAAATATCTTACAGTGACAGATATGCTTTACTTAGACCAGGAATTAATTACATCCTGCTCGTCATTTGCAGTCATACAAAAATTGCTTGAGAATGCTTTGTTCATTTGTAAAGCAATAAGTTTGGCTGTGAATTCATTCTTGTGATACTTATTTGCTATTTTATACCATCCCAAACCCTAAAAAGTACATGCAGCAGATTTTATTTTTATTTTTATTTTTTGGTTTAGTTTTGGTGGTTTATTTTTTTTTATTATTATTTTTTTTTTTCTTTTTCAGCTTCATTGTCCAAAGGGTGATGGAATGAATCTGAACAAATATTTTGTACTTATATTCCTTCCCTTATTAACTACAGTGCTATATGTCAAATTAATAGTAGCAATTAAACTATCCCAGCTCTGAAGAAACATGTTTGCTTTTCAAATACCTATTACAGTGTGATTCATTAACAGGGTATTGTTTTATTAAAGAGGACAGCAGCTGTGACCTGGTATCAGGAAGCCCAGAAGAGTGACTCAGGCCAAAACATTGTACTTAGTCCTTGCCCGCAACTGATTCTAGGCCGTGTTCCAGGTATTCCTGCTGCTGCTTAGATTTGGTGCATCTGAAATAGTTCTGTCTTGGATTCTTCTATGTGTTGTGATCTGTTATTCAGTTACGCTCAAGCCTGTAAGTTTATAGACCTTCTTCTCTATCAGGTCTATATTCAAGGTATAGTTGAGTCCTTCAAGTTTATGGCAGTTGGAGTATTGTCCAATGAAGAGTGAGTGGTAAATATTACAGCTACAGAGAACTATTCCAAAGGTTTTTCGGGCTTTGTTGTTCTCTTAGTAATAGAGAGGGAAAACAAATCAGAAATATAGTCTCAAATAAATTTGCAGTCATACAAAAATTGCTTGAGAATGCTTTGTTCATTTGTAAAGCAATAAGTTTGGCTGTGAATTCAGAGATGTGAAGTCTACAGATGTCTAGTACATCTTTAAGTCACTGCTTGTCCTGACAATTAACATTTAGGGTGATAATTCTGTCAGATTATGGACAAAACCAGTATTTGAATAGGAAAAGACTTTACTGTGAGAGATAAAATTTGGATTTTCCCACAACTCCATCCTTCTGCCAGTAATGGTGATGGTTTTTTATTGACGAGAGACAGTGGGTGAGCTCAGCAGCTACTGAACTGAGCTTAGCTGAGGCTCCGCTGGGGTGAGGAGCAGGGGCTGTCCAGAACAGCTGATCCCAGAAGATAGCCTGCTGGGAATTACAGCCTGTCCATTTCTGGGAGAAGAAGAGGGGTTTTGGGGCAAAAGAGAGTCGTTTTAGCGAAACGATGGAAACAAGTTTGATTTCCACTAGAAATGGACAACTGGGAGAAATTCAGTACATGGTTATGGGACTGAACAGCAAAATGTTTAATGTGGAAAAGGCATGCACCAATGCATTGTGGAAAAGGGAGGTTGTTTATTTTGTTTTTAATGTGGAAAAGATTTAGGCTGTGTGGCTTAATATGTCTGTTACTTGTCTCTGAATCAGAGGCAAATGCTAGCAGGGAAAGTATTAGATTAAATAAATGCTTATAATCATGTTAAGGGTAAATGGAGAATATATGAGATAAAATAGATGAATTCATCAGCAAATGCCTATCAAAGCTCAGGACATACAGGGATAAAATTAGTATTGTGAAGGACATTCAACACAAGCAGATGTGTATCGACTGGTCACTGACACATGAGCAGACTCCGCGGGCTGCAGGGCCCCTCTGCCCTGGCAGCCGTGGTTGCTGCTCCACCTCGGGGCTTGCGCTGATGTTTCTTACATTTTCCCTCACCCCTCACTGCCATGCTGGGGTTTTGCCCTTTCACAAATGCGCTGCCCCCGGGTGCCAGCAGCCACAGGCTCAGCTTTGCCCTGCCTTGGCTGCTCCCAGAGGTGCCACAACCATCTGGAGCCAGCAGTGCAGGGAACCCCAGCCTCCCCTCATGGAAGCCACCTGTATCCTGCGGACATTTTGGAGGAGACATGACGGGCCTAGGAGGTCCAAGGTAGGCTGGCCTGGCCAGAAGCCAAACACCTAGCTTTGCCTTTCGCTTGCCCCCCTCCTTCTTCTCCCTCATTAGCCAGCAGGATGGGCACCTCGACCTCCGTGTCCAGCGGTGTTTTGGTGACTGTGAGGATGGCTGTCGTTGGTCCCTGGTTCAGACATGGCGGCCTCAGGCACAGTTGGGGCACTTGTCTCAACCATGCTCCTAAGGGCTGAACGGAGGCTTGATAGGCACAGGCCAAGCCCCAGATTCTCAGTAGTAGTTCTCAGTCTTGGGTGGTAGAATGATTAAGGTGATAGGTAGGAATTTTTATCCAGTACTGGATATATTTTTCCACAGAAGTAATCAGTAAGATCTCCCAGTTACTAGCAGCCTCTGTAAACAGCCTGGTGGTTGTTCTACCCCAATATGCTGAGGTAATTCTGTTATCAAACCCCTTAATCCTTGAGTTTTTAAGGCAAGGCATTGAAAATACCACTTTTCATGCTTTAACACAGTTAAAAAGAAGCATATTTGCATCCGGTGTTCCAGGATCTGGTAGGTGCAACTTTTGTTTCAATACCAGCAAACCAGGAGCAGGACAGGAGGGGCTGAGGAAGGGCCACAGGAGCGATGAGGGGTAAGCAACGTGTTCCTGAGTCCCAAGTGCACAGCAGGCTGTAATGCTGGCTCTGGCAGTTAGCAGCGTGAGAGCAGAGCGGTCAGTTACGTAGCTGTGCTGACCCTCCGTGAACCACAAGGAGCTGTGCTGCTTGGCAAGCAGACAAACTGTGTCTCCTGAGCCTTCCTGCTGTGGGGGAGTTCTGTGGGCCCCCACTACAGCATGCACTGGGGTACTGACACTTAAGAAGTAGGCTTTAACAAAACAAGGGCACTGAACTTTGTCCAGATCAGACTCTGTGCAGTCCGTAAGTATTTTTCTGAAGCTGTGGAAGTATTTCTTGACGGTGACATTCAGAGAATGACCCTGATGCCCAGAAATACTGATTAGTGTTAAAATTATAAACTAACTTTGGGGGCCACGATCATGAGGACAAGTAGAAAAATGTCTCAGTGTTTAATCTGTTGAGATTTTTTTTAGAAAAGAAAAAGGGAAATCTTTGAAACTAAGGCCAGAGTCTGATAGAAATAACATTGTAAAGCAAACAAGTTAGAACATGATAATAGAAAACACAGCTGCTCCTAATCACACTAGTGAGATCAAAATTAGGTTTTAACGGCTTTGTTCCAATAATTATGCTTTTCAGATCTGGAGTACACTTGTCTGGTTGTACATTCAAGCGGATAGGTTGAGACTTCATGGAGGGCAGGGCAGGGGGAGGTGCTTTTTGCCATGTGACTTCGCTTGTAACCAGCCACAAGCCTGGCTTGATCTGATTTTCAAGAATGAATAAATGGCTAAATATCTTAATCACGCAGAGACCAACATGTAAATAATAAGCATGTGAAAACAATAAATGATAACAAACAGCTGTGCCTGGTAGTATATCCCAAATCATTCAAGATGATTTTCGGCCTTCATTTAAAACAAACAAGCCAGCAATTAGTAGAGGGTCATTTTGATTTGTAAATGTCATCTAGTGCATGAATTACAGCTCATGCGGTGCGTAAGTTGTGGTGACCCCGCAGAGGCTATCATGTATACTGCTGTTTGACTTTGTTCAGGTGATTTGTTTACTCCTTGCCGTAATGAAAGGAACAGAAATCTGAGCAGAGAGAACTGATTTTTGGAAATGCTTCACTGGCTGCATACACAGATTAATAATGTTGGTAGGAATTAGTAGAACTGAATGCTTACTGTGACATGCAGCCCCTGATGAAACCCGTGGGAGTTCTTCCCAACTTCAGTGTCTTTTCAGAGTCTTTCTTTGTATTTAATACTTTGAATGCAAACTTGTTATGATAATGGTTTGGGCATCTTATATCTAGGACTTTCCACAGAGTGGTGTTGAATAATGTACTGTACCAAGTATCTTGCTGAGTGGACTTCATAGCATCAGGAAAAACTGTAACCTCCATGTTCCGAACCTGTCCTACTTACTATACATTTATATATAGTTATATATATATATATAAAGACTCTTTTTGAAGTTAGAAGCATAGGCTAGATAGTTGGTACAGTTACTAACTTCATTTCATAGTATTCAATCAATTGTTAAAACATTTTAATTTCTTCTGCTAAAATACAAACATGGACCGGCTTTACCATATGTTTACACATCAGGACAACTTCGTATGACCAGGGGAGAACTGATGAAGGCAATGGACTAAAGATATATGACCTCAAACAGCAACCTGAGCACACTCTTAACATACACTATGCAAGCTGGTCTGTTACATTGAATAACATGGTAGGGGCTCAGATGGGTTTAGAAACAGATGGTCTTGTTTCAGTTATCTTTTTCTGAACACTTTAAAAGGAAAACTTGAACCAAACACAAGACAAAATGCTGTGCATAACCAAAAATTGATTACTATTGTCCTGTCTAAAATTAAAATTTCAATGCTATTCATTACAGAATAGGAAGAAATAGCTCTTATATTATGAATGCATCTTTCATATGGGAAGAAAACATTCTGAAAGCTCAGTTACTGCTTTTGGGGAAGCTTGTTACTAAAACTGTTGTAGGAAACCTAAGTGAAGAAGCAGTTGAAATCACGTCTAAGATAAGTGGGGGTGGGGGAGAGGTTAGAAACTAATTGCTCAGCTTTAGGCAGATGACTGACCAAAGGGGAGCAACTTGGGGTGGTTTTAGCAAAAGACAGTCCTTTGCAAATCATTTGTAAATAAAGATCATCAGAAAAACTCATGCCTTACCTTTTTCTTATTGTTGTTTTTTGTTTTTGTGTTTTTTTTTTTTTTTTTCCCAAAGTTACATAATTTAGGAGCATCTCTGACAGTTCATGCTTCTCTTTAGCCTGAGGAACTTCATAGGTAATGCTGTGATAAGTAGCATTTGGCTGACCACCTGCTCTCTCTTGCTCTGGCAGTATTACAACTGGCTGTGGAATGGCTATGAACTGATCATTTGACCATGGCAAATGAGCTGCCCTCATCAGTGTGTTCTGGTATATATTTAACTTAATAATATGAGCAGATGGTCATTATATTGATTCGTGAAGCAAGGGAGGAAGCTTGGCTATGTCGATAATGTAAGGCCTTAGCACCGAGCTTTGGAGTGGGGCAGTAAGCAAGGGGAGGAAAAAGGAACTTTTCAAATTTTATTTTTGAACGAAGAACTACCATGGACAGGAATGAAATAAAACCAAGGTTGTGACCCATCAAGCCTGGTCATTTACCCAGAAGTGGAGACTGTTAGTGCTTAGCGCACAGGAATGATGCTGCTGAAGTCCTTGCATCATTGGTGGTGCTTAAAAAAGAGGGGCAGGCGATGGGAGGGCAGTATCTTGCAGCTATGAAACTTCTCACTCTGCCATTGCTATTAATGCTGAGCCTTTTAAGGAAATATTGAAGGAAAAGGTCATATTTCAGTAATAGTTTGGTGATTTTTGCAAACAACTACTTTGCTAATTGTCATCCTATTAAATATGGTAAAACTGGATTTAAACATGAAGCTAATTTTATAAAATATTCAGCAACTGTCCTCGTTAGCTGAACTAGTAAGTTTACAAATTCCCAGCTTGGATGAGCTCAAAGGATCAGCTTGATTTAGTTATTCATTTTGTAATTTGCAATTTGCACTACGCGCAGAACATTCTCTTGAGCAGGAGCTTAATCTCGTGTTTAGGTTCCTGTTTCTCCTCACTGCTGATTAGCTTTGCTGTCTTATCGGTTTATGTCATAGTATGTGACTATAAATTGACTTTGCAGTGAGGAGGGAATACGGTTTGTCTTCACAGATGCTGCTGTTACCATGGAGATAAAAGGACCAATGGCCTTTTCTTGGTTTGGACTGTACTACAGTGTTCGTATACAGACGGTGCATTTGAAAATGCACCATTTGGTGCTTTTAAATTCCAGTCTAAATATCAAATGAGAAAGCATATTATTTTTTCTTGGTGATGAAGTTTAATAATAAATATAGATTTGGGACTTTTTCTGGAAGCAGAAAGCAAGCCCACAAGGATTGTGAAAACAATGTGGCTGGTTTATGCTTGTTAAACCTCCTCTCTGGGAAAAACCTTTTGGCTTTGCAAAATATAACCCTGTAGAGCCTTTGGGTTTATCTGATGCAGTGTTTGATGCTGGTTACATCACCAGCTTACTTATCTGTGATGTTCCTCTGTGGCTGATCTTGAATGAGCATGTAAAAGCTGTGAATGTGATTCTTTTTTTTTTCTTAAGAAAGCTTTTCTACCTCAGACTGCTTGAAAGACAATTTAAGTACCAAATCCACAACACATTCAAGGATGGCTTGCAGAAGGTGTTATTTGTGAGTACCTTTTCCTTCTTCATCTGTCATCACGTCTCTGATATCTGTGTTGAGGATTCCAGAAGTGGGAGTAGTGATCAGTTTATTGTTTGGTAGGTTTCTTTCCACGAACCATTTTTAGGGTGTTACCTTTTTGGCAGATGAATGATTTCTATATTAGAAATGCACAGATGATGGTTGTGTTTATGCATGTGGGTATTTAAAGATTTAACCTAATGAAAGTGAATAAGCCAATATTAAGCAGAAGAAAAGAAAATAATGAAAAAAAAAGCAGTTTGTGTAAAAGCAGTGTAGGATGCTAGGTATTCTGTCTACGATGAGTCAAGAATCTCTTCCATTTTGTTTGAATGCTTTGTCATATTAAAGTATAATCTATCTTTTAAATGCATGAATACTTACAGAAAGAAATAAACTACAGTCTTAAAGCAATATAACATCAATAAAGCAAAATATCATTGTGTTTTTATTGTGGTATATATGCTTGCTCATATCCTAAAGATGCATTAATTGTTTATTATTTACTTGAACAGTTTCTCAAACATTACAGTCATCACAGCAGGAGTTTAGTATTTTGTTCAGCAGCTCCTCACATGAGCCGTCACGTTTGGCAGAACGGCTAAGCGCTTATCCACTTGTAGCCAGAGGAAGGGCGACGCTAAAGTTTGCATTTGTGGCATCAGCATATGGCTGCGTGCAGCCAGCACGCTGGGCAGTTTTGTTCGGCTGAGTTCTGGTGGTTCCACATGGCCCTTACTCTGAGCTTTCTCTTAAAGTGTAGTGCAGTGTTGTTCCACTTGAGATAAAAATCGAACAAAATACACACAAGTGTATTTTGTTGTGTATTTTATGTTGTCCTCTACCACCCACCCTCACTTCCATCAGTGGTTCACTTCTAATCCACTGTTTTGAAATGGCTGTACCTGGTATTTGCGTTTCTGAACTCTGGTTAAATATCCTCTGCCTTTATTTTTGCTCAAGGATCTTACATGAAGGAGATGCAGTTGTGGTCTGTAGGTGTTGTCAATTATTTTAATAGCTCCCATGAGGGTCCTAATCGAGTAAATCTAGCTCATGTTCAGTAGCACTGTCCACATGCAGACATAGTAAGTTCAACCATTCAAGAGTAAACTGCTTGTAATAAGAACTGAGAGTATTGAAATCTATTCTTAAGTTTTCTTGAGCCTTTTGTTTTACAGAGACTGTTTGAATGGTTAAGTTGAAATGCTTGAAAATCAGAGAAAACTTGGAACTGTACATAGGAAGTTCAAACAAGAAAAGTACATTTGGAAAACAGGTTGTAGTCTTCAAGGTATATATGGATCAGCTTTGAAATAACGCCTTATGTTTGTACAAGGGAGAAATCATTTGTGTTAGACTCCATTTTTCTGTGAGTGTTGTGATTCCGGGATTTTGTAACTCTCAGTAGGGGACAGAATTTCTTACAGTGCTTATCATGCAGTGTTAAAGAATATCTCATCTCTGTAGGTTACTTTCTTTAACAGTGACGATGCAGTCTTATTCGTAGAACCATTTTGTGCCGTATTTTCCTATATTACTGCTTACGTTTTTGATATCTTTTTCCTGCCTCAGCACAATGCTGTAGAAAACAAGACATGAACTGTGACTTCTGTTATTCTGAATTTTGATTCATCTATAAGAATGAGAAGAAAGTAAATGCTGATAGCTGAAAAGAAGAAAAATGTAAGCCTAGGGCTCTTCTAGAGCCAACTCTGTAGAAAATGTATGGGGAAGGGAGGGGTTGTGTACACACAAATTCTTCATATTCTTTAAAACTGGTCTGTTCCAAAGCGTAATAACATATGTTAAGTAGTTGGAGACACAAGCTTGTTAATGCTTGAGTTAGTTTGGAGATGGAAATTTAAATACTTTAAGTCTGTTGACATTCTAATAATATACACACTAAGGACTTTTACATTTTAAAACACATCTTTTTTACATTTTACATTTGAAATATAAAACGGAGGGAATAAAAAAAAAAAAGCCTGGATTGCTGTTTAGCTTTTTTTAGAACAGCAGCGATGTCAAACTCCTAGGATCAGCAAAGCGTTGCTTTTTCAGATGCTGCACTGAGTAGAGCATATGTCATCGTACCATTGTTTTAAGTAATAGGATTTCCATTGCTGTAAATTTCTTATGGTGTATCTGTTTAATTTCATTCTTTGCACAACACTATTCTTCCTTTTCCATGAGCATGAAATCCAATATGTACAGGCGCCACTATTTTGATGTGGTTTTACTATGATTAACACTCTGTGAAATTAGAAATGTGGCTGGATTCTCTAATGTGACTTGCAGTTTCTTGAGAAATTCTGGGACCTATTTTAACGAAGTAAGAAATGTAGAAGAGATGCGGTGAATCTACCAACTTTCTGATTTATTTTTAAATGCTTATTTCCTTCTATGCAGCTTTGTCTCTACTCTGTTTTATTTCAGGTTTTGAACTGTGTATTTTTTTCTACAAATTTAAAAACTGAATAGTAAGCAAACATGATACAAGCACATTTTATTTGTACTGTAAATTTCTGTACATCACCCTTCAGAATAGGTATTTTGCATTATGACTTAATCAAAAGGGAAATAATGATGCTAATTATGTGTCTGCATATTAACAATCTTAATTAAATTCACCCTAGTTACAGTTAACCCACTATTGGAGACTGCCTACAAACTGTGTGTTGGACACGATGTAAAGGAATCATCTTTGGGCTATTTATATAGGCTAATGCTTCATTTTCACAAAACCAAAAAGTTTATAATAATTATTTTGGATGTAATGTTAATAGGCATTGTGCTATAGGATGGGGCAAAAATAACAGATGCGTGTCTTGTTTATTATGTTGTGATGGTACTGGTCTTGTTCTCCCAAGAGGAGATGATTATTTTAAAGCCCTTTTGATGGAGGAGAGGTCAGTGAAAGCCTACCTTATTTTATTTTATTATTAAAATCCATCTGTGGGCACTTAAATTGGAAATACATGAAGGGTAGTATTTTTCCAAACACGAACATATCAGTTTGCATTTGTATTGCAACATGTACCAATGCTGATTTGTTCATCATCATCATTGTGATGATGACTGAACTTTATTTATTATGGAACAAAATTCAGTGGTCTGTACTCTGGCCTGTATGTGCTTCATTTGGTTACATGACCACATGGTGAGGGGGGAGATGGAGGGATGGAGGGAGATGCCAACGTTGCAGGCCTAGGACACGTGGCTGTGCTACTTTGTGATGTCTGGGTGCTTTTTCTGTTTGTGCTCCGAGTCAGGCTGTTCTGACAGGTAATTTGATTGATGTTTACTGGACATGATGTCTCTTGTTACCTTCCTGTGACATGGTGCCCAAGCTGTGTGCAGAAAGCTATTTTGTTGGGAGGAAATGATAGGAGTAGCATTCTGGAAAATATATGAGTTGTAATCTTTGCCATATAAGCTCAAAGGTCTTTTTTACATATGCGACTCTAAAAGCAATAATAACATTTAATTTCTTGTAGTTGCTTTTCAATAAATTATATATAAGACTGCAATTAATAAGAACACTGTAAAAAAAAAAAAAAACATAGTGTTTTCCATGGGCCACCACTGCCTCTCCTTGACATACTTGACCACAAATTGCTGGACATAAAATAGGACAAATTAAATTTAAAAAAAAATGTCAGTGCTACTTCAAAAGCCAAAATCATAATGTCCTGTGTATTTGGGCTGAAAATCTGCGGAGTAAGAGGAATACCTCTGATGTCAGAACAGCAGGAATTTGTCCTTGTGAAAGCAAATGGGTCATCTGCTGGGTCACATCTTAGTGGATGTGTCTGCAGACAACTACGGTCAAACTTAGGTTGAGGAGTTTGTAGGAGCTGCCGTATAAAGCCATCTGCCATTTTATCTGCTGTGATGAATTTCTGGCTGTCTCGTGGGTGCAGTTAACACATTGAAAGCCTTTCTTGTGTGATTAACCACATTCATTATCAAAATTTTATCTGGAGTCAATATAAGCCTGCGTTACTGTGATTTTTATTGTTGGCCACCTTTATGGAAGTCGGTTTGTTTTTATTTCAAATTTTATTTGTCTCTAAATAAATGATTAGGTTTATTAAATAAGAACAGGACAGACTTGTTTTTACTTCTGGTCTTTTCTAATCTCAGCAGTAGCCACAGCTCTGGATTGAGACGAGAAAGAAAACCAGCAACTTGTACAATTATGTTATTCTTCATCAGGTTAAAATATGATTAAAATGCATGTATTCATTTTATTAGCTTGTAGGCATGAATCCAATCAAATAAATCACTCTAAGCTACCTCAGATGCCAATGAAGTGAATGGGTTTGTATACAGATGAACTCGTCTACCACTTGTGCTATTTACAAGTCAGTTGGACGATGGATCTTTGTCCCCTGGCACCAGGTACACAGCCTGACTTGGGCAGCTTCAGGCTGTTCTGGTGCACATTTTTGGTGGCACTTGTACTTACTGGAGCACAGTACCTGATGGAACACGTACCAGAAGAAAAGGGCGAATACTGGCAGATGGAGGCGACAGATTGTTGCTTCGTACGAAGAAGAGGAACAGTGTATGTAGTAAGAGGGCTACGGAGAAATGTGGTAGTGAAGGTGAACTGACGCACCTGCTGGTCCCATCAGCAGCGTTACAAAGACATCATTTCTTCTGCTGCAGGCCTGCGCTAACACAGCTTTCCTAAGTGCCCATGAGACAACAGTCTCTTCTGTTTGGAAGCTGGTAGTCTCGTCAGGAAGAAGTTCTAAGAAAGTAATGGTTTAATAATTCCGTCAAACTACTGTCAGACTTACATACGGTTAAAATTAAACACTGGCAGCATAACAGGGGTTGGATATCCCACCCTGCACGAAGCACCGTATGCCGTTCAGTTTGGAGGACGAGCCTTGCACAGGCTCTCGGCACTTCGCTGGGTGGGTGCAGTGCTCGCCACGACGGGTCGCGCAGCGGCACCGCGCCGCTCCCGGGAGCGGGACGACAGCTAGCAGCCGACTGAGGGCACGTGGGGAAACGGACAGAGAACAGCCCGATAAAGCAGAAGGAATTAGAAGTTAATAGCTGGGTTCCCAGGTCGTTTTAAAACCAGGACTGAGAAATATGTCTACTGAGTTTAGGAGGCTTGTTGGGGATTGTAGGAGAAAATGAGCTAATGTTGGCTTGTGGTTGTAGCTTTACACGATAATCTGGTTCTTATTTGTACTTCTAAGCTAGACTCTAGTCCCAAAATAATAAAAACAAAGGGCTTTTTTGTTCTGCTGATGAATACAAAAGTAATGTTAAAATGAGTGGTTTCTAATGGCAAATATGGGAATTTATATAGAAGGTAAAGGAACAGTTCAAGCTACCTGGGGTCAGCATACGAATGGTGCAGCTTGGACTTGCTTAATGCTGGCCTCCCAAGGGAGATGTGATTTCGAGGTTTTATCATATAATTTACTTTGGATTTAGTTCTGTTTTGACTGTATTAGTAGTCTGTACTCAAAATAATTTAAAAATATAAATATATAGAAATTGATCAAACCTGTCCATGAGTGCCTGGGGGGAGCTGGCAAAACTTTGCCCGGAGGTGGGAAATTACCACAACGTCCCGTGGAAGTTTTGCTGTGCTTTAGAAACAGAATTTCCCAGAAGCAGCATTCATCAATTTAGTCATTTGTCTTGTGTCAGTTCTGAAGTATCCGTTTTAATGTAAAGTACCATCATCTCAAGATGCAAAACCTGAACAGGGCCAAGTATGATACTGTAAACAGAGGAGCTGATTGCTACTCCTAATTTAAATACATTTCTTACGATGTCTTTAGGTGTTATGACTTAAATCCTTGAATCAATTCTATTTGGAGCGCAAACTTGTGTTGAAGGCCAATTGAAATATCTTACAAGTTTTTTTTTTTGTTTGTTTGTTTGTTTTAAGTAACTTTAATCTTGAACTTTTCCTGATATAATTCAGAGGAGAAAAGAAATGGAAGTATGGAAGTATTGCTTTAGTGGGCAACTAATGTACAAAATGTCACATACTGATCTTAAATGGTGCCGGTAGAAGGTGGATTTGCTTTGGGTAAAATCAGTTTGCTGACGGGGCTGTAAGCCCGAGCATCATCGGTTATCAGGTTGATTGGGCATCAGCCAGTGGGACCTGGAGGAACCAAAACACTTGGTCAAGATATCCCTGGATTTTGAAGTTTGGAGCAGCGTCCAAACCTCATGTCTGCTGCTGTAACTAGTTGGGTAAAGAGCCCGGTGCCTCTGAGCAGCAAGGGGCTGAAATGTAGCTTTACATACTGAGCATACGTCTTTAACATCTGGAATGTTCTTGCTGAACCCAGCAATATGAGGTAACGTAATTACAAGTCTGCAGTTGAACAGTTTGTCATCCGTTTTGTCTGTTCCGAACCTGCGCCTGTAAGACAGTCGAGTGCCAGTGTAGTTGCTACCTGACAAACCTTTAGTGCTTCTTATTTGCTACCAAGGTGACTGGACTTTTGCATTTCTACTGCACCTTCGAAAAGAAACTCAAAGCAGTTGGGCTCCTAACCAGTCTTGTGCAATAGGTGAGTATTAACCGTAGCTGCAGAGGAGGAGGCTGAGACTGCCGAGAGGACTTTGGTTGGTTTGGGATTTTTGGAACATGGGAAGGCCAGAGGAGGACACACTACTGGAACCTCATGGGCAGAAGCTTTTGGAGATAGCCAGGAGCAAACTCTGTTCAAAATATTTTGTTGTGCACAAGTAAATCTAGGGAGATTCATTCATTAGTTTGCTGGTTTATTTTCTGAAGAAGAAAATGCTATTAATGAGAATAGAAAAACTTGTATAGGAGAAAAAGGGTGGGAGTAAGGGAGGCCTGGGACACCCTCATGCTAATCTCCTTTTGCTTCTACTGGCAAACTTAGGTATTCACAAAGCAGGATGCAGAGATTTCATCCGTGTGATCCCTTTCCCTACCCAATGTGAGACTTGTCATGCAATCTACCCTTATAACGTGCTACCCTGGTTCCGTCAGTTGTGTGGAGCAGCTTGTGTGAATATCATGTTTCTCGTGTCAGAAAATACTGCTTTTCCATGTTCTAACTGCTTTTATCATGGCCCATCGTGTTTTTGGTAACTTTATCCATCTTCCTATAGAATCATTCTGGTCTTTCTACGGGGCCCAAAGGTGTCGCCCTTCAGTTTGCTGTGGGAGGCATTAGCAGGGGATGTGGGTATGTGCCATGGTGGCAACCTGCCTGATGACTGGGGTTGTGCTCGGCTTTCCAAAAGCTCAGGTACTTCATAGGAGTTACCATCAGTTGCCATCTTTAAACAGAAAATCCGACTCATCGTGGCTGTGCAGTTGCTGACACACTCTTGGCAACAGAAATCAGAGCAGGTTGACCCTGTGGGGTTCCTTTTTTTTTTTTTCTTTATTTTTTTTTGAGGATTAGTAACCAACACATTTCTCAAAGGGCCAACATTTTTTGCATAACCACTCTGTTTGGTCCTAGGAGAGAGTGAGCCCATAGGATTTGCTTTAAGCCTCAGGGATGCAGAAGAATCAAAATCAATCTCTTGAATCATTTGTCAGGATGCCAAGCAAAAATGTGTGTGTGTCCATACATACACAGTCTGTTAAATAGTCAGCTTGGATTCTTTTCAGTTAAATGAGGATTTGCAGTTGAAGGGCTATTTCTTCTATGTGTACACTCTACCAGATTAGGAAATATTGGTCTAAATTTTATGATTTCTTAGAGGAATGATATGTTTTAGGAAATTTGGTTAGGTGGTTTTATCATGGGTGCCTCATTGTGCTAAAGCTTCTTTAACGTTTCTGGGCAAAAACATCAAATCTGCTAAGTGTACTCTGTGTTGCTTAAAGATTGTCTAAGCTTTGCTTCAGATGCAGTACCTCATCATTTGCACCTCCTGTGTGTTTTTAACAATACAAACATTATCTGGACTGCAGGATATCTTTTTGCATTGCAAAACTTTTTTTTTTCCTCATGTTTTGAACAAATGACATCAACTAAAATTGTATTGCACATTTCAGAATATTGTTTAAAATTTGGGTGAGGCTTAGATTCTTCCAGATCTGTAAGTGGCATATTGCAGCCTGCGTGTAATTACTGGGCCTGAAGAAAGCTTATGTCCTTACTCATCCCATTGTGCCTCCTCGTGTGTAAGCACTGTGTTGGAAATGCCATTAACAAAGAAACAGCATGACTGGTGCAGAGTAACATCCAAGTCTGAAGTTCCAGTTCCGTAGGAATTTTAACCCTCAGTGTTTATCTTTTGCCTCTGTTCCACACAGCAAGGCAAAACCAAAGTCTTAAATTGGCATTTTATTTCTATGTTGCGACAAAACTTTGATTCTTCATTGCAAGAGGTCATCACTGTCATTTTTGCTGTGTATATTAAACTAGGGGACTACTTCCCTCCTCATTTCCTGGGATTCAGAATTGACAGCTGCATTTCAAATTTCATTCAAACTTACCGAGAGTTTCACATATACCTACTAGCACCTGCTTTTCCCTAAAAAGCCCCTTTCTAAACACTTGGTGTTTTGACTTTGTGTTTTTCCTTGTGTCGTAGGTCTTTAAATACTCTGCACCAGTTTTGCTGTCCAGCTCCATTGTACCATACCCAGCTAGCTGTCCCTGCCACACACTCAGAGTACAGGTAAGAGTAGATATGGTCCACACACTTGATATTTTTGAAGAGACATCTAATGTTATGGTTTGACAAAAGAAAAGGAATAGCAGTTTAAGGTAAATTAAAAAAAAAAAGAAGAAAAAAGAATTGAGTATTAGGAAAACATCAAACTATTTTTAGCGTCTCATAGGATAGTTCTCTTTGCTTCTCTCAGGCACTATTGAATGTTACGGTAAAATGGCTTTCATGTCCCCTAGACACTTCGAAAGGTAGGAAGAAGCTAATTGTAGGTTCAGTTCTCACATAACTAACATATCAAGGCATGGAAATTTTCACGTAGTTTATGTAGGATATTCTTATGAGCAACTTTTTTCTTCTCCCGCCCCCCAGGTATTTCATGACAGAATAGCCACGTATGTAGTGCTCTCAGGGGCAAAGGCATAGACCTGGAAAAGGCTCAGCATTGCTTTTTGATTTGGATGGAAGTGAGGGGTTTTTAACTATAAATGCTGAGCGGAGGCTGCCCTACATGTATCAGAAATATGCGGTCTCCAGCCAGTAATGCTTTATTTGACATAGATCTCTTTACTGACTATGTGTTTTCCAAGTTCTCTTTGATCACGTGTGGACAGCAGTAATTACACATCTTAATACCAATCATTGTCAGTGCCAGAGCGTTTTAGTCATCTTATAGAAGCATCAAAGGACAGGTAACCGAAGTTACTAGAAATGTGAGAACTGTTAAATTGTGCATACATGTCATGAAAAAAAATGCCTTTAACCTTTACTTTTTGCTATTAGTGATTAACTTAGTGATAATTGCCAGCTCATGAATACTAGCAGTATCAAAAAAAATAAGTCTGGTGCCGAAAAATCACCTCACTTTGCACTGGTCATAAGGAAACACAAAACCAAACACTGAATCCTAAATCTGTAAATGCATAAGCATACTGCTGATTTTAATCCTTCATGTCTTAGTTCTGTCTAACCATGCATGCTTGGATCCATCCCTTTGTTTTACACTGGATCATCAGTTTGCATGATTTTTTTCCTCTCATCAGAGCTCTTGATTTTATTTGGTGGTAGTGAATCCGTAGTTCAGTTGTAAGACAACTTCAGCTTGAAGTATTCCTTCAGTGAGGAGCAAGACCTCCAGATTATTAGATTCCCTTTTGCTTTTTAATAAGGTTTTTATTTTTTCTTTCTCCTTAGATTATGCCTTAATTTTAAGGGTGTGTTAGAGACAATCCTATAGAGATGTTGATGGGAAAACCAGTACTTTCTTGAATACTTTGACATCTTGCTCCATGTAGGCTGTTATTCATATCTGTAATATATCTTCTGGGATTAAAAACTTAGAGCAGTTTAAATTAAAACTTAACCATTTTATTATGAGTGATGAAATAGAGGAGGGCAGGGATCGGATATGGCTTTGTTCTTCTCTTAGCCCTTTTCCCCCACCCCAACACACAAGTTGCCTGGGCGTAAGATGAATTTTTGCAGGGGTGATATAGTTGGGAGTGTGTGACGGGGCAGCCAGCCGCATTACAGGGCTGTATCAGCCAGAGCACAGCCAGCAGGCAAGAGGCATTTCTTCTCCTCTGTCAGCACTCGTGAAACATCATCCCTGCGATGTCTCTTAAGGCGTCAGGATACTGGGGCAAGTCCAGCAGAGGGCCACTAAAGTTGCTGGGGGCTGGAGCAGGAGGCTGGGAGATGGGGGCTGCTCCGTGGGGAGCAGAGGAGCTTCAGGGCTGTTGTCATTACCTCAACGGGAGAGCATGGAGCAGGCGCAGCCAGCTCTTCTGGGAGGTGCACGAGGGCAGCGCGAGAGGCAGCGGGTGCCAATTGCAGCAAGACAGGTTCCAGTTAGACACAAGGGGACGCAAGGCATGAATTTCACTGTGAGGGTGGTCAAACCTTGGTACAGGGTCAGACAAGGAGACGGTGTCTCTGTCTCCACCGATACTCAGTCAGCTGGGCGCAGCCCCGAGCAACATCGTGTAGCTGGCCCTGCTCTGAGCCGGGGACCACACCAGGCCCTTTGAAGGCAAGGGTCTTCACAAGGCAAGGTCTCACAAGTCCCTTCGAAGATGAATTATCCTGTGATCCTAAAGCACTCCTCCTTTTGGAAAGGAAAAAATGAGCTGGAAGTTTGTACTTTGCTGGACTGTTGAATTTAGTTTCATGTTCCCAGTGATGTGAGTGCTGCCCCAGGTGGCATCCTGCACACACGTGGCGGTGTGTTAGAGTCAGGCTGTTACAGCCTTCCCTATCAACAGCTCAATTTTTGAAGCTGTTGTATCCAAACTGATAGTTGCAACCTGACATCACTGTATCTGTACCTGCCAAGTACAAATTTTGCACATTTTGGTAAAAGCCCTGAATACAGTAATCCTCTTGCTATGAATGAAAATCAGCTACTATAATGCTAGCGCAATTAGACTCTGAATTTCCACATACATTTAATAGCATTACATTTAGCTTTTGGTCTTCCCATTTATCAATTTATAAATAGAAATAATTGAAAACAATGCAGACAGAAATGGATGCTTCATTCTAACTTCAGATTTGAGGCTTTATTTAGAAAATACACAGAGGGATTAATTTTGTAGCCCTGAATTAAAAATTAAATTTGCTCTGAAAGAAGCAATTAATGAATGCACTACAGTGAAATCTGGAGCATCTCTGATTTGCTGTTAGTTAATTGCTGGATGTTTTATTCACTCCAGCAGTTTTATTTCTAGTCTAGATGATCTTTGGCATCTGTTTTGAATTGTTAATAGGGAAATAATGCATTTTTAATAACTGCAGCTATTGCAGTAATCCCTCGCTTGCTCATTTTACAATGTTCGAAATAGGTAGAAATAAAATGAGTTATCCTACATTCTCCTGTTGTAAGAAAAATCATGGGAAGCCGAAGTGATTAATGCACTTTGAGCTAGTTATTTATGTTTGTGTTCCAGTCCGCCCATATGCCTCCTGTTTGCTCCTTTTGATTTATTCTTGTTTAGAAGTTGGAAAAAAACCTGACAGTAATGTCTGTAGCTTGGCTTCCTTAACTCCCTTTCTCTTCCTGCCTCCTCGTACCTTAAAAATAAGGTACCCTGGTTCAAAGCTGCAAACTCCATGCGGTGCTCTGTCTTCGTTAGTGATGCTCTGAATCCAGGTGTTACGTCTGGTGTGAAGGGCAAAGTAAAGGAGACGGTGTCTGGAACCAGAGGGGCTTCAAAAAGGTCCTGGATCTCTGCAGCCGTAGTTGTACTTCAGCTGCTGAGCCTCCTGCCTGCTATGGCCCAGCTTATCTCGGCGGCCTTGCAGCTGGAGTGTGTGCAGAGCAAAGCCCGGAGCTACAGCGGTATTCAGAGCAAGCAAAGTTAATCGCATCTGCTTCTCATTCAAAGAAAAATCCGGCCGCACATTTTCCAAGCACATTTTCTGTGTAACAAAGTTGAGTTAGAAGTTCAGCCTATCTGTGCAGGTGCCAGGTGTCTTACGCTAATTACACGCGCTCACTTCGGGGCACCTCCTAGGTGTCGGCTTGGAGTCTAGCCCTTGAACTTGCTGGTTACTCGGCTGTTTACATCGCTCCTTGCCACGTAGGTCGTATTTACAGGGTGAAGGCAGGTTGGTTGCCAACCCTTCTCAGAAGGCTTCCTGCTCTGCTGAAACCGGGGTGAGGGAGTGGGCAGGTTGGTTTCGCTGGTGTTAGTGCTTACAGCCCCAGTATCGCTGTAGCTGTCAGCTCCCCAGGCTTTTGTGATGGGGGTTGTAGCAATAGCTCCAGACAGGCAGATGCAATGAGTGGTGCTCGTGCTTGGGAGTGTCAATTTTACCTGTATCTGTATTCTTTGAATTGATCCCCGATAGGCGGGAATATGCACCTACAACTGCAGACAGATTTGCTTACCACGATGGATCTTTTGGTCTGATGTGTTTATTCATAAGTCTGTGATTTCCTCGTTCTGCTTTGCATGAAATGTTGGCTGTCACTCATTCCTTTCTCCATCCATTTTACCTTCCATCTTCCTAATATTTAATTAGATGCCCTTATCATGTCCAAAGGCCGTTTTCAAATCTTGAAGCTAGAGATTTTTCTTTTCTTTTTTTTCCCCAGTGATACCTGTGAAAACAAAAAGATAATGCAAAGGATGTTATAGTACCAAAGAAACCCCATCATTTTCTTGCAGTCTCTACCTGCTTAATGTTTAATCAGCACCTCTGGGAGGTAAAACCATTATTCTGAAAATTCTGTGCTTATGTGAAATTTTAATGTGGAATCTTTGTTTCACCAGGTAATGTTAGCGTACGTGCAACAAATCACTGTATCGAAGATGATAGGAGGAATAATTGTGCTATTTCTTTTTTCCTGAGCCAGTGGTACGCATCGTAGCTGTTCTGTTACCCCAACTGGCTAATATAGAAGCTGAACATGCAGCGATGTCTAGCTGGCAGAGGCTTCTCTATTGAATGGAGTGGGTCAGTCCTTCTGCCTTTTTAAGAGCACTGTGGGAATTCTTGCACGCTAGGCACAGTCAGGGAAAATTGGGAACTCTGCTTGGATTCCTGAAATTGAAAAATACCAGTTTTTCAGATAAATGTGGTTCTTTTCAGCTCTGTTTACTTTTTCCATGGGTGAGCACTGTACCGTATGCCAGGCTTAGACAACTAGCAAATATTTCTCACATAGCATCTATGAATATATCCCACACTACAGAGCAGACCTCAGTCCTGGGGTAGTTTCCCAGTGGATGATTAGTCACAGGTAAAACTGTAGCTGCAGAAGCTATGCTTCACAAGCCTTTCTACTGATGATATGACTGTTTACTGAAGTTTTCTACCAAAAAATAAAAAAAAAAAGAATAGAAATCTTATTTCTAACTGCATAACAATTGCCTAGCTATATAACTTAGCATATAAGCACCTTCTTCACAATATGCAGGGATTTAAAAGCTTGACAACATTTATTTTAAATATTATATTTTATTATTATTATTATTTTCATATTAAGCAAAGGAGTGAAAGCAAGATATCTCAGATCAGCCAGCATCTTGCTTTAGGTTATCCTGGTTTTCAAGATGAACAAAGAAAAACAGATCCAAACACTGTCCAAATCTCATACTCTGTGCTAAGTCAGTATGAGAGGTTCAGATGATTAGATAAGGCATCTGTGTTCAAACCCTATGGCAAAAGAAAGCTGGCAAAATTATAGTAATACTTGTAATTTTCCACTTGATGCCTGTGTGATCTAGTGATGTAAAAAGGGTGGATTATGTTCGTACACGGCAAACTGTTTGAAAACAACCAGGAGCTGGTAGGATATCACAAAGTTTGCTATTTGGTTTTGGATTTTCTTGCGTTTTCTTCCTTCGTTGTGTTTCTTTCCATCCTCCTCCTTTAGCTTGTTGTTTAGTTTAAAGGAAATGATCACTCGTGGTTGTGTTACTGGTAAAGAAGTGACCTCGTCCAAGCTTCCTGCTAAGCCGGCATCCCTCCTCCACCTGCCATAAAGCACGTTATAGCATTACAGATGTAGGTATTCCAAACTGCTGCCTTAATAGCCTTTGTGCCTTATGCTTTGTAGCACCATTCATGATGCTGGCAACTCTGCATGGAAACAGAGTCCTTTCGACTTGAAAAGAAGGGGGGTGAAGGGTCAAGTGCAGCTCTATCAATCATCAGTACTTCTGTGTGTAAATCACCAGCAGAGTGGGAATGCATCTATTCTGCATTTTCAGTGAACTATGGGCAGTGAAAAGCCCTCTGGAATGTTTCTCTTTAATATGTTAAAAATTAAGACCCCAGGCCACACTAGGCTGGGTATGTCTATGACTGCTTAATGTCATTTTTCGTATGGGAAATTAAAAAAAATTGCCCTTTTGAAACAGCTTTTGCCTGAGAGTTTAGCTGTCAAGTATGAGCCTGCACTCATTTGGTTGTTACTCGTTGCCTTGAAGGTCCGCTCTCTGACACTAACGGGGTTACCAGGTGGTACTTAGAAGCAAGTTGCACTGTTTGTGAATTTAAAAACAAACAAAAAACAACTTGATCTTCGTTTTCCTAATGCTGTTCCCTATGATTCTGTTCCTCTGTCTTTTTTCTTTCTTGCCCCCCCTCTTCCTTGGCAGGGAAGATAATGTTCTGCACCAGTTCTGCTGTCCACCTTCGGGGTCTAGTAGTCCATCTTCAAGATAACAGAGAAGCTCGGGGTCGCTAAGTGTGCAGTCAGTGCTACATCTGTATAGTCCATCTCTCCTCTCTAACTGGTGTGTATGGGACTGACATTTGCATGGATGCCATAGGATTCTTGTTCGTATCAAGTCTGAGTTGCTCAGAATGGCAGAGCCGTAAATTCTTATCGTCAGTGCTTGGTAATCTTTTCTCCATGCTTTTCTACAGCTCTCTTCCTTGTGTCCAGTATTTGAAACACTTGCAAACTGTAAACAATACATAAAATGCACTATTTATTTTGAAGTAAAATAAACAGTACCATAAGTCTTTAAGTGTACTGTGCGTTTTGTTGCTGTATGTGGTCGTGTGGCATGTAGGGCACAAACTAATGTGATTTCTTCTCCCCCAGGTGTTCAGAAGATAGGAGGGGGGCGAACTGTTGCTTGTCATGTCATCTGTATTAGGATGGTTTTTCTGCTTACAGTCCTAAAAGTTTGCCTCGAGTCTGGGAAAACATCAGCATGACATTTTGTGAATGCTACTGTACAGAGATTATCCAGAACTATTGTTTCCTTGCTTTTGCATTGTTCTGAAGAACCAGCTCGTTAATGTCGTTGCAGCAGGTACTCTGCCTGTGAATGATTACGTTCCTCAGCTTCGCTGGGATCTGTCTTCCAATTTTGGTTGCCTGTGTTTGTCAAAGTCTTATGTTAAGCATTAGAAAAAGTACAAGATCATTTTTATGTGCTTCTGGTATCTAATTGATGAAAATATTTTTTCTCTAAGCTGTGTACAAAATTGTCACCAAAGAAACGAACTTGTAATTGAATGGCCCCGTAACTCCGGCCAGATAAATGTGAACGTGCCTGTGTGTGTCTAAGAAGAGAGTCCAGGTTACCCGTACCCAAAAGGCACGTTGCCGATTACACCTTTCCAGACACAGCCTCTGGCTCTAGAATAACTGGAGGATTTCCACTGGTTGGATCTTCCAAACTTCAACACGCCGAGCAGGTATACCAGGAAACAGATTTCCTGTAAAGTGGCGTTCACTGGCCTGAAGCTAGCAAGGGAGAAGAACTTGGGTGCGTGGAAGGCTGTTAGGCTCCTAAGCCTGTTGTTGCTATCATAAGTGAAAATTTTACTCCAGACTACCTGGAGCAGACGTGGTTGGGTGAAGGGTGAAAAGCTGCAGGGAGGGGGGTTGGTTTGGGGTAGTTATATGTGCTCTGGGGACTGGATAAAAGGAGAATCATCAGAATCAGGAAGGGAAGAACTGCAAAGGCAGCATCAGGAGCATTCTCATCCTGTAACGTGCTGTCTTAATGACTCTGAAGGTATCCATTGTGAAAAACAAAAACAACAAAAACAAGCAAAGGACTATTTGCTTTTCAGTTAGATTTGATCCTAGTGTTTCTTAGCACTGCTCCAATATTACGCTTCTTGTTAAATGTTTTCTTGTACCTGCCTAAGGTGTGATCCTGCAGTGTCTGAAGCCTAAGGAGGAGTTTGCTTGCAGAAGGCTCATCTGCCTTCAGGATTTTACAGGTTTGCCTACGTCCCCTGTTCTGACAGCACAGAGCGAATAATATTGGGCTTTTTCCAGCATTTGACATTGAATGCACCCTAGTTTCATGCGCGTCTCTATCTCTTGGCATTCGGTGATAAGCAGGAAGTACTTTCGTTCCCACTGTAAAACGTGCAAATTATGTATACAGAAATAATGTCGTAGACCACTGCACTTTAATATGTCATTGGAAGTGTTCTGATGTTTATTGGGCAGGGTAAAGCACTCAGATGGCTGAATTTTGCAGAATTTTTTAGCCTTTTACTGCTATAATTAAGATTTTCTCAGAGTTGCTACCCAGAGATAGCAAGAGTAGGAATTTCTGATATTTTGACTTGCTTATCTCCCTCCCAAATGTAACCAGTGATTAACTCTCGCTGCTTGGTGTACTGAACAGAAGCGCTGTAATTATTCTCTTCTATAGGGTAGGATTTGTCCCATCTTTTAATAAGTAGCTTTTCTATATTTGTGTAAAGGAAAACAAAGAAGAAAGACTACTGTTAAATATGAAAATTAAAGCCACCAGCTCTTGGTGCCAGCCCTTTTGCCTTGAATATGGTTATAGTTAATGACGGCTCTCCAGCAAAAACGAAGGAAAAGATTGATCAGTATTATTAGCTGTAACAGGATGCTGTCATCGGCTCTTTTCTATCTGGTGGTTTTCCAGTTAAGGGAAGATAATACCAGTACAAGCTGCAAGCATTGGAAACAATTGTTGGTACCCATCGTGTCTTCACATCAGGGCTTTTACTCTACGTGCAGCAAATCGCGAAGCTGACCTTCTCTCATGCAGTGAAAGTCAGAAATGCACAAGTAAACATTTTCCTATTTAAATAAGTCATGGCTGGCTAAATAAATCATGCTGTGAATTTCAGGATTTAGCACTGGAACCTGGAAGGAATTCTTCTTTAGTTTGCCTGAGTTTAGAGTAGGTGACCTACATGCGGCACATCATTATGAAACAGAGAAAGGCAGCAGTGGAAAAATTTCCGTTTCCTCCTGATTCCTAGATGATTTAGCAGCTGCTTTTGTGAAGAGTGAAGACTGTCTTGTTGTGCATCCTATTGTGGGAGGTGGGGGAGAACCCACATCTTTCATGTTTTTGTAGACCAAATTGTTTCATGCACCACCTTGAAGTGCTGAAGGAGAAATCTCCTAACTGAACTCCTCCTTCAGCACCTTTAGGCACTTGCACCTATTAGGATCAGGATTTGGGGGTTTTCTTCTGCAGCATGGATTTCTCCCTTGCAGGCATTCTCAATTCTTATATTCTTAGGCTGGTTTTGCCTAAAATAGGTGGGTAGGACCAGTTATTGCAGAGCAGCTACTGGCTTGCTGTTATGTTCTGCACGTGCATCCCTTCCTCTCTCTCACCGGGCTGGGGGAAGGCATTCCAGCAGCTCAGAGCCGTTTGTGCTTGAGCGGCGTGGATGTTTATGCACCACTAGATGGAGCAGAGAACAGCCCAGCTGCGAGAAATTGAAGACTCATCTCCCAAAGTAGGATTAAAAATAACCCTAGCTAGCTGAAGCAAAATATTTTAAAACATGAGGAGAAGAAGTAGTCCCCTGGAAAATGTTGTAGAGCGTAGATTTTAACCATGACTCAAATCAAGCTTTAAAAAAATTCCTTTAGCCGTTGCAGCAGCTGCAATTTCGAGTAACTCAGGATTCACAATGAATTAGTCTCATGGATAGTTTATGGCTGTGGAAGCTCCTTAGCCATAAACCTCCCTGAGCCCAGGAAAGAAGTATAACCTGCTGTTCAGAATGAAGCATTAAAACAGCATTTAAGGTGACTCACTGCAGTCTTTGTCAAGGGGCAGTGACCCGGCTTCTGCACCCTCCTCACTCCTAACTGTGAGAGGGTGACATTCCCCTTCATAATGCCGATTTGCCAAACTGACCATTTGGATCTGCGCTAAATCCTTTGCCACCATGAGCACTGAGCCCAGCGAAGAATTTTCAGTAAATACATAAATAAATGAAATAAACGCATAACCAAAAATATCTGCGTAAACATCTGAGGGTATCTTTGTGTTGGTGGCAGGATTGCGAATATTACGAAAATATTTTTTTTACAAAAATTGAACAGTTCCTGATAGGGTGGCTAGAGGGAGCTCCAATGCAAGCTGTTGCGAAGCTTTCTCAGCAAGGCCATCGGCATGGACACGGCCTGTTTTACTGCTGGAACCTGTAGATAAAAGCAATGGTGGAAGCCATCGGCGTTGATTTATATTTCCTTTCAAGTGCTGGTAACACTGGGGATGGAGGAGCATTTGATCCCATGGGATTACAAATAGGATGTGTATGTCAGCATGCCTTACAGCCAGTCTGGTTTACATATTTATGGTTATTACCGTATGTATGCGGAGTCTGCTTGTGTAACGTGGCCCCCCTTTCCCTGCCTCAAGCTGTGGTGCGGGGTTAGTTCCAGGGAAGGTGTGCGTGTAGCTGTGGATGTGTAGGACGAGAGATCCGGGCACATGGCTGTCACCCCGCAAGGAGTGTGTGAGCAGGGCAAGCGTGCAGTGCTACTTCTCCTAGGCTTCAGTACCTTCTGGCAAGAAACTAATCAAGCTGTCAAATAGGTCTTCAAATGAAAAGGAATTGGTAATTACTATTTTTAAAAACGGCATGGAAATTTCAAAACTACCAGAGGGAGATTTCTATTGTCAAGGCAACAGAAATTCTAGTTTCATTGTTCTACCTCTACCCAATTAATTATAACAATTCAGTTTGGGGTACCACACTTACATTTGCAGTACGTTTGGCTTTTTCTCTTCTACGTGCAGGTATGTTTCACATTTTCTTTAACTTCACAAAAGGTGCACAGCAATTGCTCAGAGCTGGGTGGGGGGATTTGTAAGCCAGCGCAGCTGCACAGAAGGTCTGAGTCATCTGCAACAGCAAGGGCTTTGTGGCTCAGCTGAAAGTGAGGTGATTTGTGATTTTGTGACCCCCAGCCCAGCTTGCTGAAGGACGCTTTTGGCCTTCCTCTCTGAACAGGGCACTGGGCAGGAGTACCTGAACACGCCTGGCAGCGAGCGTGGTGCTCGAAGGGGCTGGTTCCTGGCTGTGGTCGGGGTATTACGTGCTCTGGTGAGCTGGCAAAGATGGAGAGATAAAGATGAGACACGATCTAATTGAATCAATCCACAAGAAGCAGTGTCTAAGGCATTCAGTAAGTTTTTGCCTGGCCAGATTTTTTAGACCAAGTTCAGGCTCCTGTTCTCAGCTACTAGGTGACATAGTCCTGCTGCCATTCCGTTTCCACCCTGTAATGTACAGAACTGGCTTCATTTACTGGTCCTTAAAAGAGACTCTGGAGATCTTCTAGGGGGGTTGAGAGGGATGTCCCCAAGGAAAGGATTCTGTTGGGTTTTGGGGTGGTTTTGGTTTTGATGGTGATGGCTTTGCTTTTTCACAAAAGGATGATGTTATAGGGCTGGAAGGAAAGAGGAGCTAATAAGCCAGTAAGTTTTGGTTTGCCTACTGAGCAAAGATTTGGGTACTCATTAAAGACTAATTAGGTCAAATATAGATGCTAAGAAGGGTAGGAGGTGTCACAGATCCTGCGTAGCATGGCTTCCTCTGTTTTGCTCGGCTAAAGCCTTTAGCTGCAGTTACTGTGTTGGTCATTGCTGTAAAATACGGGTGTTGCTGTTTCCTTTTAGAGATCTTCTGTATTTGCTGAACAAGCTGCGTAGCTGATGTTGCAGATGCCAAAAGACTGTTGCTTCCTAGTGTTATGTTTATTTTCCATATTCAAGCAAAAAAATGTACACAGGATATGGGGTTTCATGAAAAATCTATTTTCTAGTGTTTCAAGCAAGTGCTTTTGTTTCCACGCCCTTTAGAGGTCTTTGTTTTTCTTTTTTAATGTTAATTGCATGCTCTTTGGCCTTTAGTGATTTTGGCTTATGCGTTCATAGAGCGAATGCATAAAATCCACCCAATTTGAGATCTGTTACGGTAAGTATTTTTCCTAAAGAAAATATGCCACGCTTCATTCACCTCCAGATTTTTTCTAGCCCATCGCTGGGGGCACGGCACACCTGAACATTGGATAGCATCAAAATCTGTCTTGCTCTCTTCCTCAATTAAATTCATCTTTATGGAGATTTCAATTAGTTGTAATTGATATTTTATGACAAGACTTTGCCAGAGGCTGGCGTAGTACAGCTAATTAATCTTCGTCAGGTGACGTTACTTAAATCATTTTATTTTGTAATCCTACAAGCTGTATTATTAATCAGGTGACAAGTATTCTGGCACCGGAGAGAACGGGTGACGAGCCCCCGCTCAATCTCCTAGCTGCAGCAGATGTTTCTGACAAACAAGTTTGTTTGCTCGTTGGCCACGAGGTGTCTGGTGCAAGCAATTCCGCTCGGCTTTGTCCTTTGTTAGGGGGTGAGCCCTCAGCTGTGCCTGCTGCTCTCAGCCGGCCTTGGGAGCCGCGTCTCTAGGATTCGGCATTAAATTGAAGTGCTCAATCTTCATTATTGTCAGTTCTATTTTCTTTTCAATTTCGTGGAGTTCGATGAAAATAGACTTAATTCGGTGCTGCCAGTACGTACTGGCTTCCAGGTAAGATGTGAGCGGTAGAAGTTCTCTCCACAAACTGCTTGCTTAGAAGCTTCAGTGCCTCAAGGCAAGAAAACAGGCAGTGCTTTTTGAAATAAAACTGAAAATAATTGAGTAACATACACTGTCAACTCATTTAACGTTTTTCATGAAAGACTTGAGGATGATCAAAGAGCCACTGATGACGCGAAGGCTGAGGTGTGTAAGCGGAGCGGCAGGAAGCCTGGCACTGTACTACAGATGAGGCTTTGTGAATCCTAAGCTTTGCTTTCATGTTTCATTAGGCGCTTGTCTGGGCCACAAAACTTAGTCCACCTCTAGGATGTCCGTGGGCAGCTTAGCTGTGAACGGGGAAGCTTGGGAGGTGATTTCCATTAGTCCCCACGTAGCACGCCCCCTCTGCCACCCCTCTGGTTACAAAGGGAGCTGCAGAGGCTGGCAGTGAAGCGCTGCTCGCTCCAGCCAGGCGTGCAAGCGTAAACGCCAGATGCGCGTTTCCACCAGTCATTTGTTTCAGCTAATTCCCTAGCGCTGAAAGGCAAGTGATGGGATAGTCTTTGGGTAATACATATGAAAATGAAGAATGGGGAAGATTCGTTTAAAGCTTTCTCTTTTCAGGTACTGTGCCATTTTTTCCCCGTGGTCTTTGTGTGTTGAGAGCTTTTCAAAGCAGTTTCACAGCGCTGTGTGTCTGTATCCATGCAGCAGTTGTAACTGCACGTAGGTAGCAGTCTCCCAAGTATGACTGTCCTCCAAATATGCACAGCTGCATCCAGTTGGCAGCCAGAATTTTTGGCCCTCTCAGATGCATCTGGCATTGCACAGTCTGATTTCTTGGTTTACATTGAAACTGTTGGAGTTCCCACGGGTGGTACAAAGGCACCCCGAGCAGATCCGCTGTCAGTACCATTTGGAACTTGGGCTGACTGTGGCAATCGCCTTTGAACTCCAAAGTTGTGCAAAGCGTGTAGTCATCGTGGTTTCATCTGGCTCCTTTTATTATGAAAAGCCAGGGTAGTGAAAATTATTATTACAATAAATTCAATTTATGTTATTTACCAGATTTTATAACGTGAAATACAGAATCTGGTGCTTTTACACCCTGGCACTGGTGTAACTTCCTGAAGCCAGGCGTCCACGCTGCTAACCCCTCTGCTTGTTTTGCTGCTGCCATGCTGTCGTAGCTCCGGTTGTACTCGTTTTCAGCCTGTGTAGTGGCCTGCTGCTTGCATGTTAGTTAACTTACGTTTGTAAGCCTTTTCTTCCAGAAAACAATGATCCTTTTTTAAAAAATACGTAACTCCCTTTTCAATTCAGTAGGCTTCTCGCCATCAGCAGCAGAATTACTGAAATGTTTACTGTGTATTTGTAATGATACCAAGGTTGTTTTCCATGTATCAACGAATCATTATAGCCTCTGACAGACGGATCAAGTAGTGCACTGCAATGTAAATTACTGAGTCTGCCGATATGGATTTCTCTGTCAATTTTCCTTTTCAGAAATCATAAAAAGGATAAAATAGATGCAGCTTTACTGAGCGGTAAGGAAACAGCACATTGATTGTAGGTCCTTGAATCCACTTAAGGGCTTGTGTGATTCTCTTCCATTTCCTGGGAAACAAAAGGGTCGCGCACGCTGATCCACAGCATCTTTTTTGTAATCTGCTGCTGCTTGTCAGATGCTTAAGTAATCAAGGGAAAAAATCACCGACGTGCGGAAAAATGATCATTGATTGCAAGAGAATGTATTGAAGTAGGTTGAAAGTCGTATGAATTCTTAAACTGTACTGTCGATGTTGGTGGACAGCTAGAGGAACAAACAGCTTTGCCATGACACGCGATAGATTAGCTCCTGGCGGGGCAGACCGTGGCTCGTGCTGCCTGCAGGTCTGTGCGAGGGAAGGAGGCTCCCCTGCAAGCTTTTTGTTTTCCTGTGCGTGTGGGAGCGGTGCCGCGTGCGAACTGCAGGGAGGTGCCCGCAGCACGCGGCAGCACGCAGGAAATACTTCAGCTGCAAGCTTCTCTCACAGCGCTCATCCGGAACCAGGGAATCAAAAGCTGCTGATGTGAGGCTGGAAGACAAATTCTTATTCTGTGAACCGATATGAAAAGGGGAGTGAAGGCTGTCCCCGCACCACTCCTGCGGTGTAGCAAGGTACTGCTCCATGCCAGCGGATCTGAGGCTTTGAACCGCCTTCACTCACAAAGTTCCTAGGTACGCGTAAAGGAGATACAACCCAACAGAAGTGGTCTCTGTATTTTAAAGGATGCAGTCGTAACTCTCGGCTCTCAGGCTATAATGTAATGGGCCCGATTTGATGTGTTTATTTTCATATTTGAGTATTTTTTTAACTGCACTGCATCACTTGTGCAGAGGTGGTACTAGCTGTTTAGGACGGTAGTAACACTATAGCTTGCGACAGGAAACGTGATAATCAAACGCTTGTTTTAAATGACACATCCCTTCTACTTTTTCTCAACAGCCTTTGTTTCCTGCTATTTTCACTCATGCAGTCTCAAATGCCTTGCAGGGATACTTGTAGAACTTAGACCTTTGCAGTACCTGCGTGTGTACCAGTGTGAGGAAGTGTCCAGAAAGTAACTGAAGCTTCTGTGGTTTTTCCCTGTGATAACACTTGATTCATGCTGCGAGTAAGCAGTCATACAGAGTGAATAGCAGTGAGCCTAACTTGGTTATTTTAAGAACGTAATTAACAGTAATTAAGAAGCCTTGCGCATAAAGCCTTTTCGGTTTTATGACACTGATAAGCATTGCTTTCTTTGCAGATCACGCAGAGACAGAGAGGGAAAGTTAGGTGCTTCTGACCACAGCAGACACAAATGAGAACCTTTAATGTAGTATAGGTTTGTTCTGCCATGTTGCTGAACAGGATGTTTTCAAACATTTCAGTCTCAGATTACATTAGCACCCTGGACCTTTGCCTCACAGGGGATTAAACATAGATCTGGAAACTTTAATGTCTTCAAATTGAACGATGCACAACTGGCTGCTGCTATCAGCAACGCACTATCTCTTCCTTCTTTGGAAAACCTCCATTCCCGTATTGCACGTATCAGTTGGTTTTGTTTTTATGGTTCTAAATTTAAGCTGCAAATGTTAGTGAAGCTTGTTAATAAACATCTGATCTTCGTGCAACTCTGGGAATAAGCGCGATTCAAATGCGTTTACTTCTAACAGACCCAAACCCGTATCATTGGGATATGTTAATACGAAAGCAATTCCTCTGGCAAGATACCATCTTGAACAACAAGGCTGATTAGATGCCCAATGGATAACAGGCTCTTAACCATTTACTGTCAAGAGGGTGGCTCCACGATAAAGATTTTGATGTGACTATTTTCTCAGAATACAGGGTCAGGGGACTTGCAGCTCCTTTGGAAAACCTGCCTGAAGTCACCCCAAGTGGGGTCCCCAAATACCAGGCGTACGCAGTTGGTGAACTCAAACCCAAAAAGGCATAGGGGTGAAGAGAAGTTACTGGCAGGGTCATTAACCTTCAGATGTTATTGCAGGAGCAAATCTAGCTGGGGGGAGTCTTTCAAAATTACTTCTTCAAATACCATCTTCTGCTGTGCAACGTGTTACTACAAAATTCCAACCAGAGCCTTTCTTGAAAAGGAAGCTTCCCCGAGTCACCCCATCCTTAGCCTTGCAGATTGCTCTGGGACTGCAGGTCCCAGTCTTGTCTGTAAGCACAAACTGGTTATTCTGTTTTCTTACCTCTATAGAAATTGGCTTTTACCTTTGCATAGTCATCTCAAATTAATAGACCTAGCTGAGCTTCTTAATCTGTTTCCTCACAGCTTTTCTGTTGACGTTGAGAAGACTTCCTTTCCTAGATATTACTTTTCTCACAGATTTAAAATCCATTTGAGGTACCATGATTATAATTTGGTTTGGGAAACTCATCATAATAATGAGTGCTTGGGTATGCTTCTGTGCTGAAGGTTCTCTAAATTATGATAGAAACCTGTGATGCAAATGGGTGCATCCTGAAGGAGGAAAACTGGAAGGAAGCACATGTGTAGCTTGCACACAATCCAGTTTAAATTCAGTTAAGTCTCTGGTATGTCAAGTAGAAAAGCTTGTTCAGAGTTTTCCTAAAACTTTTTTTTTATTATTATTATTTTCCCTCTTCTGATTCATTTATTTCTTTGGGGCAAACCTTTTGGTCTTTTAGCCATGCGTTGTCTGGAAGTGATCCAACAAAAAACTTTTATCAGTCAGTTGGTTTTCTAAACAGTCATTGTCTGCTTAGACTTGTAATCCAGCTTTAACTGTCAGAGAGCTGGGAAAGCGAGCTGCCCTCGGAGCACGGGGAATGCCAGCTTCCCAGCCAGGAGCTGTGCAAAACCCCTGGGCCCAGCAGAGCTCCGCTCAGGAATGCGCTACGCCATTCAAGCCCCGAGTGAGGAAAGCTTTCTATTTCTGGGAGCAGCATTAAACATGTATTGAAGTGCTTTCCTCTCTAAATGGATCATTAAAATATCCAAAGCTCAATGTATGAGAACAGTACATTAGACGTGAGAATGTCAATGGTTTTATTTAACATTCTTAGTCCTTCTTCTGAGTGCTAGGTTTTCACAGGTAAATGTCACAGTTATGTCAGTAAAACTATGAACTTGCATATACAAAAGAAAGATGTAATTGAACAGTATTTTCTACTTGTGTAGGATTTTGTTCCAGTGACTCGTATCAGTGGAGTGACTGTTAGCTCTGTCCTACTTAGCAGGCAATTATGCCAAAGCCTCTGGAGCTGGGTTGTTCTACTTTCGATCTACGGTTCAGACATGCTACCATGAGACAGGTTTCTGAATGAAATCCAAATGGAAATGTAGTTACCAGAAGCGCGGCAGGTGTCCTGCTGGCTTCTGCCGCTGGTACATTCCCACTTGCAGACAGCAGAATCCGCCCCAGGACTGAGTGGTTCAGCAGTCACAGAAAAGTTTGGGTTGGAAGGGACCGACCCTAAAGCCCACCCAGCCCCAACCCCCTGCCATGGGCAGGGCCCCCTGCCCCCAGCCCCATCCAGCCTGGCCTTGGGCACTGCCAGGGACGGGGCAGCCACAGCTCCTCTGGGCAGCCTGGGCCAGGGCCTCGCCGCCCTCAGAGTGAAGAATTTCTTCCTAAATCTGATCTGAATCTCCTCTGTCTTGGTGTGAAGACATCCCCCCTTGCCCTCTCAGAGCAGCAGGAGGAGGCAGTGGGTTGGAGCAGCTGGGCCTGGGCCCCCTCCCTGGCAGCGGTCAGAGCAGGCCGCCTTCGGTTCTTGGGGGCCGCTCCAGTCCCGTGTATTGCACTAATTAATGCAGGACACAGCTGCGCGTCTGATAAATGATGCACCATCCCAAAAAGACATTATGGCGGAGTTTCGAGCTACACATCCACCAGATTCCTTCTAATCTGTGGGAGGAGACTACTATCCTCATTAGTTCCTGATCCATGATACTCAAAGCAGAGCTTCCTGCAGCTTGTTCCTTCAGGGCCGTTTGTTTGGCTGCGTAACAAAAGCGAACGCTGAACTGCGAGCCACTGCTCCCTTCAGCTCAGGGCACGTTTGAGGGAATGCTTTCTCCCTGGTGGTTTGGCAGATCTCTGGGCAAAGGCAGGCTCTGCTCATGAAAGGGAAGCTGAGATGATGTGCCGAGCAGAAGCTAGAGGTGGGAAGGTAAAACTACTGGAAATGTTATTTCATTACTTTTTTTTTGGTTGAGCTCTGTGTTAAGTAACTTTGCAGGGTTGTAGGTCACTGAGCTACTCAGGGGAGCAGCCGAAGGTGAAAGAGCTGAGTGTGTGGTGTTGAACTGCAGCCTTGCAGGGAGATGCACGGCCCGGCGCACCACCCCGGGTACTTCACACGTTCAGTGAGGTGACTGGCGCACATTGCAAGCTCGGCATCTGGGAGTCCCGTCAGCGCTCACCAAAGTGACTCTCGTACCATGTTCGTGAGATGCCGTCAGTTTTAATGAGGAAAAGTGAGCACAACATGATCGCATTGAAACTGGCACGCAATTATCAAGTCGGCTACTGTGTGTGAGGTGCTTAATTATCTCATGGTAATTTTCCATACAAAAGTCCCCAACCCTGTGCCTTGTATTACCCTCCCTGCTACGTGTGTTCCTACAGATATCTGTGGGGCTAAGGTGGAAAACATTACAAATTACCTAGACTGAACTGATAGAAAACAAAACCCCAGGATACGAAGGGAAGACTGCCAGTAGGTGGGTTGGTGACTAATGCAGTGGCTGGACTGTGGTTTCCAGTTTTGCTTCTGCAGGAGGGCGTTGTGCCGTGATCCTTTTGCCTGTTCTGGTCAGCCACGTTGGCCTTCCGTAGCAAAGGGAGCAGTGCGACTGGCACACCAAGTGTTCAGCAGCGCCAGGTTTTGGACTGTCCTCAAGCAGGGTAACTATCCCTATTTAATGAAGCTGTGTTCTGGAGTACAAATGACTTGGTCCTCCTTTGTAGCAGCATGTGAAGTATCACGTCATCAGGCTGCAATCAGGTTTCCCTTTCTGCTGCGGGCTGCCAGTTTGTACAGAGAAACCGCGACAAGCAGCAATTACTCACTGAGCAATATATAGCGTGTCTTGAACGTTTAATATGTTATTCTGAGTTCCTTTCCTCAGTGTTGGAAGGATGCAATACCATGCTGTTTCTAGCACCGAAGGTTTGGTAGAGCTCAGAACTGTCTTTTTCCCCCCATACACACCATCTGAGCTGACGTTTGCAGACAGCATATCTTTGTACTGGGACGCTCCAGGTGAATTTCACTCTTCGGCCAAAAGATGATGTATTTAAGCAATCTTTGTTTGGGACCAAGCTGTGGGTTTTCCAACTACAGCTATTTAATCTGCCACCATTGTGCCACAACATCTTGACTTCTCTCAAACTGGAATTTTTTGCACAATGCCTGATCAAGATATGTAGTTATTTGTAATCTGTGCCAGCATTAAGATAGGTGGTACTGTGGTCTCATTAATCCTCTGGTTAACTGAGAACGAAGCAGTTGCGTCCATCTGCAGCGATGGAGAAGGACTGCTCCTGCCTGAACGTAGCGTTACTCAGCAGAATTGAGCCTGTAGGGCTGGAAACTGCCCGCAGAACCTCAGGAAGTGGATGCAGCCATATCGAGCTGCCGCAGCTTGGGGACTGTCACAAAATTATCCGCTCAGCGTGGTAAGAACCTCCATATAACTTAGCACTCAGTCAAGATCATTTAACAAATACTCTGCAGAAGACGTGTAGCACAGACACAGGGCAGGACTGTTGCAGTGACTATATTCTGCTCAGACTGTCTCAGCAAGAGCACATTTACTAAGTGCTTCTGTCACATTGGCACCTGCTGCAGGCACATTGACATCTTTCTTAGAAATACCGTAATGATTTCCATTGTCGCTGCTCCACACTGAGACACAGAATAGCTTAAATTAAGGCCTGTCTTTCTAATGCTGTCTCCCCAATCAATAGCACTCCTTGTTTATTATCAGAGCTGAAGAAAGCTGGGCTTTAGATTATTGATTCTTCTAGGTATTCATTTTCCAACTTCTCTATGTCCATATGGCACCAGGAAATCCATCTGATGCAGTCTCAGGTAGCCTTCACTCAGAGTCGTTTCATACCTACGAAAAATCCACAGTCTTTTTTATCATTAAAAGGAAGACAATGCGACAAAACACAGAACTTACTGCTCAAGGTACCAAGGAACTGTTCTTGTGCCTCACTTAAACCTGCTAAAGCATTTTGCAGTATGATCTAAATACCCAGTTGCTGGGACCTGGTTGCTCTCTCCATGACTTTCATAAGCAACCCGTACATACAGTGCTCACAACAGATGTTACAGCCTGCGGCCTGGTTTGTTGCTCCGGGGCAGAATTCACAGCTAGAATTTCTGTAATCTTTTTGTCTTTGGAAACCTAAAGCCTGCTGCACAAGGAAACACTTGTCTGAATTTTAGACCAATGATTCTTTGGGAATATTTTTTGTCCTGCATAATATTCTGCAGAAGTGAAGTATTTTGTGATTATTTTTTTGCTAGGTGACTGAAATAGATACAAGCTCTTAGCAAGGTTGTAACTGAAGAGTTGTACATATCTGTATTTCATGGAACTTTTGTCCTTTAAAGACAGTTTTACTACCAAGGATTGCACCCATTCTTCAAATTCCATGCTGACAGTGTTAGCTCCAAATAATCCAGCCGAATTACAGCCTTCTGTGCTAGGTGTAGGTACAGCTCATGCCAGGGTTCCTCTGCCTTTTCTCTAAAATGTCAAGAACTTGCATGAAGAAGAGATGTTTTTCAACAGACTCATCCATGACATTGGTGCAGATTTCCTCAGCTCCCTACCCAGAAGGTCCCTGCAAGCCCCGTGGAAACAAACGGAAGATCCAGAGCAGCCTGCAGGGATGCTTGGAGCACTTCCCTGCTGATGCAGAGCTGTTCTGCAGCACGTGCTCCGCTGTTTGGTGGCGGTCTGTCAGCACAAATTTCAGCCGGTTCTTTGGGCACAGTTCTACAGTTAATGGTAGTTATCTTTGTTTCATTTCTTGCATATGAACCAAGTGGAAATTGTGCATATATATAGTCAACTCTAGTATATTTTAAGAGCTTTATCTTTAGCATCTGGATTTTTTTTTCTGCAGTCCAAATGTCCTGAATTTTGAATTCATCCCATTATGGAACAAACTAATGGAATTGTTGGACCTTCCGGTATTTTTCTTTACAGCTGTGCAATGTTTTGTTTGTATCCAGTTAATTTGAAGAAGGGAAAAAAAAAAAAGACCAAAAACCAACCCACCTAGTGTTGAAGTAAACTAAAATAGATTTATTTTTATGTGGGCTTTCCTGAAGTAGGCAATCCTGAAATTGCTTTGTGTGGAATGAGATATCATTTTGTTTGCTGTAGCATAGTGCTGCTGTGTTCAGGTTTGGGGTTGTTTCTGTTTTAAAGTAACTTTCTGTCTTAGCACAATGTTTGGAAGAAAACGAAAGACTTAAATAGATTTTTTTTTAGAAGAAAAGAAAGAAGAAGGAGTGGTTATGTAACTATGCTAAGATTATTCTGTAAATTTGATGAGAATCAACTAACTTTCTGTACCCCGAAATCCAGAGGTCATAGTAGATTTTAAACCTAATTTCTCCCGTCTCTACTGGCTGTTTTCTTGGTCATTAAACTTTGCTTCAGCCTTTGCCAGTGTGCCCCTGGGACCTCCCACCAAGGCAAGCTGAGTGTGCCGGTGTGGGTGACCAGGTTACGAGGTTGGGCTACAGCTGCTTCAGGGCCCCCAGCCAGCCTCGGCCTGGTCCTTGGTCTCCTCCGTGCTCTGCGGCGGGGACGTCTCTGTGGCTGTCTCCCAGGGACTTCTGTCCACCTTGTGCAGCCCCACGCCTGGTGCTGTTCACAGATCTCACCTGCTCGTGCGATGCCCAGTAACAAGCCTTCCTGCAGCGGGCTGCTTTCAGTCTGTATTTGGCTGAAGAAAGGGCTTGCACGAGGATGGGAATTCCCTGACATGGGGTCGTTACCGTCACAGGCTGCCTTCTGCCTCCGTGCCCCTGCAGGAGCCTCCCCAGCTCCCGGTGGCAGTGACGGGGAGGCTGCCCACCACCTGCCAGGAGCTTTTGCAGCCCCTCTACCACCGCGGCGCTCCCTGGGCACGGGGCTTCTTGGAGCCCTTGTGGCTCCGCGTTGCCGGCTGCCAAACTGATCAAATCTGGGGCTTCTTGTGGTCGGGGCTTTTTACCTGCGGTTACCAAGCGTGTAAACACAGCGCAGCGAGCCGCTATGGGCAGCGGCAGGGAAAGCTCTGAAAATGATCTTGGGGCCTTTTAGTCTTGTTTCAGGGCAGCCCCAAGATGGGTATTGTTGCTGTGGAAGCTGTGCTTTCTTCCTGTGTGTTTGGAAACATCTGCATCTCCAAGCTTCCCCTCACCGGGGATCCCTACCTTGGGGATTTGTCTTTGGAAAGAAAGCAAGGTGTCCTTAATGAAGCTGTAGTCCTGCTGCTCGTGGTCGTGTAAGGAGTCCCCGAGGTCACAGCGTGCGCAATGTCACCCGGCACAATCAAGGCTGCGCTGGGGCAGAGGCTAATCAGCAGTGCCTTGTGTCTCATTAGCATCTCCTCGTTATGCGCGGGGTATTGTCTGCACCCAGACAGTCTCTCTTAGATATTTATTTATAGTGGCAAGGGCCAAAACTGGCAAGAGAAGATTTTTAAGTGTGTTAAAGTCAAGGAAAAAATGTCATGCTTGGTGAGCAGGTTGGCACTTCCACAGAAGACTGTACTAAGCAATAAACTTAATTATAAGTAAATTAAGTTCACCCTTTTCAATTGTTAAGCTAACAATGAGACACAAAGCCAACATATGTAAGCCACCCCCTCAAAATTCATCGCTATTCACAGATCTTGAACTCAGAGCAAACAAATTACAGGGTGGAAAAAGTTCCTCAAAATGTATTTGAAAGCTACGCGTGTGCTTTAGTTAAGGGTGATTTGGACAATATGGCTTGTTTCAGTCCTCGTACAGCTAATTCTTGCAGATGCTGTGCTTGTGGCCTCCTCCCCTCACACAGCCCTCCCTATTTTTGCAGCCGTACTGGTAATCTTGGCATGAAAATAAAGGGCTTGCAATTGATTTACAAATACTTACTGTAAATATACTTTGTGCGATTCTTATGCTAATTTTACGAGCGCCCATAACCATGCACATTGCTGACTATATGAGCAGAAGTTAATTTGTGGCATTTTGTGTAAGGGATATAAATGGGTAAGTACAAACAACCTTTTAAATTTATTCCTAACGTGATGATGCTGTATTCATTATGAGGTTTTGGCTAATATTTTATTACAGCCTGTGGAAAAACAGCTTTTGTTTCACCCTGAAAATGTAACTCTATCATATACATGTTTATAATGAAGCTGTAGTTGTGCACAATGAGAACAATTTTCATTAGTGATACCACGCTTTGTGTTACATCGTGCTATTTAAACAGTAGTGCCGTTGTAGTCACCTCTGTGCTCCCAGTGTCTTAATTAAACTCTGCTGCAATCATTCCTCTGGAAGACTCTGGAGTTGCCTTTTTGGGTAGAGAACGAGAAGGCAAAGAATCTGAAGGATGGCTGTTCTGTTAGCAAATGCATGTAGGAAATCTGATGCCCAGTGTGAGAAAAGCCACCAAGAGGGCAAAATACAAGAACAGAACTTCACATGGCTCTCACAGCAGGGTTTTGCCCTCCTCCTCCTGCTGTATGCAGCTGTGTTGGTTTTGCATAGCAGCTGTACCGAGGAGGAAATCAAGGTGGCCGTGAGCATGCCCTTGCACGCTGTACGGTGCTATTCCTCCGTGATCAGGCCATGTGCGGTGGCTGCTCTTGGCTAGAAGGCCTTCTGCTGAGGGTGCTTTTTGGGTCTTGGAATTTCATACCCATCTGAATTAAGTATCAACTTCATGGTTTGCTGAAGGGAGGCGTATGCTCAGGGACAAATCCCAGCAACTGATGCAGGTGTGCCTGCTGGGGAACAAGCCCACCGCTCCAAAGGCGTTTGCACTGCCTGAAGTCTTCACAGTTTTTTGACGCTTCCTGAGGAAGGCTGTAGTACTTGCATAGTACTACATAGTACCTGCATAGTACTTGCACGGTCTGCCCCAAGGTTCTGCACTGGTACGGGTGGATTGTGCTGAAATGTTATCGCTAGTGCACACAGTGCAGGACTGAAAACAGAGGGCTGGTTCTGGAAATATTGAATGTAATGGTGCACACAGTACAACTTGGTAAGTCATTCATATGCCAAAGTATTGTCGTTCACATTGATCACATTTTGCTTAGTTGAGCAAGGACGTTTGTATGATTTCCTTTTCATAACACATAGGAAATAGCTGCTCTTATCTCTTTGTATGTGGTTGGGTTTTTTGCATCCATATTTAATGTCATGCGATGTACTTTAAAACATCAATAAAAAGGAATCCAATGTAAAGCTATTAAGCATTTGACATTTATGGACGTAGTGTTTTTAATAGTTTTAATACTTGTAATTTTATTCTTTTACTGTTATCAGGAACTCACTGGAAACAGGAAGCAGCATCTCTACTGATCCGCTCAGGTACTGTAGCAATATAGATGTTAATTCTAGGTTTGAACTAATAAAAACAACCTCCAGTCTGCATCAGCTATGCATCACATAATTTTATTTTTTACAATGTATAACTAGCAAAGGCATTGAGTAATTGTGTTTGTTTTGTTTTGTTTTGTTTTTCTGTTTGTAAGAGGGGATAGCTCTCTTTCTTCCAGGATTTTCAACCTGAAATTCAGTTCTAGCTTTAGACACTGTATTTCTTCTCAGAAGAGCATGAAGGAGAAGGAGGGTTTGTGCATGCACGTGGGCAAGCCATCTCTCTCAGATTTTTGTAAACTTATGCTGAAAAGAGTTGACCTTCCCTGGTAGTTTTATACTGCTTTGAGTGAGCAGTACTGAGTGTGTCTAAATATTACTCTTTTTTTCATTGCTCAGCATTATCACAAAATCACATGTACAGACTTCAGAGACTGCTGTCATACGAGTCATCGCAGTGACTGAGATTTTACTTTGATCACTCAGTTTTGAAAAAATGCTTAGCACTGTTAACATTGCACATCAAGTGGGGACCTTGCTTGTTTTATTGTCATAGCTGCACATTAAAGAGCGCATCAAAGTCACACACTTCCTTTGATGAAGTTGGGGCAGAATCCTTTCCTCTCAAACTGGCAGTTGTTTGGTGAAAGTCCTCCTTCTGAGGTGTTTGGCATTGAGGACGTGAATCTTTCCACACTGTGTAGTTTTACTTTGCTTGGACAAAACATTAGTGGGAACTGCTTTGTTTACCCTTATTTAAATTACAGGCTTTCTCTCTGTTGTTAATTTTCCATTATTTTCCAGTGTACGATCTTCTGAAAGTGCATTACTATCATTTCCTAAACACACACACACCACCACCACCACCACCAAAAAGCCTATGGAATAACATCAGCTTTGTTTTCAGCTCAGCATAGTTCCACTGGACAGCATTCAGCACGACTGAGGTTTTGTTCCATCTCCCAGTTTGAGCGGTGCTGTTTCTTTGTGTGGTAGGACAATGGAGGAAACAATGTCAGCTTCCCCCTTCCCTCTGCTCTTCTGAAATCTTGTACTAAGAACATTGTGTAGCTGATGTGTGCTTTACCGTTCCCTGGGCTGATTCCCAGAACCAGGTATTGCTGCCGTCTTGATCCCAGGCTAGACAAACCTGCTAGAACAGCAGATTTTATTACAATGCTTTTCTTTCTAGTGACTTTTTTTTTTTTCCATGGGAGGATGTTGGTGAGAAAGACGAGGAAGGATTGGATAGATGTAAGAAGTGGTTGAATTTTCACATTTGGTGGGAAAAGGAATAGCTTTAGCTTGACTGAACAGGCATTTACTGGAAAATGTAGTGGTTGAATCATTTCAAGTTGCTGTGTGCTATAAAAACATGAATATTTTCTTGGTTTTAGTTATTTTCCATAAAATGAGGCTATGATATTTAATATCCACCAATATGGCCCCTGCTGTTGTCCCACGGCCTCACGAACCATAACGTTTCAAACACGCAGCATGTGTGTTAAGTTCTGTGGCACGGGCTCTCATTAGTATGCGTTTGGTGAGCAATGCTCTTTTCTGAAGCCTGCAGCAGAGAGGTGGGGCTGGTATGGAATCCCTGATTGTGCTTCTTTATACTTCAAACAATAGTTTTGCTAGATTATATTCCATGCTTCTGTTACACTCACTAAAAAAATAAATAAATAAAGCTGGAAGTTAGAGTTGTTGCGCCTTTGCTCTTTATCCCGTGCACTGTTATGAAACTCCTGTGTTCACGTATTTCTTATGCTAATGCAAACGTAATCTTCAGAATACGTGCTTGGGTTTTTTTCCAGAACTGTCTTTATAAAAACTTATTTGGCAGTAAATGTATGTGCATGTAAATGTAAAGGGTCCTTTTAAATTTAGAGGTCTGGGAAGAAATCATGTTTTGGAGTTACCAAACGAGGGGGGAGAAATGCAGCTCTTTAACTATGAATGAAACAATTTTATGATGTTTAAAAACCCTCAAATAAAACCATCATAGAGGAGACATTAGAAAATCTTCCCGATGATATGAAACGGTGACTTTTCCTAGGGTTAAAGATTTGTTGAGCAGCGTGTAAAATCTAATTGAATTCAGTAGGTCAAACGAGCCTGTGTTGGACCTGTAATCAGGCAACGTTCAAGGCTATTATTTTCTAGCAAAATGAAAGACAGAAGACTTTTTGTCACTGAATGTCTTCTCATGACAGTGTTGACCAGATTTGTCTTTGAGTGACCCATAAAATGGAAATGATTAACACGCATCCATCCAGCGTCCCATCAAGCAATTAGTGTCCTGTCCCCATCAGCCCATCAAATTTGCCCTGTGATAACTGCTCTTCTGGTTCTCAGCTTCTCTGGAACATTGTAATCCAGACCTCTTATTTAGTTAAATTTCAGTTGTGCATGGATTCCCCACCAGACGGATCATTTGTTTCCCCTGGATTTGTTTAGACCGCGCTTGCATTCTGTAGGCCCATTTGAAAGTTACGCAGTTGTGAGATGAGGAGTCAGTGCCATAGGGAATAAAGGCTACCATGAAAAATGGGCTTATGTCTGTTAGGAAGAGAAAAATCTGTACAAACTGACACGCTATACATACATTTGTGTGTGTGTATTATGCTTTGCACAGTCTCTTTTTGTACTGCGGACGGTATTTTTTGTGGGTATTTCGTGTTGGCCTCTATCGGCTTTCAACTGGTAGCTGAGAAGATTTTGTTTCCCGAATCAGTGCGAGGCTCCTGGCAAGCTGCACTGCCAGACCTGCTGCAGGTGTTCCAGGCATTTAAAGATTGAAGCTTCTCAGATCTTTGTGGCCTATTTGTCATTTGTAACAAATTCATCAGCTAGCGGTGATCTGCTTACAGAACAGACATTCAGGAATAGATACTCGGTATTAAGAGAACAGCAAGTAACTTATTACCCTATCTCATGAAATTTTGGCAATTTCTTAAGGCTTAATAACAAATAATGGATAATATCAAGTGGGGGAGCTGAACAAACCTGCGAGCTGTTCAGAGCAAAGTAATTGTATCAGAGCATCTCCAGGCAGCAGTCTCTTTCTGGGTAAAGGGCAGGGGGAGTTTATTTCCCGGATTCTCTCCACCCCTCTGCGAAGCACGTCACATCACGTCTCGGTGTCTCAGAGGTGCAGCCGAGCCCAAGAGCTCTGCTCGCGTCCCGCTTTCTGTTTTCCCCAGTCGGGAAGGATGCTTGCCGATGTGGTACCCAGAAACGCATAAAAAGGGCCAGAAAGAGAGATCTGGTTTGCCAAAGCCTTTAACGTTAGAAACTGCCATGTTTTTGTTGTAGCAACCTAGGAAATTTCCCAACAAAGCTGCACGTGGAAACTCTTGGATTTCCAGTGTCAAAACGGGGACGCGGCGTACAGGAGCTGAGCTGTGAGGCCTGTGAGCGTACCAGGAGCTGCTCGGGACCTGTTCAGTTGCACAGAGCCTTGTGGTTGGTGCACGTGGCACAAGTCTCACTTGTCGGGGGGCGTGCACGGGGCGCATCGTGGAGTTGGTATGGGAGCTCCAGCGCCATCCTCTCGTGACACGCTCGAGCTCCGCAACCTATGAACCATTAGCGGGAAGGTCGTGTGCGTGGCTACCGAAGGGCTTCATCCTGACTCCATGAAGGGCTCATGGGAAGCAGTCCTCTTACTGCAGGCTTGGCAGTTCTGTGCTGGGTAAGCAGGCAAACGATATGCTGCTGAACAAGTTAAATATTCTCAGAGCTTTCTTGTCATATCAAGGTAAAGGGTGTATGTAAGTAAGTAGAGACTCATATCAGTTGAATTTACGTATCTAATGAAGAGTTAAAGGTTATATAGCTAGACAAGATGATTTTCCTGATTTTATTTTATTTTTTTCTGAGAGATGCAATTTGTATACAAGTAACTATAGCAGGCACTGACTTTTATGCTAAGTTTATTTTATGTAATACTCTTTGTCATCAGTGGACAGCTTTATTTCAGCCTCATGGCTTCTCAAGGCAGCCATCCCTACAAAGGGGAGTTGCACCTTTATGTTTTCATCTTGCCTCTGTTGGTTTTTTTTAATGTCTGGTTTTGAAAGTGTTGTCAGAGCCTTCGGAACGTTGGTGCCAGAGCTGCCTCTCCTCAGCAAAACTCCAAACGACTACAGATGTTTTCAGAGTGCCACTGGCTTCTGGTACCAGCACTGAAGCTGCAGCACGTCCAGAAATCACTGCCCTATTAGGCCTGGGAATTCGAACTCAGGGGTAGCGGTAAATGCCTTTTGAAAGAGCTAGTTTTACACCAGTGTGAGCGTGAGATGAAGCTTAATTTTCTTTGTTATTTTCCTATGGAAGACAAGTAAAAATGAAGAACATGTTGAAAACGTGGTGCTTTTCATTTGCAAAAGTCCTAATTAGCATTTTGCCTGCATGCGGTGCAGTATAATCAGCACTGGCTGCTGTCAGAAAATTCATGAGTATGTAGCTTTTGCTCACTAAAAGTCCAGTAGGTAGAAGCAAGCAATTAAGGTGACAAATAGCAATTTTTTTTTTCTACATAGAGCATGATGGAGAGAAAGAAATTACTTTGCAATGTGAACAGTCAAAGGGTAAGTTGTCAGAAAAGTCTGATTTCAGGGCCAAATCTTTGGATGGTGTCTGAGGAGGTTAATGTCTCTGTATGGTTTTCCCCTTCTCCTTTCTTGATGCTGAGAATAGCTGCTCTTGGTTACAGAGCAAGTCCCTCCTTGCTGCTTTTGGCTGGCTTTCTGGTTTTGTTTTTGTTTTGAAGGAATCTCAAGAAATTCAGGCAGAAGAATGCTCCACTAAGGAAAACTCAAAGGTAAACTTCTCTGGCCACCCCGTTGTTCTTGGAAATAAAGGGAAAAAGTTTTTCCTGTTATCCTCTTGGTCTGCTCCAAAGGGTACATACAGTGCGTTGCCATCCCACCAAAGTCAGGGGACAGCACCAGGGAGACTGGGGAAGGCTGGGACTCACCAACAGGCACTGAATCCCAAAGGGCTTCATTCAGTTCCTCTGTAGATAAAACTATCCCTCTGAAACAGGGGCTGATATTGAGGATGAACAGCAGGGATCCAAGATTTTGATAGGAAAATGTAACATCTGACATGACGGTTATCACTTCCTGGAGAACCGCCGAGCTGCTGAAGCCCCAGAGAATGTGAGAGCAGGAAGAAAAATAGACTTGCAATTTCATACGGTCTCATGTTGTTAGGGGACTTGCTTCTGAAAAGTAAGCAGTTGTGTTTTCTTGGGCATCGCTTCATGAGTACCGGCTGTTGCTGCTCTGAAAGAAATCCCAAGGAGTAAATGCAGGCACCAGACAGAGGCAGTTGATTATTTTGAAGAGAATCTCTAAAAGATTGTAAGGCCCAAATCAAATGCACATCATGTTTTTGCATTTTCACGCAAACTGTTTTGTTCATGATCTGTTCATTTCCACCTCCCATCCTATACTGTACAATGTGTTCTGAGGGAAATGCCAGGCAGTGCAGCGTGAAAATGTGTGAATGTTGTTTAGCCATAATATACCTATTGCTTCACTCCTCTAAAGAAACTGCCAATTCTTAGTCAAATATACTCATAACTTCAAGTAAACTTGCACAAATCTGTTTTCTGAAATGCTGCGAGGCGTTTCTGTAGCTGACCGGTGACAATGAGTAAAACCAGAAACCAAAAGGCTCCCTAAATATAGCTTCCTGTCCGGGCGCTGGGGGAGCTGGATGTGCCGGCGTCCTCAGGGACAGTCCCGAGTTAAGCACCAGGAGTTTGGGGTGCTTTATGTTTTTAAGCAGTGTTATGGTTAAGCAGTGAAAATGGTTCAAACGCTAGAATCTTTGCTTTTAAATATTTCTTTGGATTCTGACCTTGTTTTTGTTATTTCTGTGGATTTTTTAATCTTCTGTTTACTTTTGATACTTCTGCAAGCTCTAGCCTGAATATTTCCTGTTGGTGATTTTCAAAAACTCACCAGAATGAGAAATACCCAAACTGTAATTTCTGGAAAAGTAAACGGGTCAGCAAAGCGGACCTAAGAACCAGCCGGTCTCCAGCAGGGCACTTGTGGTTTGTTTTGTTTTGGAAAACAATCCCCATGTTTTCCGCAGCGCCAGTAGCGTTTCCTGCTGAAGGGCAGTTCTGGGGCACCACCTCGGGTTAACTCTTGCTTCCAGTGTCCTGGGAGACCGGGGCAACTCCTGAAAAGTAAATTGCACTTTGGTATGAGAGGAGAAAGAAGAAAAAATTGATTTTTTTTTTTTTTTTTTTAAAGTGGGTGAGTTGGATCACTGTCTGGCAAAACCTAAATTTAGACTCCTGTGTTTCCTGGGTAAAGGTGGCCTGCTTTCCGCGTGCCGAGCCCAGGCTTCCCCCAGAAGATGCCGCTCATCTTGCCGCATCCCTCGGAGCCTCTCGGCGTCCCGGCGGGGCGCGGGGGGCTTTGGGCTCGCCCTGCAGCCAGCCCCCCCCCCCCCCGGGCGGCCGCCCCCCCGGGCGGGGGGGGGGGGGGGGGGCGGGGCCCCCCCCCCCCCCGGCGGGAGGCACCCCCTGCACCCGCCGCCCCCCCGCGCGGCGCTGCCTCCGCTGCTGGCTCGGCGGCGCCCGGCCCCCGCTGGCGGGCTGTGTCGGGAAGGAGATGAGATGGAATGAGATGAGATGAGATGAGATGAGCGTAATTTGGTTGGCGAGCGGGGAGGGTCTGCGCTGCTGCCGCTCCGGCGGTTGGGTGGTTGGGTTTTGTCTGTCTTTTTTTTTTTTTTCCGCCTGTCACAAGGAGCCCACGGTTTCCATAGGTGCTGGCAGACAATGGAGCTGGTGTGATTTGCACAGGAGGAGCTGATTAACAGAGTTGTGTGCTGCTTTATTTAACAACAACAACAACAAAAAAGGGAGGGGGGGTGCGGGGAAGGACTGCCGTTCCTGTGCCATGGGATCATAGCACTACTGGGGCTGTAGGCAGTTGTTGCTAGATCTGATTGAGATAACTGCTTGTGTTTTCCCAAGTTCTGCGAGCTCTCAGGATGCTTTCCAAAGGTCCTTCAGAAACCTTAACCGGAATATACACACGTTGTTTGCCCAGAGGGCTATTAGAATGGCCTAAAATAGCCAAAAGGAGAAGTGGGATTTCTGTGTAATAACAGCCATCCCAGTAGCGCTGGAGACTTTGGGAAAGACAAACTGCCATCAGGATCAAAAGCCTATGTGAATTTGTAGCCTTTGTGTGACTGCCTCTTTGTATTAAAGTAGGATACTGCAACTGTGCAGGTGCCGTGCCATGTGCACGACGAGCTGCACGCATTGGTAGCAATTAGAAACACTTACGCTGCAGCAATAAGGAGAGGAGTGTTGGGTCGGATTGGAGTCATTCAGATCGTAACAAAAAGAAGTCTTGTGTTGTTAAAATCTAGCTGCAGACTACAGTTGCTGCAGTACAAGTATATGAAAATGCTGAAGCTAAAGGCCTTCTGCTTGGATTACTGGCAGTTTTTGTGTCTCCAGCCTCTCCACGGTTTCTATAAAAGGTAAGAGAACATTAACTCTGAAATTCTTTTCGGAACTGGGTGGCTGCACATGATGCCACCAGTGCTTTTACTTGCTGTTCTACTCTATTGCTGAAAGGCAAATATGCACAGGAAAAGGGAGTGGTAGAGAATTAATGAGGACTTGTGACAAAGATTGTAAAGCTGCTTTTTTATTGCATCGGTTATCAGCCACTTTTGTCTCCGCGTGCAGATGTGAAAGGTGGTCATGCTGTTTGGTTTTAACGTTTGCTTTAAGTCAAATCATCCCGGCTAAGACTCAGTACTTTATTCTCTGGGATTTTATCCTTAGGCACAGATGCCTGTGCTGTGTTGTTTACAGACTGTAAATAGCACTAAGAGATTAATTGAAATGTCATGGAAATTTATGTAATGCATAGATCCTTTATTTTTTTTCCTCAGAGGTATTTAGTAGTATAATAGTTTATCTTTGCTTTCCCTCGTGGTGCACAGCGCACATCGCAGTCATTCAGAGCAATGGGCACTTGGCTCAGGCAGGTCTGACATACGGCTTAAATGATGGATGGTGAATAGTGATCATAAAGAATAGGGCTGGGTGTCACATGCATTGAGCTTGCCTATTTAATGGAACAGCAAGATAAGCATTTCCATTTAACGTGTCCCTAACGCTTTTTAATCTAAACTTCTGTTTTCTTGCTCTGAATTCGCGCTACCAACCAATGGCACTTACATGTATCTGAATTTTCTGGGGAAAAGGGGAGATCGTTTAATTGTTAACAAAAACCATGCAATTTAAAACAGGATTCCGTTCTTGTTATGTACACTTTCTGGTCTGACTATCTATTGTCAGCCTACAGAAAGTGCTTTGTACTAAATGCTAATTGCAGTTGAATTTTTCATGCAGTGACTGAAGGCTGGCAAAGGAACCGTTCCAATCTTTTTCAAGGTTTAAGGGGTGCCCCCCACTTCCTGGCATTGAGTAATATAGGACCCTCATCTGTGACCGTGGGCTAGTGAAGTTTCAAAAGATAGCTTTATTCCCTTGCAGCTTTTCACAGGTTTCCTTTCGAAGTCAAAAAAGTTCCAACCTATTCCTAGCCCGTTGCAGTGCCTTCCTTGCTGAGAATCCATGCAAAAACAGAAATATGGCCAGGCTGTTTTGATGCGAGCAAATACAACTGAACTGAAGGTTTATGTCCTGGATTCCTGGCAGCCTCCCAGCTTTGTTGCAAATGAATTACCCTGGAGTTGTTCTGCATCTCCTAACGGAAACCTCGGCAATACCTAAGGACTTTCCATTTACTTCCTTCCAGACAGTTAATTTGTTTGTCATTGAAACCGAGATGTGTTTGAGCCCTCCTCCCAGAGTGGTTGTAGGAACAGAATTAAAAGGAGGCTAAGCACTTAAATATCAGGTAGAAGTACTCTCCTCTCAGCACCCTGAGAAAAGGAAAATTGAAGGCAAGTTGCAGTTTTCTCACATTTTAAGCAAAATAACTTCTTGGTTGGAGCAGAGTGGCAACTGAGCATGAAAAGCCAATGGTCCAGAATGAATAACAAAACTAAATGCAAGGAAGGTAATACAAAAAAGAAACCATATCTTTCTGGAGACTTACTTTTAGTTACTTTTTATGAGTATTTGCACGTTGTTTAATATGCTCTTGGAGAAGAGTCAAGGTGCTGTGGGGAGAAATGTTGTGTGCGTCTGTATGTGTTTTTATTTTCATGTATGAAATAAGATAACCAAAACTGGACTTGGGTAACGTTTCCATCACACAAGTCATCATGAAATTTTAGTATTTGCAGTGGGGTTATTGTCTGCCCTCGGTTATACCCTGGTCGTGCCAGCGAATGGAGGCAGAAGCCAAGTCCCGACGTCCCGGTACGCCGCTCCCTCGCTCTGCTGCTGCTGCTGGCAGCCCGCTGTGGCTCTGGGCGAAGAGGAGCAGTTGCAGGTTGGGAGGAAATAGTGCCAACCCCCTGAGCCAGCCCCACGTGCCCGTGGCGCCGTGACAGCACGGGACTTCATGGGGAGGCCCAGGAGGCTGCGGAGGAGCTGCTGCTGGGGCTGTGTGGTGCTGATGCTGTGGGGTGGCTCGGGCCCGCTCAGCCCAGCGCCCTCACGCGCTCACCCTCAGCGAGCCGTACGTGGCAAGAAACGTGGCCGCTCTTCTGTTTCCAGCTGTGCGCTGCCTGAGCCCGCTGTGACTTTTGGTTTCAGTTGGAGATGATGCTGAAAACTCTGGTAAATGTTTCTGGTCAGCTCAGAAGTTCCATGGCTTGCTGCTGTGTTCAGAAGTCAAGTTGTGTTTTGTGCTGGGAGCTGCTTGCACGGACTTTGCATCTCTGTTGACATTCATGGAGCCGAAAGGAGGCCCTGTTTGGTGCTGCACTGTGCTGAGTGCTGTGGCAGGACGGGGCTGGCTCCCCACGCTGCTGCCTGGCACGTTTCTTCCTCCAACCCTTGGGAACGAGAGCGCTGAGAGGCTGAGGCTGGCAGTGGTGGAGCTCCGTCCCCACTGCCCCAAGCTGTGGGGCTGGGAACGGGAGAGGGGCACGGGGCAAGTCGCCCTCCCTGCCCAGGCTTAGTGCCGGGCAGGGTATCACAAGACAGCAGTGGTTCTGGATGATGGGAAGGAGTGAAAACGGGACAACTTTTGCCTTTCGGAGGTGCCAGTTTTTGAACATAGGTTTACAAAGCAGAAGTTCAGTTCCAGAACTCCCTACTAAGCTGTGCGTGGGACATTCCCAAAGAGAAACCCAGCTAAGGGCTTTTGTACAGTTTTCAGTCCTTTGTAAGAACTGATTCAGTGATGTATATTTTCTCAGCACAGCAAGGGAAAGGGAGAAATAGGACCAAATAAACCAGCTGTGCTTTTAGTCTGTTTTGTAAATTCGGCTGCAACTTCAGTGGCCAGGCCTTGCCCATCACGTGCATGTTCACAAAACAGAGTTACCGCCAGGTACCGATGCCTCCGGTAACGTACATAAACTAACAGTCTGCTGTTATCTAAATTGGGGCAGATTATATGGAGAAAACTGTGGGTGTTGGGGTAGAAACCTGATCCAAAAAAGTGTTTGATCATTCATCTGTAGAAATCAAATTTCAGCTCCTTGTTGCCTCTAGCACCGGGTGCGTTTTGCTCCGTGCTATAACCCCACGGTTAAGTGCTGGTTTTCAGTGCCCTTTGAATACAAATACTGAAAGTGTAGGGATGAATTTCTATAATAGATTAAAGTGTAAGATGAGCAAATCACTGTAGGGTTTCTGTGGGATTTTGAGGATGAATGTCTCATGCTTGCTGACTGGATTATTGTAAGACCATGCGACTTCAGGTTTAACATGCAAAAGTGACGATTTTCTTTAGCCAGTGGGTGCATCGTGCTGTGCTTCTGCCAGCTGGTGTGTAATAGCCCAAGCGAGAAATTGTTACCATTAGCATTGCATTAAAGATAAAGCATACAGTGAGAAAATTTGGTACTGGTGGTGAAGAAGATTGCAATCTGTACTTTGGGAGGGGGATTTTTCCTCCCAGATTTTTTTTCTTTCTTGCTAGGACAAGAGTGTTTAAAAAGAAAAAGTGCTAAATCTGTAGAGGTTACTTTACTGGAAACTGGTTGCTTGACAAACAGAGCAGTTGTTAAATGAAAACTTCTCACTTTTCTATTCATTTTTTCATTTTGCTTTTACAAATCTGGTCTCTCCAGAAGAGGCATGAGTCCCTTAGAGAACAATCGGGCATTTCCAGCAGGCCTCTTATTCCAGCCACCCCAACGGAACAAGATAAGTGAGCGATGACAGGTTTTGTGAGGCGGGGATTAACTGACATTGTTCTGCCAGCCTCCAGTTGGGACTGGCAATTCCAGCGGTGTGATTAACGATGGATTGAATCATGTGCTTAAGCCTATCTCCACGCAAGAACAGGTCTATATTTTGGTATGTGATTCAGTCCTACTAGGATGTTTCAGTGGTGATTATAAATGAAAACGCTTTCATACATCTCCTTGATAGGAGCAGCCCATTGCTGCTGTGCTAGAACGTCACCGAGTCCCTGACTCACGAAGGCTACTGAAAGCCCCCCTAAATTGCACTCTGCGAGGCACCGGCAGCTCTCTGCTCGTCCTCTTCCCACTCTGTTATCCAAGACACATTTGTAGCATTTGAAACCATTACGTGAATTGCCAGTCCTAATTTAGATGCGGTTTCAAAGATGGCACATGTGCTTTAAGTGGCCTATGTCGGGATTGTCTTCAAGGTTAACTCTTTGTTTAAAAAAAAGAGTGCGCTGATGGCCTTTGTGCCTCGTCTCTGGTGCTGACAGCACGGGCTCTGCTTCTGCGATTACGGGGGGTGGCTGTGGATGTGCCAGACAAGGTGCTTGCTAACAGGCAAGGAGCAGCGCCAAACACAGCATAAATAAGAGATGGGAAGGTCTCGGTTGTCACATGGTGCTACATAGTTAAAGGGGATTCTATTTTAAAATCCATTATTTTAAAGTGGATTAATAAGGGGGGGAGGGGGGGCATTATATAGCATATTGTAATCCTCCAACCCTGGAAACAATAGCTGTGTGATAGTTACAAATCTCAGTAACAGTGAGTCAGGGGAAAAAAAATCTTTGGTTCTAGTCCGAGAGCAGGGAACTTCTTTTGCTGACATGGTGATGTCAGTTGGTTTGCTTTCCTTCTGGCGCTCACTTAAATGGTGAGCTCCTTTGCAATCTGAACTGAACAAAACAATAGCAAAGTGGGTGGGAGAAATAACGACAGCTCTGTCTTGAACTTGCATTTGGAGTTCACCATATATGTTGTTAGAAACAAATAGTTTGCTTCCACTTGACAGTGACTTCATCCAGAGCAGGGCTGAGTCATACTGCCTATAGTACAGCTCTCCCAGGAGGTTCATGCTGGCAAAGTTTATGCAATTGTGAAGCAGCTGAGAGCATAACATTCCCTCCTGCTCCTTCCCCTCCCACCCCCCAAATCCACAATCTTAAAGCACAGCCAGCAAACAGTGCAGACTGCAATATTTCCAAATGCAGTATAAAAATGATTGAGGAAACCCTCAAATAAATACATAAGGTAAGAAAATGCCTTATAAGCAATCAGAGGATTTGTCTGCAATCAGGGAACTAGTGATTTCAATTGGATAACTGAAAACACCCAAAATAGTTGTCAGTCTGATTAAAGCCTTCATTGTAAAGTAATTCACACTACTGTGTATCCGAGTGTTCATAAAAGTGTTAAAAATGCTCTGGTTTTGTGCCTTTGGTTCATGCTCCTAGTTTTTTTAACTTTCCGGGATACTCTTCCTTCCTACCTGGTGGATCTTTTGGGATCCCTTAACGTGCCATGCCCCAGTTTCACCAAGCCTTGCTGTGGGACTGGTATTGCTGAGCAAAAGCCCTGTGCAGGTACAGAGGGCTGCGTGGTGTCTCCTCAGACCGCTGCTGTAACTGATGATCTGGGTTTCAGGCTGGAGGCAGTTCTCTGTAGACGTGCCTCTCTTTTTCTGACTCTCTGCGGTCACCAGTAAGCCGCATGTCAAGCCTTTCTGAAATGTTTTGCACCCAGGAATCATCTCCGAGTATTCAGGTTCTCCGTTGTTCACGCTTGTGCAGCTTTCAGCCTTCCACAAGACACATACCAGGCTTTGAGGGACTTCGGTATCTGTGCTGGCGCCCTCGCAGCTGTGTAGGTGGTGCTGCCTGCCCTTTAGCTGGACCCCCAGAGGGCACACTGTGCGCCAGGCTCTGCTTCAGGCGTCTGGTCCCTACCGTATTTAGATGCAACCGATGGGCAGCCCCTAGGGCAGTCACATTTAAATTGTGCGTTTGGCTACGAGCCTGCGTGGAATGGAAGCTTTCTGGGTTTCCTTTGATAGTCGTCCAAGATTAAGTCACAGCAAAGGGCGTCTGGGAGCACGGTGGCGGCTGGAGGCACACGAGGAGCCTGTCGGTGACTGCAGCTGGAAGGATGCTGCAGGGGCCTCCTAGAAGCACCACAAACCTGCCAGCTGGTGGGGATGGGGGGGTGCCCTTTATCAAAATACCCAAATCACGCGGCCTTGATTCCGACTGGTATGTGGCTGTCACTGCTGTGAGCTCCCAGCAAACGTCGTTGTGCGTGCTCCTAGTCTGAAAAACTGGAATAGGAAGTTTAAAGGGGAAGGAAAGAAAATATGGTGGAGACTGAGGAAAAAATGTAGTGAACATACTTTATTTAAACCTCTTCCCCAATTTAATGAATGTGTTGACCTGTTACAAGTTAAGGCTTTAAAGGTACCCTAAATTGTCTAAAAAGCCAGACTGCTTTTCATTTTAAAAAGTTAAAACCATCTCTTTGCAAGGCTTCTTTCAATCCTTAATTGGTAATAGCTGCTGTCTAAAGGCAATGCTACCTAAGTTAAAAATAGGCCTGGAACTCTCCTGACAACCAGAAACATGTATGATGGTTGCTAGCTCCAGCGCTCACAGCTTCTTCTGTTCAATGCCCTATAAACACAATCCACTTACTAATGGGAACGCTCTTAAATTTCTGTTTCCTGATCATTTGTCCTGGTAGAAACTTGAGGAAAATAAGCAAATTGCCACCTCCACTCGTGAAGCCTGCGGTATGCCTGTTTCCCTCTCCGTGGGAATGTTACCTAACCGAATTTAGGAAGAGCCCGTGCACAGCTGGAGCAGCAAGGTTACCTTGGCTGCAGACGTCACGTGGAAAGTGATGTGCGCCCGGAGCGCGTGGCTGTCCCAGAGAGCGGGCCAGGTAAGGGGTCCTGGCTGCTGCGTTCCCTGAGCCACTCACGGCAACTCCTGCGCCGGGGGCTCGGCGTGCTCAGCTCCCCCCGAGCACTGCCCATCCTGCGGGCTGCAGGGCAAAATGGGAATGAATCTCACAAGGGGGGCGAACAGTACAACGGGAGCCTCCACGTTCAGCATTGCCTGGCTGTTAACATCATTGCACAGTAACCTACCGCCTACAGCTTCTACAGGAACCTTAGCTCTAGCATTTTTTAATACTTGAAGTGATTTATGTACCTGGCAATATCTTTGCCTGGAGAAGCTTTTTTTTCCAGTGTTTTTTTTTTTCTTTCTTTTTTTTTTTTAGAAAAAATGAAATCCTCCAGTTCTCCTTCATGTCTGTCCATTCCCACCCTACTCTTCCCCCTATAACATATATAGAGAGACATATATATATAAAGAATTTAAGTGCTCTGCTTCACTGTATAGGAGACTGATGGTGGCTCTGGGTTCTTCTTAGCAATAAAAAACATTAAAAGATCCGTATTTCTGATGCTAAACCATGTGTTGTGTGCTTGGAAGTGGCCAAGTTGGGGGCTCTGACAAACAACTTCTGTTGAATTCATTTCCAGTATTTTTTTAGATCTGTTTCTTCCAATTGTTTTGACTCCCCTGCTGCAGCCCAGCACTTCCGTGCACACTCGGAAAGCCAAAAAATGCCCACCTCAGCTGTTCCGGGTTGTCTTGGTGCAGACTCACCTGCACCAGCAGTCACAGCCAGTGCTACAGCCGGCAGGAGGGAGCAGCGGAGAAGCAGGCGGTCTTCGTGCTGACTGCAGCAGGCAGGGAGAGCCCCGAGCAGGTGCATTTTCAGCTGCCTCAACCATTTGCTCCGTTCTCGTAAGGGAATGCTGGTACCACGGCATCACCGTTCTCTGAGTTAGCAGTTGTGGCTGAATTAAAGATTTCTTCCTGAAAAGACACGCAGTATTTTTTATGAAGTTGATGGGTCTGCCTGTTACGCACGCAGTGTAATGCGACTCCGGGACAGCTGGCGTGTCCACTCGGCACAGAAAAGTGGACACAAAGCTGGGGCGAAGCCTAGGCAAGCATGACATTCTGATGCAGGGGACAGCACTTCGTTACTACACCTACTACTACCCCCATTGAAAATAAAACATAATGATTAGTGGGTTTGGAAACGCCGATGTACTGAAGTGGGAAGAAAGGCTGGAAGGAGGCAGAGCTCCTTGCAGCTTGGCAGCGTGGAGGCAGCTTACGGCGCACGCACCACTAGCAGGACACCGCTGTGGGTCCGGCCCCGGCGGTGCTGATGTGGCTGCTGAAAAGGAGGGTTGTGCTGTAGATGACTTGCAAGCAAGGAAAAATTAGTAAAGGTTTCCAAGGAGTATAATGGAAGAAAAAAAAAATCCAGCTAAGTACATCTGTCTGGGGAGCTCTGCTTCATACAGAGCATGGTCCCATGCACAGCACGACTGGGTGGATGCAGTGATGTCCTCTGAATGGAATCTGTTGTTTCATTTCAAGGGGAAGAGATAACCAAAGTTTTTATTGCCACACCCAAAGAGGAATAATAAAGCAGCCAGGCAGCAACTGTCTCCAAACATCCCTTGTTACCACCCCACAGTCTCTGTGTTGGCTGGGATTACTTGGCCGAGCATGTGAGTGTGGGAGAAGACTGTCACTGGAGTCATTACGATAGATTATGATTGATGTACAAAATGGAAAATCCGTGTCAAAGGCAGATGTGATGCCAAAAGGCCCCTGCGGTGCTGGGGCTCATCTTGACTTGTTATACAGTGAAAGCAAACAAGGCTTCAAAAAAAGTGAAATCATTTGATATGCTAATCTATGTCTTGTTTCAGGCATAGTAATGTCACCGTGGACAAAGGAAAAGAGAGTAAACAGCTAGGACAAAGGGAACACTGTCTTCCTGCTGCTGGAAAAGTTCTATTCCCAAAGAAGATTTTTCTTAATAGTAAGAAATAGCTGATGGGACAATTTTGTCTTCAGTATCTCTTGTTACCTCTGTAGCAATCACACTGTGAGGGTGATGTCTTGTGAAAAGGCAGCCTGTCTTGAGACAGAATTAGCCATGGGCTTTGATTAATCACCAGTTTGCCTCATCCATGTGTGTACAGAAATCATCAGCTACAGCTGGGAACACCGGCACCTGCAGTTGGTCAGATCAAGCCCGCAGGAAGCTTTACAGGATGCTGTCAGGCTTAGGCATACCTCAAATATCATTTCAATGAGAATTTCAGTCTTTTTGTCTTCATACCTACACCAGAATAAATAGCGTTTATGTACATCTGAGATCTAATCATAGACCCAAAATAGTGATTTACATCAACTCATAGCACAGTTTGCACAGTATTCAACATTTTCTGTATGTGTGTTATTTTGTGTTTGCAGGCTGCCTATCAGCTCTAAATTATTCCAAATTTGGGCCTGCTGTTCCCTGCTCTCTGTGGAGAGCTAACTTGATTTGCCTGGGTCGCGTTGGGAATTAGCGAACAAACTCAGCCCATCAGCAGGGGAACTGAAGCACTCCGTTCGCTCTTTCCTCGCATGGTAAATGCTGCAGCAATGATTTAAGAGAAAAGGGGGAAAAAAGGGAAAGAAAAAAAAAAAAAAAAAAAAAGCAGCTCCTCAGTTTTGTCCTGTGATGGTATCACATGTTATTTTAATCCATTTAATCACTGGCTGTGCATAAGTGCTAGAAACATGGATGAAGCAAGTGATTAATACTCGTGTATTTTAAAAGTCTCTTGTAGATCTCAGTATAACATCCACCTTAATCTACCTTTAGAGGCATAAAATACTGTTGCTGCAGATGCTGATAATGTCTAAATATTGCACTTGAATGTGAATCAAGGAATACATAACACGAGTACACCGATTACCTCGATGCCTCAGATCCATGCTCGAGTAGATGTGGGTGACACCAATAAGCATGCTGTTTGGTAGCTCTATGCTACACTGAAAATAAACTACTCTTGGTTTAATACTTCATATGTAACGGACCTACTTATGCTAAGTCAAGTATTCCAAGTGTGCACCACACGCGAGTAAGAAATGCTGTATCGTGGGCGCCCCATCCCATCAGATGCGCATGTTGAGGTGATCAGGGGCATTCAGCTGATCTGCCTGAACTTGCACAGCTTTCTCCATCATTCAAATGATTTCCAATGGTTATGTTAAGAACAGGTCTGTAAGTTTTCTAATGCAATTTTTCTCCATTATGTCTACTGATTTAAAACGTACAATGTGCTGTGGAACTTGTTCTAACTTTTTTATGAGCCGTCAGTCACTTATTCCTGGAATCGTTGTCAGAAAATCACTGAAACAGAATCTATTTCAGACTAGTAGTTCCAGTCATGAGATCCTAGATAAAATGGTCTTATACAAAATGGAGTTGTGCAACAGAAAACAGACATTTAATCATAAAAGCACACTGTTCTCCCAAGAAGTAGCATGAACTTAGTTTCTTGCTTAATTAAGTTTTATAATATAAACATTTATTTAATGTCTTTGATCCAGAAGAACCCCTGATAACTGTGCCATTGACCTCTTTGCAGGGAAGAGAGCGTGGTCTAGTGGGCCGAGCTGTAAAGGCTCGGGAAGTTTTAATGTCATAGCAACAACGCTGACTTTCTGGGTGGTCTCGGAGAAACCAGGGCAGAATTTCAAGGACTTGCCTTTCAGTTAAAAATAATAATAACAACAACAAAAATAATAAAACTTCTCTATATAGGGTGATTCTGTGTGTTTGTTGAGGCTTAAATCCTATTCAAAGTTTTGGTGATAAATGCAGTGCACTTAAACTAAATCCTTGAAAAATTAAGGGCTAAATTCTCCAGCGTAGTATGAAAAGCAGCAGTGTAAATATTTAATATTCTTCATAAATCCCCATCATAATTGAGAAATTGTGTGTTATGTCATGCATGGGGCTTGGGTTCTTTTTGAGGGGTAAATATTGTCACGAAGACAAAATCCAACTATCACTTAACCTGTCTGTGAGCTTTCAGGACAATAGGAGAATTCTGTGTGCAAAGTGAGTAAGTTTCGTGGTGTTTTTTAGTCAGATTTTACGGTTTTATTTTTGATGTAATTTATAAGCTAAGTGTCAGAGCTGACATTCACTATTGAAAGCCATAACTTTGTGTTCAAACACAGCCTTGGAAAATGACTCATTACTTCTTTTAGCACTGTGAACTTTATTACAGTACACGAGAAATTTTGCAAACAGCTGGGAGTTTATTCAGCCTCAGCCATATCATCTAGCGTGGTTGGTAAGCCTTCACAGATCCAGTGAGCGATTTGCTAAGGCCCTCTTACTGGGCTGGGTTTGTTGATGTTGTTTTTTTAAGTGGAATGAGGCAAACCAATTTCTGTAGGTGCTGCATAGGTAGGTTTGTCTTTCTTGACAACTTGGAGCAATATTATATGTGGCTTTCTGAACAGCCTCTAATAATCTTCCCTGGCTTGCAAATAATGTAAACAACAAGTCTTGTAAATCACGAAGAAAGAAGTAACCCGAGACTTCAGATGGGAAAGCTGGCTTCTCTCTGAGTTCATTTGAGTGGAGGTCGGAGGAATCACTTGGAAATCGTGAATCAGTGCTTGGCGGCTGCATGAACCTTGGACTAACTTTTTCGTATGCTGCTAAACTTTCTTGTTCCTTGAGTTACTTGGAATCGTGCTAACTTTGCAAACACTTCAGAGGAGGTCATGAAGGGAGATGGCAGTGCAATGTGGAATCTGATGTGGAAATACTGCATTTCTGTCAGGACGATCAGGTACAGTAAGAGTATTTAAAACTTTACTTTGTGGTAAGTGAAAGCTGCATGCTTTGCCTCTTCCCGTTTGTATTATTTTGCCCTGCATAGTTAACTCTAAGTGGTCTGAGATGCTGGTTTGGGTAGCTTCTTTCTTGTCCTTATACTAAAGCTTTGAAAGGAAAAATACAGGGATACTGTAAACAATCTTCAAGGAAAGAGGAGTTTGCGTGATTTCGGTCTTGGAAATACCTCTGCCTCATTTGCAAGCAGGCTGAATTTGGAATATGAGAGAGACCTGACTTTCATGAATATTTGTCTATCATCATCTTTTATTCATTGTATCTCCCAAATCCGGAGATTAAGCATGTGTTTAGCATGCCGCCAGCATCATTTGCTTCAGACAGAGGAGAAGGGGGGGAACAGAAGGCGGAGGCTCTTATGGCAGAATATAACTCTTCAGCTTCAAACGTCTCTGAGCGGGTGTAGCGCTGGGATCTTACCTGTGTGCATTGTGTGCAAACGCAGCCGGCTGCAGTGAGATGACAGCCTGTGGCTGCCCTGCATCGCCGGTCGCATTCTTTGAGCGGTTCGCGTTTGACATGCTGCGTGCTCCCTGCCAAGCACATCGCTGGAGATTCCAGTAGAGTTTATTCCAGGAATGGAGCTATCAAGTGAGACACTCGGTGACTGGGCGTTCTCACAGCAATTTCGTGTATTTAAAAATAGCTAGCCATTCTCATGCTATAGTTTCTTCATGTTTCGGGGTTATATGATCTGAATGGTACATTTTGTCATGCAAGCTTCCCTTGAGAAATCATGTAATCTAAATAATTACCGCATTTCACACTGCATAATTATTCTGTGCTGAGGAAAGAGTGTAGAGAGCCTGCATTCCTACATGAACGTTCATTACGACCAGAACGATGCTGTGGAGAGCTTTTATCATCAGGATGCTGAAATAAAGCCGAAAAGCCACTTAGTTCCCAGCAGAGAGCGAGTCAGTACAGCAGAAATTGGAAATAATCCCTGAGAGAGGATTCGGTTAAAATAAGAAATTTTATTTATGATCTGGTTTTGGAACCAGAATTAGAGGAAAAGCCTGAAACAAACCAAATTCATGCTTAAATACAGAGAAACAGTCTTTACAGCCCAGATATTGATCCTGACCTTAGTACTGCTGGAAACCTACGCAAAACGTCCGGCGCACAACTCAGGCTGTAAAAGCGCACGTTCCCCACAGGACTGAGCTTCAAAGGTTCCCCAGACTACTTGGGTGTGGCTGTTTTTATAAAGCTTAATGTGCAAATTGTGCTCACCTATAAACAGCCACATCTATCTTTTATCAGTGAACTTACTACTGGTCAGAGTACGTAGGTTGAACATTAGCTTCACAGTTTACAGTAGTTGCTTATTTATAGAGCAGCTCGCTGGCTCCCACAGCTAGCATAACGCAAAATAAAGCTCCTTGTTAAAGTGCTGCGAGTATTTTCAGTTCCAGTTGTTCTAACAGGTCGTATCTTCGTTGTAAGCAACATCAATGAATCCGAGAGCATAAAGAAAATATTTCCTTTGTGGAAAAAGATCTCTACCACCTTAATTTGCTTTTCTGTTATCTTTCAGGAATCCTGAGCCTCTCCCTGCATTCTAGGAGGCTGTCACTAACCGTTCTGGCTCATGTCTATATCCACCAAGTATGAGGCTATACCAGTCTTTCTCCCTCTCTGCCTCCTCCCATTTCTAGAGAACTGTGAAACCCATGCAGCCCCTGCTGGAGATTTCAGTCAGCTTAGGCACATCTTATTTAGGGTTACAGTGAGCTTGTTTTTTCCCTTCTGTGTGCAAGCCGCCCTGGTAAAAGTATTCCTACACACCCCTGGTGCCACCGCACCAAACAGCAGAGCATTGCCTTGACTACACTGGGCCAGTTGTACTTGGGCTTCTCACGAATGTGCAGAGCCTGAATGAGGGGTTTTGTGCCTGGGAGAGAAAACAGTCCCACTCAAAAGGAAAATTGTTAGTGCTGGGCTTCAGGGCTGCTCTTGTTTTCATTGGAATCCAACTGCTTCAAAAAATTGACTGAGACTTTGTTGTCTGTTTTAATTAGACCGTGTGCCTTGTGGGAGAGGGCACCTACATCTATGTGTGTGTGAGTTTACCGTGACTAGATCTTAAAATCGCAGGGTGATGCCTGTTAGCAAGGTGAAGCACTAGCAAAATTAAGGCACAAAATGCAGCGGTTTGTTCTTCACATGGGGAAGCTTTAAGTCATGTTGTAGTAAGTGTAGGAGAGGGCAGCACAGAGATATGGAAACACACTGCACTGGCTAAATGTCTTTTTTTTTCTTTTCTTTTGCGGGGTGTTTGCCTACTCCTATAGTGAAATTAGAAGAGTTGTAAAGATGAAGGGGTTTCTTCACGAGCATGCCACAGCTGAGCTTGTGCCGCTTAACACGAGACTTCTGTCCTGTCCAAGTGCTCGGCTCCCGGAGCCCCTGGGGAGCCTCTGATGCTACCAGGTTATCCCGTGGGGCAGGAGGAGGGGCAGCGTGGCTGGGCTCGCAGCATGTCATATGTAGCAGGGCAAGCCCTGAGTCCCGGGACAGTGCCCTGCTAGAGCTGGTCCCCAGCTCTCAAGAGGGAGCATTCTCGTTCCTGGCCGGTTTGCCCGTTTCCACCCTCCGGGATCCGGGCTCCCGATCCTCTCCTCTAGGCCAGGTCCAACCTCTGCCAGGCCAGCAGTGACTCACGCCACACCACGCCAGGGCATTTTTGACCCTCCTCGGGTACACAGCGGTCACTACCCGCACAAGAGGTGTTCGGCGTTGCTGCCCAGAAGCGCTGCAGGTTGCTGCTGAAGTTCCTGACGAGGGGAAGAGCGCCGTCTGCCCCGGGCACTGCTGAGCGAGGGGCAGAGCAGTACCGCTGGCTGTGCCGTCACAGTTCCTGCCCCTTCTTCCTGAGCCCGTGCCTGGTGCAGTACGTGCACGGAGGGCAGACTGCCCTTCCCACTGCTCTGAGGGTCGCTTTGGTGCAGTATTTCTCAGAAAAACAGCACTTTCCTCTTCTGGGGAATGCCTACTTGTTCTGGTATTTGCAGGTGGAAAGCACTCCCAAAATCCGTTGGCAGAGCACGAAAGCAGCACCGGGGTGAAAGAATCAGTCGTTTACTTTGTGTTAAGGTTGCATTTCAGTCACACACCTTAGGTGGGGGATAGGCAAATATTTAGTTATAAAATAGTTTGTCAACATGTTCAGATAAGCTATTGCATTTATAGGGTTACATCCGTGTGCACAGAGAGGAGCGTGTCATACCGAGCCCGGGAGCAGGCGGGCTGCATGCTGAACTACAGTGCTCTCGGTCACACGCCACATGCCAGTCAGCCCCGAAGGATGGGGTTAGTGGTTAGAGGAGCAGACTGCAGCCGTCTGAATCAGCAGATCCACAGCCCGCAGAGCACGAATTAAAGGGTTTATAGTAATGTAACGCATAGTTTTCAGCTTGCATCTTAACGTTCCGTTTGCAAGTAATGGAGGAAAATCGTCAATAGTTACTTCTCAGTGCTCTCCACATCTGGAAAAAAGTAAGAATTAGTCTTCAGTATGAGTTGTCATGGAGTTTCTTCACTTATTTTCCTTCTGCTACAAACATTTTCCGTCTTGGTTCAGTCATACTTTATTTTTAGTCATCTGCTTTGTTTTTTCTAAAGACTGACAGAACAGAGCTGCATCAAGAACAACCAGCACCCTGACAAGTGGAAGGGTCTCCCTCGAGCCCTAGTTGTGTTTTGAGCAGCATGAGCTGTGCAGGGGAGAGGCTGCTGGGGTAGCTTGGCACGCATAAGGGAGGGTTGGGGCGTCTCAGTGAGGACTTGTTCATTTCTGAGCATCCACGCTGCATTAGGAAAGCTCAAACTGCTCTGAACAGTAATGCATTAAAGAGGGGTCAGTATAAAGGAGCAGTATGACAAATCTAATAACCCACAGTTCGGGTTTAGTGGTGGTATTGCCCCCACACTGCAGCTCCTTGCTCCTGCCCCCAGGCTGCCCGCGCATGGTGCCAGCACAGGCGTTGGACATCCATGCAGGGAAGTCAGCTGGAAAAAAAAGGCCTTGTTTCACCCAGGCGGCTGCAGCGGCAGGGTTCAGCACAAGGCCACCAAAAATCTCATGCTAGCATTGGGTAAGGGAGTATAGCGGGCGGTGGTGGGAGGGCAGGGGACACGGAGCTCGCAGCTGCACTGACACTTCGCCCCCGGGAGCTGCGGTGGCCGCACAGACAGGGCTGAAAGCTGAGGCTAGAGGCGGCTCCTGCTGCAGGTGATAGGAAGCTGTCCTCTGCTGATACCTGCCACTTGTTATGGCTGTTTAACTGTCACACGTAGCCAACGATAATGGGGTATATATTTAGATCTTTAATTTATGTGCTTTGTTTTCCATCTGGAAGGGAAACTAGAACACTGATCTCAGATATTCCTCCTGGCAACTACAGGGCTAATGCCTGTACAGCTTCTCAGAAAAGGAGACCGATACGTTTTGTTATAGCAGTAAGGAATGGAGATGGCACCTTTGGTTGAGATCTGACATTATCAAAGAGATTTTCTTCTAGTTGTTTTATGGCTTAAGCGCTAACAAGATTTACTGGGAGTTAGGGGGATCACCTGTAAGATTAAAAGTACAAAACAAAAACTCTCAGGTCTCCCATATTGACTCCTGAACTTCAGAACACGTTGATTTTTGTATTCAGTTTCTGTGTGGGTTTGTTTGTCATCTTGAAATCCGCATTGTCATCTTGAAATACTGCATCTGGGAAGCTACGAGACAAAGCTGAATGCAAGCTGTCATTAGCAGTCTGGATGCTTTAATCATCATCCAGTGGATGGCTCTGTCTAGCCATTACTCTTGTATTTTAATACAGTACAACTGTAATTATCCTAGCGCAAACCTTCCTTTGGGTTAAAAGATCTCTGCAGAATGACAGTGCCAATAGCACATTGCAGTTAATGAATTTTTAATAAGCTCCTGATTCCAGTGTAACAAATCATTGCGAGGTTAGGATGAAGTTGGTGCCTTCCGAATCCCGAGTTAGGAGGTGTGAACGTGTCCTCGTGCACTTTGCATAATAAAATCATAAAACACGTTCTTTGGTTACATATGCCATGTTTCTCCTATTGTCTTTGGTCTATGCATAGGAATCTATCTGGCGAGGAAATCGTTCTGGGATTAATTCACCTGAACTCAGTTGCTTTTCCCAAAGCAGACTTGCTCAAGGGGTGAATTACCCGTTGCTTTGGGTTTGTTTAGGATTCATATATTTTTTAACTCTCTTTGAATGCTGCTCATTTGCAGCTAGGGTGTATTCATGTTTACACAGCTAGATTATTTCAACCTGCTCGTTAATTTGAATGAGTGGTTTGTGACAACTTCAGGAAGGGCGGGCTGAGCTTTGCCAGGCTGCAGATCTGTTGGTGCAACACCAGCCCCTCTTCAGTTCCGTTTGCTTCTTTGCTATGAGCAGTTAAAACGCTGCTACGTGGTATTTCCACATGCTCTCCATCTTTGTGCACCCTCTGCAATGTTATGGCTAAAAGCTAAAAATGTATGGGCAGGGACTGTTAGAGACAGCAGATGATTTAATGTAATCCCCGTTGGGCTGGTAGTGTAACAGAACTGCCCCCCAAGTTGCAATATTTGCACATGACTAAGCCTTTCTCCACACAGAAGTCTTTCAGGGTGAGGGTAGATAATCTGTCAGCCTAGCGGGAGTGCTTCTTGGCTGGGTGCTGTCCTGTACAAAGAGCCAAGGTACCTAAGAACCTGAAGACTGTGGGGTGTTGTTTTTTTAGGAAGGGTCATTGCCAAGATGAGTGGTGGGCCAGTGTGAGGTCCGAGGGCTGCTTTTAGTCGCTGCCTGTCCCGGTTTTATTATAAGAGCGTTGTTCTTTGTTTTAAACCTGGGTCTACGGAGTTGTTCCTGTATAAAAGGACCTGATGCCAGTTTGGCTCATCTGACTTTTGAAAAATTGAGTTAACTGGAGTCAACTTCTAGCGCTCTTCTGGGTTTTCATCTTTTTGCATTACAATAGTTGCATCCGGCTCTAGCTCAAGCCTTTAGTTTGGGCTTAGAGCAGCCCTGGGTTGAAGCCGTGCCACAGCTCTGTCCTTGCATGACACGGAGCATAATGAGTATTGAAATCCCAGAAGCCAGAAACCCAACCCCAGGCATTCTAGAGAAGTTACCAGGCTGCTTTATTATTTATTTACATAATCAAGCTCAGAGGAGCTACTTGATGCAGAACCATAGGTTACAATGGTAAAAGTGTTTGTCTGCTTGGCACCTAGACTGCTTCCACTGCTGGTCTTACTGCTTCTCAGACCCACCTAGCAATTGTCCTAGGATTTGTTTTGAAAGGGTACTGCTTTTGATGTTCTTAGGTCGCCCAATTGCTTGGTTCTTGGGGTTCTACCGTACTTTGAGAACTCCTGAAGCTGCCTTTCAGCTTGTGTCTTCTGGCACTGAATGTAGAAACAAACACACGCTATGTGCAAGTGTTACCTGCTTGTAAATTCGAAGAGGATTATTTTTCTGCTAGATTGTAAAACAAATTAGGTAGCAAGAAAATAGAGCTCTGCGTTAATCGGTGTTAACAAGATTTTGCATGTTCCACAAGGAGTTGGATGACTTTTTAGTAATTGGTGAGTGCTGATCAATGTAATGCTTCTGAATTGTGTGATTAACATCTGCGGATGCTGTAAATTGATCATGAAAATCCTGGTATGTGAAGGGATTTTAATGAAAAAGCTTCCCAAAAACCTAGGAAAGGCTTTATTCCTTTTCCAATTGGAATTCATTTTACCAGACAAGTGATATCTCATTCTTGATAGGCATTTTGAACCTGTGTAAAGCATCTTCCTTGTTTCTGTGCAGTATCTGCCTTTTCATCTTTTTTTTTTTTTTTTTTTGACAATAATGATAAAAACAGCAAGAATTTATGCGGTAAGCAGTGTCCCATATTCAGTCATCTTTTCGCAGGAGACAGTTCATTAGTATAATTAACTGCCAGCCAGTTAATAAGTGACTTAAGTATTTGAAATGTTATTAGATTGGTGTTTGGTTTTTCCCTGCACTCACGGCCGGTGAGGGGACAGGAGCGCTGCTTCTTTACGAGGGTGCAGGGTCTCATGGCAGCTGCAGTTACAGACAAAAAAATCAAAGCTGATTCTTCCTGCTTCTTTCAGACCATCAAATCGGACTGGCTAATGAACCTCAAGCAAAACGTGAGGCAGGTGGGGCGCAGTTGCCTGACCCGCTGTGCTTGTGGAGTGCTTCCGTGAGGAGAGCGTCCTCAGCCTTAAACCTGCATGCTGCAAACTGATTGATTAAACATTAAATACGTTTTTGAGTTGGTCACACCTGCGTTGATCTGCTGGAAAGGGCTCAGCAGCATGCAGAGCATTTTGCATTTAATGAATTCTCAGTCATTGGTGGCAGCAGAGTAATGAAGAGTATTCTTTCATACCATCAGGGGGCCACTTTGACGGTGCAGTGGGGCCCAGTTTGTGCAGGGAGCAGCACTGTGGCTGGAAGTCACACAGGAGGAGCTGTCACCCTGACAGGAAGCATTCTGGTTCAGCAATCCCCAAAGTTCTTTATTTCCATACATTTATTTTAATATTGATGTCTTCCTGGACACTACCGCGTCCCACATAGTCCTGTGAGTAGGCTGTGTTTACAGCCACAGTTCTGTTACCATTTCCTATCCTGAATAACTTGGCAGTATTTGGGCATCAAGCGGTGCGACCTTCCAGGGGAGATCCTTGATAAAGATATCTGAACACTGGCAGTGCTGCGTTATAGCAGAACGAGTTCCTGTGACCACGTGAAGCCGTGCTGGCCGTTCTGTGCCGCCCGCCGGCTGGCTGAGCACCGTACGGAGAGCAGCGCTGGTGTGCAGCGGGGCGGCCGGGGAAGCCGCACCTCGGCCTGGGCTCCGCTGAGCAGTCAGCATTAGGTGCGTGCGCTGTCACTGCCCGGACAAGAAGTTATTCGCTGTGACCTTTAGCAGAGGTCTGATAATACAATTTCACCTGCAGCCTGCATGTTTTTTGTGTTAAAGCAAGAGATATTTCCCCAACCCTGAGCAGGTTATAATAGCTCTGTCAAGAAGGCAGAATGCAAAGCCAGTGCATGCTGATTCAGGGAGAAATATGACCTTTTTGATGCTTGGGAGCCTTCAGAATATGTTATGAGTCTTATGAATACCGTACTTTTCTATTAAAAGGACAGTTGGGTTGCAATCTCAGCCATGAATTACTGCCCTTACGTATGCTGTAAAGCTTCTGTTGCCCACAGGCTTTGGAAGATCTCTTTGGCTGATGGTTTCTGAAAGTTTTTTCCACCTCTTGACTTTTAAATGACTTTTTGGCTATTTCTCCTCTCTTAGTAGCTGGCAGGGGGAAGGTGCATGACTGTGGTCAGTCCTTCCTCAGCAAGAAGGTGTTTATTGACCGCCTCTTGGCAGTCCTGCTCGGAGGAGCGCCTGGTCCCACGGCTGCTGCAGTCCTGAAGCTGTAGGTAAAGCAGCTGGGAAATTTCAGAGAAAGCTGGGGGAAGGAGATGCTGAGCTTCTGACGCCTCCTTGAAGATAAAAGGCAAGTTTCTACTATTGCCTTGGATCCTCTCATCCAGGAGTGAGTCTTGTTTTCTTTTGGAAGAAATAAAAGCTAGATAGAAATAAAAGCTATTATTGACAGATATAGCTATGAAAAAGGCTATATAAAAGTCATAAAAGCAGCTTCAAAGCTGTTATTGTTTTTTATAATGCCCTAAGGAAATAGAAGTTGATATAACAAAAGTTTGAGAACCAAAATAGTAGTCACTCTTGGTTAAAATGCATATTTTTAATCTTAGGCATTCAGCTTAGTTTCAAAGCCCACTTGCAATTTACTTAGAATTGTTGGATGTCTACAGGATGCCTGCAGACCTGTGTGCTGCTAAATATGAATTCTGCACAGGTAGACATATTTGTATGAGCAGATGCTTGTATGGTCTAATTCTCTTTCATGCTTAAATCAGGAAAAATGAACTATTTCACCGCATCAGTGAAGTAGGGACAGATTGGTCTTCTGAATAGCTTATTATCTATCTGAAATTATCTTTTGATGCTTGAAAATAAATGTGAAGTAGGCATTATGAAAGGCATACTTTTAAATCTGTTTGGGAGAGCTGTTTGAATTGCCGCAGGCACACAGCTCTTAGTTTAAGCACTTCACCACAAATAGAAATACTCGAGATTTCTGTCCTGCAGTGTACTCTACTGTGATTTTTCTGGACACGTATGCAGAGACCTGATGATAGAATTTCACTCAGTCTGTATATTTTCACATTAATGTAACAAACACTTGTGGAGGAAAGGGGCCAGTGGGATGGATAAATACCTGAATTCTTTCCAAATGGCCAGTATGTGTCTTTAAAAACAAACACATGGAAAAGAAGCTGTACCTTAAAGTCAGCTTCTTGAAAACCTTGTCCCAAGTTGTTTATTCTCTTTCAGGATCTGAAGCCACTGCATTTTACTGGTTATTCCACCTGCTTATTCTAAGTACTTGAGCAGATTTGTTATTCAGGTTATTGAGACTTGCACAGCAGTTCATACCGGCATCTTGTGAGACTGCTCCCTCTAATGCCAGCCTTGCTGGGGTGGAGATTGAGAATTTATGCTAAAAGGAGTGTAAATTATATTTCTTAGGTACTTTTTGTGCCAATGCTGTTCTAGCCTGCTTCCTCTCATCTGATTGTTCTGGCACTTTGGTTTTGGGGGTACAATTCACTGTGCTACGTGGTGATAGATGAGCAAAGGAATCCAGATAAAAATAGACTGCCAAAAATGGGTCAGGGCTAACGGGCTAGCATCATCAGGGCTTCTTACGCCATTGTCCCTTGTGGAGGAAATGTTTAGCAGACAAAAGTGTAACCACCCTGACAGGGCCATTTCCTCTAAAAAAAGGAAACAATGAAGTTTTAAAAGAAATTGGGAGTAGGCTCCCTTCAAGTGTATCTGCCATATGTGCCATTTCAAAGCAAAGATGGGGAGAGGCTGTTATGCAAAGATACCCAAAATGGAAATCATACACTTGCTGAAAGATGCATAGCAGCAGCACAGTGAGTTACTTCAGCTTGTGTTTCTTCAAAAGGAAAAAGGCCTGTGCAAGTTACTTCTGTATCTGACCCTCTATTTCACAGCATGTACTCAACTGTTAAGTAAGCTTACTGGCTTAGTAGTGTTTACATCAATATTGGATCATTTCCTCAGACTTAAAAGAAAATGCAGTATACTTGAGGCACTGAAGAACCTTACAGGAAAGCTAGGGGTGCGCTGGGGGAGCTGTGTGAGTAGTCAGCATCAGAAAGCTTTTTTGAGGAGGGGGAAGATGCTTACTTTGCATTTGTAAATATGTCAAAGGGTTAGTGGCTAGGTTAGGTCTGTTTGGTTAATTGAGTAGTTCATATAATCGTGTTGGGACACCCTGGAGATTAGAGATGAGAACTAAGAACGCTCTCAGAGCAGAGAGTCTTGAAGCCTCAACACAAGTCATTATTTCATAGAAATTTGAATCTGTTTATCGGTGACTGTAAATGGTCTGAATTCAGGGTCTGAAGGACTCCAGTATGTAGTATCCTGGACTACCTAGTTTTCTGCAGTAGTAATTTTTGGTTAGCATGAAGCTGAATTTTCAGATAACAAAAATAAGTTCAAGGAGAATAAATCCTTGCATGGCTTTCTTATACATAGAAACAATGAAAAAGGACCACTAACGCTCCCTGCCACACACACACACATCTAACCTTTCACGAGATGCTTTGCTGCGAGGTGGTGACCTGCCATCTATTGGTGCCTGCTCAGAACCCCATTAGCTCGCTGGGGTTATTCTGTCTTTCATTTCCTAAGTGGTGAGGTCAGGTACGTGGTCCTTGACTCATCCATACCAGTGGCTAGTGATGCTGTTAATAAGAGAAACTGTGTACCTAACTCTCCATCAAAGAAATAGAAAAAAATATATCGCTGCCCTGAGGGTACTCATATCCAAACAGATGAGACAGTGGTTAGAAAAAGAGACCTGTGATGGTAGTCTCAGCCTTTTCCATATCTATCTGTAATTTTTCATGTCTACCAAAGCACAAAAGATGGATTTCACTGAATCTGTTGAGGGGATAAGGAGGGGAGAAACAGCTTGTCCAAGAAGTGAGTGTTCATTAAAAGGGAGATGAACTTTGCAACAATATTTTTGAACAATTACTTTAATATCTGGCCCTTATGTGTGCTATTCATACTTCATAACTTTCCTTTCAAAAAGCTTTTAAAACTCCTAAGCACAAGGCTAGGATGCACTTTAGATTGTGAAATAATCTTTGCAGACCTCGGAATTTTTTCCGATGGTAATTTCAGAGCTCATATGTCAACAGATCAGTGCGTGGTATTATCATTTCCCTCTGGACTTTTAAAATCTATACCTCCAGGGGAAATCTAGGAACCATATGATGTCTGAATATATTAGTAAAAATGAAATGTAACATTTGCTAAAAAAATAAAATATTTTCATCAGAGAAATAATATTTTTCTGATTAAGTGATGTGTCAATTTTACATCACATTGACTAGAAGTTTCTGGATATCAGCTAGACTGGCAAGCTTTAACCAGCTTAGAAATACCTGGAATCTTCCTCTTGGCATTAAAATACTCAAACATTTGCTAAAGTAATTATTTCTGTTGAACGAATCAGCAGCGTGTCTTGGGAATTTGCTAGTGATGAAGATTTTTTTTCAGTCCACATGTCACAAAGTGATTCCTCACACAGGCTGCAGAAGGCTTAATATAATCAATCCACAAACAAATAAATATAACTACATTAGTTCTTGAATGGAAGGAAGGCACTGGAAAAATCTCAAACAAGGCATATTGTGCTTTGGCAAATATTTTTCAAGTGTTTCCTCCTCTTCAAGACAGAGATCCTTCTAATTAAACAACTATGGCAACAAACGCTGTCCAGCTGAGGGTCAGGTATAGAGTTCAAATCCCAGATGGTCAATATCTATACGTGACTTATCTACCAGATGGGCTCCCATAAATGTTCCACTGGATTTTTTTATTCTTTTCTCTCAACTTTCCAGTATTAAGGCAATTTTTTATATTACTATCAAATATTTATATTGTTTTATATTGACTTTTGCTAAGAATTATTTAGGTTGGAGGAAAAAATTCCCTAGAGCGTATGTTCTACTGCTTGAGAAGTACTTTGTTCTGCACTCCTTTCCCATCAATTTCTAAAGGAGTTTCCAAAGGTGCCCTGAGAAAGGACAGGAATAAAAAGACACGTGATCGCGGGGCTGAGGAGGGTAACATCAGTGGTATTTACTTTTACCATTTCTGTGGATGGTGAAAGCCTATTTGCTTTTACAGGATTATCAATTACAAATTTAAAATAACTTTAATGATTACCACTGATGAAGCACAGGCTGGCTGTAAAGCATACTTGCATTTGCAGCTACACCCAAATATAGCAACATAGTGGATTCCTTTGGGTTTATTTTTTGATTATGTGTTACTGTTAAACAGCCTGGGTGATACAAATGGCAATATGTTGATTTGCGTATTTTGTAAATAGATTTTAAATATTGTAGAGTGAGCTTTCTCATGGAGATGAGGCCTTAGATTTGTAACTCCTGGTGCTCCTAGCCTCTTTGTTTTTTGGAAGACCACACAGTACAAGATGACAGTTTCTTCTGGTACAAATTCCAATAACAGAATGGTTCGGAAGTTTACTTATAAGCAATAAGCAAGACAGAAACAGTTTCTGATCTCTAGTAAGTATAGCAAGATGGCCTGGAGAGAACAGAAGTCAAGTACTGCATTTATTACTCTTCTGTAAGCTATTCCACAATGGATCATTTACAAAGGTCAAACTGGTGGTTTTCCCAAACTGTGGTTAGTATTCAAAATACCATCAAAACTTGAGATTCAAAATCTAACTTTTATTAAAAACTGAAGACAATATTTTAGAGAAATGCTGGTTTAGACCTTTTGTGGTTTTCTGTTTGTAAATACAAAATATTCTTGCACTGGTCACTAGAATACTATTCAAAAAATAAATAAATAAAAATTGAACTCTTGTTACAATAGAAATAAACTATTTCTTATGCGCACTAGTCTGGGAGCCAGTCTGTTCTGACTGTACATGGCTGGAAAGGTGCCATTAGAAATAAACTTTCTTCCCAAGCTGAAGGAATTGATTTGTTAATGGGGTGTGTAGATGAGCCTCTCTCTTCTCTATAGTAAACAATTTCTACTCCTTTGGCCAGTTTTATGTCTTTTTCCTGCTGATTTTGCCATGTCATTTTTAGCTTTCAAAATATGTATATATTCAATTAAATTTATACAACAGCATGATACTAACCTAGCAAAACATTCCTTTTAGTCATCTTTACCAAGGGAAGACCTTTTCAGCTGCACTTCCACATCCTCTTGTCGTGTCTTTATTCTCAGGGATAAAAATACAGTTATTACAGGAGACGCGTTCTCATATAAAGCTACTTAAAAAACTGTGTTTGGGGTGTGCTTAACTCCACAGCAAACTTCAAAATTAAACATTTCAGTGATGAGACAAACCTCATTTTGTGCAATATTCCATAGTTCCTTTAAGTGGCTTTAGGAACTTGAAACAGACAATGGTACGCACGGCACCAAAGATGTCACTCACAGAAATCATGCTGCTCTACAGCTCGCTACAAACCATCCTCTGGGTTTATAGTGCAAAGATGTTTCTTAGTAAAAGCATTAGCACATCGTATAAGGAATGTGGTTGAAGACACAATAAGTCCGAAGCTGAGGTTACAAAATATGTGAGTCAGGCCAGAAAAATAGCTAGCTCAGATGCCTGTTCTAAGGCAAGTAGAGTCGTGGCCTAACAACTCACTAAAGCCACAAGCACAGGCAGCTGCTAACCTGTTTCAATTATAGTTAACGTGTTTACTTTTAAAAGAGATGTGAAAGTCGACAGGAAGTTTCAAATAATTTTGTTGCTTGTTTCTAAGCCCTTTTGTAATCATAGAGCCCTCAGCTCACAAGCTCCTAAATTATTTACCCAAAATCAGCTTTGAAGGAAGAGTTTGGAAAATAAATACAAATAAAATAAAAACTAGGCAGGGTGTATTAAGACATGGTGAAGGAATAAAAAACAGATAAGTGTCCTCATAGAAGCACTTTGACTTCCAGTGATCTCCAGGGGACTTCTAACGAGTGAGCCTTAGAAGTCTTGCAGGCTTTTTGGTTGTTTTTCCCCCGTTTCTGCTGCCATTGTCCTCTCTACCCCACTCACTTTCCCTTCTTAAAAATCAAGCAACTCCCTCTATTTTGCATGTTCCCATGGCTTAATTAGTTACTTTTACACTGATCAGCCCTGTTAGCAGGTGAAGAGGCCTGTGTTCTCAGTTAATGTCATTTCCAAATGGCTCTCGTGCTGGATTTGATCAGCTGGCTGTCCTACAGATGACACCTCCTGTTTTGTTGTTGTTTTTGTTTTAACTTGGCTGTAGAAACAAAAGGCCAGCCATGGATGTGTTTAACTTTCTGGTTGCTCGTGGTACCAGAGGGGACTGACAGGCTGCCTGGGCAGCTGGTAGGCCCACTTCATCATTTTAATAGAAGCTAAGCCCTGCTCCCAGTCAGTGGTCCTCATACACCAATCTGTCTTCACAGACTAAATTAAAAGCAGTTTCAGCATATGATTAGCTGTATAATAAGACAGTGCAAGGGATATGGAGAACAAAGAGTGTAGGAAGGCAAAAGGACACATCCTAGCATTTTGTGTCCTGTGATTCAGAAAGGGACAATCAGTTTCTAAAAATTACATTCATACAGTAACGTGTTCTAAACCAAGATCATTGCTGAGCAACAAAATATGCTTAACATTAGCCTTCAAGCCTGCAGTGTTGCACAGGATTTAACCTTACGTGGTGGCTGCTTCATACAGGGCTGTGCATGGCTACATCAGCTGTGCAAAGGACTGCAAGGTCAGGGTGCCATGGGATAACACTACAGAAGTTTTTTTCTTATTTTTCATTTTTCTACTGTTTAATAGGACAAGTTTTTAGCTTAGACAGAGTCTAAATACACTTTCACACTGAAAAAAAAAGACTTCTGGTAAAGACAACAGAATTTAGACGTTGAGATGATCACTTTTTCCAGCACTTGCCATGAACTTATGGAGCTTTTGTATCTGTTTTCCTCTTCAGAGTGTCACTTCTTCCTCTTTCAGTATTCCCAAGCACATATTGAATGTCAAATTAATTGTTTGGAAATGCCATCAAGGCACTATTTAAATGTCAGATACTGTAACACTGTGGCACATAAGTTAGTTCCCACAGCTATAGACGTTATAAGAATGTGGTGTGTTGAAAATTACCATGTTTAACGCTCACAGATTTCATCCAGAAGCTATGTAGAATCTATAAAATCATGTTTACAGTTTAACAATAATGCAATCATTGGATGCTTTCAGTGTTTTCTGTGACTTAGTGATTCATATTTTGGCGAGCTAGTTTTCAAAATCGTCACATAACATAGTTGTGGATGATTTGTTGGAAACTTCTGATGCTTTCTCATCAACTACTGGTCTTTGCTGGCTTTGTTTTTGTGTATTTTTGTTTGTTTGTTTGTTTGTTTTGTTTTGTTTGTTTGTTTGTTTGTTTGTTTTTAACAATTTAGTGCTGGAATTAAACAAAAATGATATTTGAGGTGAGCAATGTGCTAGAGATGTTGCACGGTGTGTTGCAGGCCTGAGTGGGCACTGGGGAAGGAAAGCTGTATTGCAGAGCAGGTTGGTGGGAAACTTAGATATTTGCTTTTGCACTGTCTTCAGGAACAGATAAAGGTGTTATCTGTCCTCTTAGGAATACGTAAACTCAGAGTTGCTGTCTGTTGTGCCAAGCTTCATTTGAGAGGTGAGGGGAGTTCGGCATGGCCGCGAAAGGCCTAGTCTCGCCACCCCAGTCAGATCCCTGCGGGGAGCTCGGCCCTGGGTCCATCTTGTACCTGAGAGGAGTGCAGAGAGCGATGGCTGTTTTTCACTCTGTCTCTCTAAACAAATTATCTAACACAAAATAACATTTTCAGGTAAAGCTAAAACAAATAAAGGAGCTAACCATCATTTCTGGGGGTCAGATTGTGGTACCACCCATGTGATTCAGGCCTTTATTCTTCCAGTATGACTTAATACTGAATGGAGACTGTGAAAAAAGAAAGAAACACACAAAAAACATCTGGGAGAGGTAATGCAAGTTCAGAACAGGGCGTGGGAAGAAAGGTGGAAAATGGAGAGCTCAGACCAGAATGGAAGAGGTAGTTGGGGAGATCTCAAATATCTTGAGGAACTGAAGTGAACCACACTGAGTGCTCAGTCTCTGTTACTGAAGCGCATGCCCTCTTGCTTTACACTGCTTTGCAAAACGTCATCTTTCCACCATCCTTCACTTCAGTGAAACATAATTTGGGTATCTTTTTGGTTTGAGGTTAAATAGCATGTTTTCAGATGGCAGATAGTTGCATCTGTGCAACAGGAGCCACAAGCTTTCATGCTATTTGTCAGAGGTAAAAAGCACTGATTATGTGCATTTAGTCAATTATATACCTGCCCAGTGGAATTTATCCTAGAAATACAAAAAAATATGACACTCTGAAATATCATCCTGCAGTTGAATGCTGCCTACAGCCTCTACTGTCACAGTTGAACTGCTCCAAGGGAGAAGAGTCTGCGCGTGTCTGTATGCTTATATAAATATAAAACATTATTTTAAAGGCTCCAAAAGAAATCCTTACTGTTCAAGGTGAGTTCAAATTCTTCCAGTTCAATACTTTTATCACCTTTACAGCAAACAAAGTGCAAAGTCAGTACATCATGCCAGCTCTCACACAGATGAATATTTGATGTTTACCCTCAAATAGGGCTTAGGCCTAAACTCTTAAGGCAAAGGAATATCTTTTAAGGGTTTTCTAGATTAACTCAAGGCTTGAAACCGAGTCCTGTATGTGAATTTTGAGAGGTTTGGGGAGGGCTGGGTTTGTTAAAAATGTAATGAGTGGGTCAGCTGTGAAATTAGGGAGGATGCTGACATGACTAAATAGAAAATTCTTTATTTAGCAAGATTAGTAAGTATGAAATACCACAGCTCAACAGATAATTTAAAGAAACAGCACTCTTACTGTTGAAGTACAATGTCCTAAAGGTCCCTGACTATTGAAATTACAATGTGTGAAATCCTCTGTTCCTTGCCTATTTCCACTCAGGACACCTTGACAACTTGAAGATTTACACTGACAGAATCGTTTTAATTCTAACAGTGCATTGTATTTCGGTGAGGATATGTATGTAAAATTAGGATACATAGGTAAATTCAATTGTACTGCTCTATCGTGCATTCATCAAGGGGTCACATGCAAGAAAAAATACACTATTTCTGAACATACATTTTAAAAAATGAAGATAATTTCTAACAGGAAAAATGTCTGTATATGAAAAGTGCGTATGTTCCTAGTCTGATAGCATACCTGTGAATTTGGATTCCAACAGAAATATGTTAAAATAAATTTTCCTTGGAAAAGGGAACGGCCTTTGCTTTCAGTGCAAGTCCCTTCCCAAAGGCACACGGGTGCTGCAGACCGGTGCCTGCAGCAGGACTGGAGGTGGTGCCATTTCCCCAGCAACCCGCTGCAAGTGCCGAGCTCTCGCTGCAGCAAGCGTTGCCCGTCATTTCCTCAGTTCTTAGCGAGTAAATGAAGTTTGTGATGGATGTGTGGCATCTAACTTAATAACAAACTTTGTTGTCTTTATTTTGTAAATTAGCTTAAAATTTAAAAGCAGACGCTTGATTCTTCATTTGATCTCAATGTGTCTTGACTTGGCAGGGGTAAGGAACATTTCATTTCCTCTGACAAAAATGAATAAAAGCTGTGCTCATGTCTAAAAATCAGTCCTATGGTCTTGATTCATGTGAATAGTAATGCATTCAGATGCTTAAAGTTATAGTCACATAGCTTATAAACTATGTTTTTAGTTTAGGAACATAAGCTAGGGGTTGTGCGTCATAATTATTTCTTTATGAACAGCAATTACAATGCTCTGATCAAGTAAAAGTCCGTGCTGTTCATAGGGCTTTTTTGTTTTCTCAGGAGCTTGCTGCCTTTGGTGTCACAAGTACCTTTAAAATTCTAAGTACAAAAAAATAAGGAAGAGAAAGTGATGATAATGAAAATATAATACAAGAAGAAACTGTTCTGACTTTTGAGTGAATGCCAGTTTATGGTCATCAGAGTTAGAGGCAACATTTTGCATATTAAAACTAAAAGAATCCTAATGGTATTAATTAGAGTTAGTAAATTTGCCAGCAAGGCCAGAAAGAGTTAATACAACTTATTTCTTGTGGTTTGGGAATCAAATTAGTAAAGGTCTTCATATTTTCTGAAGTAATATTTTCTAGTCTGTATTTCAAGAAGATAAAGAGCACCTGTTAAAGCAGCACAACTGGATAAATTGTGTCAAAATGTTTTCAGTAGAGTTGGCCAGTGAATTCTCTCCAACATATAATAGCCAATTATTTTGTGGGAATGCAAAAAACAGAATCCATACCAATGCAAGTTAATGCAATATCCGTGTTTGAGGAGGAGGAACTAATTGTTGAGAATATTGATAACTTTATGTGAGCAATCCTGCTACAGGTTTATGACAGAATCATAACCAGTACAGTATTCATTATTCTTTGTCATGAATTGATATGGCATTTATTGACTTAATTTTGTAAAATACTTATGTTTCTAACATTATTAGTTTATGCAGTCCTATATTGCTTATTATAGATTTTCAAGGTGTGTGAGTTGTCCAAGCCAGTGGTCTCCAAACTCCTTTGATCAAGCACCTCTATCAGTAAGAAAAAAATATTTGAGCACACATTCTCAATATTTATTCATTTATAAATTATATATTTGTACTATTTCTTCAGGAACCCCAACAGATAATCTTGTGCACCTCACTTTGGAGACCACTAATCTAAGCAACTAGAATCAGCAAAGCCCTCATGCTAGATGTAATTCTGAGTTCTCAAAACCTAGCTGCAAATCAGAATTATTGCAGAGCTGGTGAGTTAAGTAGAGTCATAGGGACATCACACTAGATAAATTTCAATTTTCTGTTAAGAGAAGTCTTGTATCTGTATATGGCAGAGATACAGAACCAAAGAGCACAACTATCTGGAGAGTTTTGTCAGTAGAGCACAAGTAAGTGATATGTGTATTTTAATACACTCAAATGTAGGTCTGAATGTTATCTTTGCTATCTGTTCTATCAGAAATGCATACGGAATGATTTTGCCATTCCAGCATTAATGCCGGCCTTTCCTCTGGAGTTCATTGTGTTCAAGGCACTTTATTGTGCTAGTTTCAGCGTCCCAATTTAGAGACTGATAAACGCAATTCTCACTAAATTGAGGAACTGCAAATTGAAAATTCTTGATAGGTCCCAGTTCTTGATTTCTCACTGAACTGCAAACTAAGCATGTGTTGGTACCTCATGGCAAAGGCTTCATACCGTGGTTTGTGTAGGATCTTCACTTTGTCTCCCGTAAGTAGTGGAATTCCAGTAAGTTGAGTCCTATGCTTTGAAAGACTGAAATAGTTTCTCAAAATTATGGATGAAACAATTCAATTCTCCCTTGGTTGTATCCAGCTAGCGGTGCACACAACAAATGCTTGGCATTGAATCCAGATGTTCAAGTATTTCTGTGCTGTGCTTGCCTTGCCTTGAGGGAGTCTAAGAGTAGCCAGGGTAAGTTTGAGTCATGGTGAGAAAGTATGCGTGGTGCAGCCTTACAGTAGTCTAAGAACTGTTTAATGCCCTGTCAGTTTTAATGGGCAGGATGGAAATCAATTTTTAATCCTCTTATGCCCTCTTTAAGATATGTAAGAGGCAGACAAATGGGTGAATAGACCAGCCATGTTCATTAGTGGAAAAAGATATTTTTACCTTAGATTGCAATTTCATTATTTCATCTCATAACTGAAACATGATTTTTAAAGTCACTATAATGTTATTTTTAATTCTTCCTGGCTTTTCACTTATAAGCAGGTGCACTTTCCTCCATCTGCCAGTTCTCTTCTCAGCCTTCTGCATATCCTGCTTGCCTGATTCACGAGTGCCGAATTCCCACAGTTTACAGTCAGAAGTACATGCAAGTCAGAGGCAGTGCAGGATTGCTGTAGCGTATGAACGGCCAGCTGTGGGGCAGTACAACAAGCAGCTGAGCCATCGCTAATTGTGGAGAACAACGTCCAGGGGACGGGTAGCCTAGGCTGCCAGCTCAGGAGCTGCCGCAGTTAGCCCAGTTTAAGGTATCCCCGCCTACAAATTAAAGCTGCTTTTGCCCGGTTAAACACAGTCGCATGGAGTAAAATATCCTTCAGGAAAATATCATTTTGCTTTTTGCTTCCACAAGTGAGTGAACTTTGGTAGAGACGATGTGAATTGTTTTCAGCATTCAGGAAGGCTGAAATAATTTTGGTAGCTTCTACCTTTGGAAACTGCAAGGCCTGGGTTAAGTTTTCAGGTATCAGGAGAAACTGCTGAGGAGACTGTTGTCTCCAGACAGTTTCTTTAGTAACACACTACCCATATGTTCGTTATTTTTTTTCAAAGTAAGTACAGATATGACATAATGTACATATGGTTTTAGAGGACTGTGTCATCAATTGCTACTTAAAACAAATGTCATCATGGTCTTGTAGTCCTCTTAGAACTGAAATCTTAAACTACACAGCGAGCCCTGGGTCAATGTTTGAGGACAATTTTTCTTTTTTTCTAATTACTTCCTGTATGGCAAATGACAGTAACCCTTATAACTGCTTAAGACCAGGTTTTACTAGTTGCTAAGCTGAAAGAAATCTAGCTAATTAGAATAAGTAAAGCATTTCTAACTGTAATGCAGATGTGCAAATGCCTCAAGAATTCAAACTTTACTCTTTGTGAAGGTCCCCAAAGCTCACCAGGACCGTGATTCCTCATGCAATTCACGTTTTCATATTCAAGCAGGAATATGTTGCTCTAGTCCATCTGAGATCTGAGTCACATTTTTCCTCAGGAAGGATGACGTACTGGGCCAGACTCTGCAAGGATTTGATCTCGGTGTGTTCTAGATATTTGTGTAAATTAATGTTATGCTCCATAAAGTGCTGGATTTGACTGTCGCTATATGCATACACACAGAAAAGATTTCGTGCAAGCAGGCAGTATGAGCAAATTGCTCATTTCGTCTTTGTTAATTATTAAAACTTGCTGTTTTTAAACAATTCCTATTAGGAACTTGATATGAAAACTGCCGTTGTAGTCTGGATACTTGTTTCTGATGACTCACTCTCTCCACTGCAGTTTTTGTGGTATAGTGCAGAATACACAGCTGCTTTGCAGGAGTATGAAAGTAATCCCATTTCCTCATAAGGTAGGATAAATCTTTGAGCACAACGCTGGGTTAGAGCCTCACGTTTCATTGCCATGCTCCACTTTGTGTTTGTTTTCTCTCTCACTATCTGAGCTCTCAGTGCTTTATGTGTCCATCGCTATAATCAGGGGTAGTATCTTTTTCATAGAATCATGATCAGTTCTGAAGACCCTAAGCCATTCATTTTACTTTAACACCAAGCTTGTGTACTGCTAAGTTTTATTATTGTATTGTTATGTTGTTATAATGAGATTGGTATGTCATTATAAAAAGAAAAAAAATCCATCGTAGAGGTTCTAAGAAGTTTGATACCTCCATAACGATGCTCAAGCTGAAAGCACTCCACACTATTTTGTTGGTCGTGGCAGCAGAACTTGAAGTTACACATCTACCTGTCCTGTGCCCTTTGGGTAACTTCAGTTTTCTTCTGACAACAATATTTACAAAAGAATGTGTTGTTGTTTTTTTTTTTTAATGTGAAAACATTGGCAACTTGTTGGCTTTGCTGATTCATACACCACTGAAAAGGTTTTTGAAGAGCACCAACGGAAGATTAATGCTGTACATTTGTTAAAGGCAGGGAGAGGCTGCAGATCTTGCAAACTCATCACAGAACCATTTTCAATTTTTTTATTTTTTTTATATAGAACAACCTTTCCGCTTCTTTTCTATGCAACTTGTAATCATACTGTCTGTTTTCTGTTGACATTCCTGATACGTTCTGTCTAAAGACCCATGAAATGAAGCTGCAGGTCATGCAAAGCTAATTGGGATCTGAGTTGTTGCCCCAGGCTATGAAAAGATCACCACTTGGAAACAAAAATAGAAAAGGTGCGGTCATGTTCATTTCAGTCAGAGACTTTTTGAATAGCTTTGACTTCTGTCCTTTGCAGGCTACGTGAGGCGGAAGGATGGCTATTTCAAGTGATCCCTTATGTGATTTTGAAAATATACCAGTGGCAATGTATAATGAAATGACTTAATACAATCTTACTTGTATCTTGGTACCATAAATACTTACGATTTCTATGATTCTGTAATGCTTTCAGACGTATGGTTTGATTTCTGAGTGGTCCTGTGTGGAGCAAGAACTTGGATTCAATGATGCTTGTGAGTCCCTTCTACCTCAGGTTATTCTATGGTTCTGTAACTTCTTTTTAAATAAGTATGTTTATAGCAACTATGGATTACCATCATCCTTCCGGTATTTCCAGCCTTCAACTACTAGGTACATTGAAAGGAAAGCTTTTTTAAAGCAGATCTGATTCCAACACAAAGAATCAATTCCCATTTGTTGTATGTCTCAAGCATTTGTCGTGATCTAGCGCCTTGCTGAAGCAAGGAAAAGAGTTAAGCATGTGCATAGAACCAGATGTTCATAAATAACTAGTGGAGACAAAGGAAAGTAAGGTGCTTTCTTTAGCAGCTTATTGAATTCATGTATAGCACCAAGTTTCTTAAAAGCAATTATAGGAAGAAAGGACTGATAAAGCAACAAAACAATTTCTCTGAAAGGGTAAAAATCAATCTCGTGAATTAGAATAACTGGGAAGGAGGTTTATGTATGTTGTTTATGGATTATAAAACATGCTCATCAAGAGGAAAATGGAAAAGATGTTCTTTCTGTCTCATTTGTGTTGCTGGTATTTATTCCTTGCTGGTATTTAATTCTAAAGAGCATTTACTCATTTGAAAAGAGTGCAACAGTTTGATAGTCATCAATGTCTGCATTTTCTTTTCAAAATATATTGAATTTTTAACAACCTCGCCATCTTCTAGGTTCATGCTGTCTTTCCTGGTGTACAAATGCACTTCACGAAGTCCCTTGATGTAGGCAAAGCACGACACTATGATATAGTATTTGTTATTTAATTAAAATCATAATGAGGCACTACCCAAAGTTGTTCAAAGTCCAGATGTGGTGATACTATTTTTTGTTGTTTTGATTTTTGGATAATGGCAGGTTTCTATACGTGACTTTTACAAAACCGAAATGTATTCTTTTATACAGTAAAGATTTATTTGGTTTGAATTGTTAGGCATGACTGGAAAACAGGAGCATGCATTTGCTAGAGCTGTGTTACAGAAAAGAGGGACAAAAATCTTGGTATGGCATTGTAATAACAATCTTGTACTTCTTATTTGTATTAGTGTACTTCAGGGATGACAACTGGCACGGCTGAAGGTGTAGTGGTAACGTCCTGTAAGCTGGGCATGTTCTATCTCACCTCAGCCCTACAAGGACGCCGGGAGGAGCTGGTCCCAGCTGCACTGCCACAGCTGCATTGTCACTGCTCTGGAGGTGGCTGACATCTGCCTGACTTAAAGCAGGGCAGAGCTCTCATCATCTGAAGAATATTATTTATACACATTCGAACTAGCCTGCAGATGTTTTAGACATTGAGCTTATGCAGGTGAGGGACTGTTTTTATCATCATTCTCTAAGTGACGGCAAAAACTGCACTTTCTTTTGCACTAACTGGTGATTTTTCAGAGCAGTCATCCCCAACAGATATGGAAGCTTAAGTGGAGGTTGACCAGAAATCTTTTGACTGTAATCTCAGCTGTCCGATTTTTCCTTGTCCTGAAAAATATTTACTCTTTGGCAGAAGCTCAGTTAAAACTCTCTTTGTTGAAGTCCCAAGTCACATTGAGAATCTAACCCTCTGCCCTTTTAATGTCTGCGTTTCTAAAATTGGAATGATCATTGCTACACAGTTCATAGGCAACATTTTGAAGGTGAGAGTACAATTTCCAAACGGAAGAGCTAAGTGCTGCTGTGATTCTGTAGCTGAAGTTGAGAGACTGTAAAGCATCAATCACAAAGAAGTGTCCTGGTGAAGGAGAATAACTACATTTATGGAAAAATGCGTGCATGGGGAGGTAGGGCAGGAAAGGGGAGCCATATGCATGCATGCTATACCCCTAGAATTAGACAAAGACCTGGGAGATTTAGTAGTCTGAGTGTCCAGCCCTTCCATCCAATGCTAGGAGCGATAGACGTGGTGCTTGGTGAGATCAAACCTACACCTGACACCTCTAAGACCTGAACTATAGCCAAAGATATCGGGGGTGATTAGTACACAGTGGAGGCAGCAGCAGTTACAGGAAGGTAAGACGGAAATGGGAGTTTCTGAGCTATCAATTCTAGTTCTTATTATTTTAAGCAAGAATGTTGTATGTTTTCTTCTCATAATCCTGTCACACTCCACAGTTTTGCTGCTCAGAGCTAGAAATCTTTTTATTACTATCTTAATTCTGTTCCAACTTGTGCACACATCTTCTTGTGCCAACACCATTTTTTTTAAGTTTCTCACCCATATGCTCACCCCACCAGTATCTACTGAAAAAGCAATTCAAAGCAATGCATCTGTTCTTTTTCTTTTGTTTTTCTTTTGTCAGAACTTAGCAAGCCAATCTCTTGCAGTCCATCGTTGTCAGAGAAGCTTCCCATTTCTTTAATCATCCAAAGCAGCCTTCCTTGCACCCAGTACAAGTTTGATTTACTTTTCCTTAGATTTGGAAGACCAACGCAGTTATTCTAGCTGAGGTCTCTGTGCTTAAGAAGGGCGTCACTGAAGGACAAGCATGGTGGTTAAGTTTAAATAAGCAGCAAGAACAGCCCAGGGGGCTTCCCAGGGGGAGCAACTTGGTGCAAGCATCTTGCTTGAGAACTGGAGGCAGCTGACAAAGAAGATGACTGCCTACACTGTTTGCTGTGGCTTCCAGTAGAGTGGTTTCTTGCCAGCCTGCCTTTTGGCAGTCTGGCATAAATATATTTAGTATTTTTTTAATGCCTAGCTTGTAGGCATTATGTAGGCATTTCCTTATGTCCCTGCACCATGGATTGATAGTTAAACTGGAAAAAAGAAACAAACCCTTCTCCATGGCACATGATTTTTACAACTACTAGCTTGATGCTTGCAGTAAAGGTACCAAATAACACACCTTAAAATCCCCACAGTATCATTATCCTGTCTCACCTGTTTCTCTCGGATTTTTAGTGCTGTAGGATACCTGCCAGGGAAGCAAAACCAACTCATATAATAAACTGTAGGAACTGTAGGAACTGCAGGAACTGTATATATGTATGTGTACATCTCTGTATGTATACGCATGCATATACTTATTTAGAAATGCAATCATTCTCTTGTTTCACTTTAAGAAGTGCAGTCTTGAGGAATTTTGGAAGTAAATTTGATCTTTTGCTCCAAAACATCATCTTCTACCTAAGATGGTGCACAGCATTAGCACAGAGCATACAGAACTGTGCTGCTGTAGTCTCCTCTTGAAAGAGTTTCTGCAGACTGACTTGACCCTTGGGGGATTTCTCTAACAGGGAGGAACACTTTAAAGAGATGCCAACACTATCAGTAGCAAGCAAGTGAAGGGAAAACTATGACCAGAAAAATCTGCTGGTTGGCTCTTCCATAGCATAGGCAGAAGACCGAGTAATTCTACGACTGTTTTTGATGACTTTGAATACCAAAGAGTCAAACACCTTTGTGTTTGTGTTGGAATGACCAACCATTCCTGCCTGTTAAGTCAGCTATGCCTCCAAATTTGGGTCGAGTATATAGAGACACAACAGACTGGACTGCAAGACTGTCTTTTTGCGAGGGTGCTAAAGGAAACAAGGCTGGTTCAGGAAGCATGCTGGTAAATTATAGGAATGACAAAAATGCATTTTGAATAGCTTAGTGAGAACATGAAGTACCTTTTATAAGAGATAAGTTGAGCCCGTGTTTAACTCGCATTATTTCATTTTACTTGGAAAATGTTGCATGCAATCCAGTTACTGAAAAATTAATCATGTTCCTAAGTCTTTGTGAGGGAGGGGGGAGAGGTTAACAGCCCGTCAGCCAGAAAAGGGTCCCAGTGATGCAGGGGACACTTTAACTCCCAGGCTCATCTGTCCTTTAGGTAATTTTGGTCTTGATGGAACTAAATTTTTTTAATTGTAAAGCCCTGAAAATGACAGGTTTCCCAAAGTAACTTACACATTGTAACTTGTACATTTTATCAAGCCTGTGAAGGTCTGTTCCTGAAAGAAGGGGAAATGCTGCTTAGTGCCCGAATGCAGGTTTGGGAGATAGGAAGTAGAATTTTAAGTACTACTCAAGTATTGATACTTGTTATGGACTTCTATAGCTCTTTTCCCAGATCTTCATTTTTGTGAAGATGGAAAGAGACCATTTCTTCTTTACCAGATAGGAGGAGAGAACGGGTTATTTAAAGCGAATAAAAATTAATTATTGCACCAAGCATTAAAAGTCAAGAGACATGAGTTCTATTTCTAGCCCTATGGCTGGCTTATAATTGCTCTTTGGCAAGAGATGTCATAGTGTGACGCACATTTAAATAGGCTCTGCCTCCCAAAACAGGCAGTTTCTGGTCCTTGTGCTGTGCTGCACAAGCTGGAGTGCTAGCGTATGAGGCAGAGCCACGAACCAGATGAGGGAACTGATCCAGCTGAAAGCAAAACCAGAAAGCAAAAAGGTGGGAGGGGAAGAGAGGAGTTTGTTTCTTCAGCCGGATCACTTGCCTGATCCATAGCATTGTGCAACAGTTCAGATGTGCCAGCAGGTGACATGTCAAGATCTCAGGCTTGCTGCATCGCATACCTTATCTAGAAAAAGAAAATATTTGCAAATATTTACTACAAAATATTTATGTTTTAGTTAATGTGGCTTTCTTGAACTGCAGAAGACCCTGGTCAAGTTTGACAATCCAAATAATTTCCCAGCAAAGCAAAAGCTCTCTCCAGTGGTTTCTCACTGAGTAGCCATAAGGGTTGCACTTCTCTATCCGTCACTCGGTGGAATAAAAATGTTACTTTAAAACTGCCTCTGCTTTCAAAAACAAAAAAGACATAAATAATAGGCAAGGTACAGGCATTATCACACAACATTTAATTCATCCTAGGTGACTAGGCTATTGTTTTCCAAACCATGATGTTATATAATTAATTTCATTGCAATCTATCGGAAGTTTCCTGGCTGCTGGACACCCTGCTGAAATCAGCCAAGCTCAGGATACAGGAGTGCTCCAGTGGTTTACAGAGATAATGCTGTTTGTAGGAAAATACAAGAGTTTCTGTTTAATTCTAGGACAATATTTTTTCCTGGTTTTTGTTCACGATACCTTTTTCTAAACATACAACAACAAAAAATAGACTGTTTGGAAGATACCCAAAAAATAGCAAATGTGAGTAATTCATGTTGAAAAACTTCTTTTGAGTCAAAGTGATGTTCCCAGTGTGAAAGAAATGAGCTGCTTTTTGTGAACTGGGCCTTGAATAATGAATTTTATGATGAACCTCATTCTTTAGCTTACCTCATTTAGTCACTGTTGACTATTAACATTTTATGTCAACTATGACTGTATATTCGTGGGATACAGCTTCTACAGATGATTTTCTGTAACTAGGTTTTTAGACCAGGTCTTAGGAGATAAAAGTGAACAATCTCTGCTGGGAAACCTTAACAAGCTCTCGTTTTCTATGCAGATGTCTTGAAAATTAAATCTCAGTTTTTCTCTTTTGTTGCTGTAGATGTAGATGAAAAAGGATTAAATGAGTGGAGACAGGTGAAAAGGATGAAATTAATTTCATTGCCATCAGTGACTAGTCATATTGGCATCTTGCTGCAAGAAAGACGCAAGGTGGCTAGCCAAACAACACCGTGTTTTGGAAGCAGCTCGTAACGTAGCCAAAATGAAGCGCCTATCTCAGTTAGTAAATACCGTGTAACGGCAATAAATCTGTTCCAGACACAGTTATGAAGATGTTAGTTAAAGTGAAAGGAGAAATGGAGGGAAGCCAGCAGCAGCAGCAGGGACTGGAATTGCTGGGAGGTGCTCGAGGTGCGGTACCTGCTAGGAATGGTGGTGGGGCTCTCCGGAACGCCCTGGGGAGAAGAGCCGAGAAGCTGGGAACAAATGAAACATGACAGGGAGGTGCCCTGTCAGCAGGCAGAAGTAGCAAGGATGGAAAAGGCGGCAGTGAGAAGCAACAGAGAAAATTCCCGTGGGGTTTTCGTGTAAATGAGCTCTGTAGCACGATAAAGGGAAAGATGGGGAGCTCAGATCTCCAACAGCCAAGCCTTGAATCAGGACTGCGAAACATAGGGCGGTGCCAGAGGTGGAGGGTCTGTGGGACCCCTCTTCCTCGGGGCAATACTGGAGCAGCTCTAGGTGGGGCAGGAGACACGGCGTACCGGTAATGAGACAGAACGAAGGAGAAAATTAACCGGACACAGGGTGAGGGAAGATGTGCAAACCTTGATTAGGAGGAGGACACACAAGAAGCCGACGACTGAGTTGTTTGCAGGTGTCCGTTAACCAGGACCGTGCTGGCCCCGACCTGGCACAGCACAGAGGGGCAGAGCAGTTCTGCTGTGACCAAGCAGGCCCTGGCCGTGTGCCTGCAGCACGGTCACCTCCTTGGCAGGGCTGGGGCGAGAATGCTCCGTGTGCTGCAGAGTCAGGCCGGTTCACCGTGCTGTCTCAGGGAGCCATTGAGACAGGACTGGTCCTCAGCTAAACGTCAGGGACGCTTTGTGTCAGTAGAGTCTTGTACACTGGCGAACAATCTCACTTTGCAGTGGTAAAGTAACTTAAAATTAGAAGAAACACACTAAGGGAGTAGTCCTGAAGAGATGGGACCTGCATAGGCTGAGTTACTTCATCATGTTTTGCCATCTTTAACCTGTGAAAACTGTGCATTTGATGCCAGAACTTGTGCTATAGATAACACCAGAAGGTAAATCCTTGCATGCAAACAGCTGGCTTAATTATGAAGATGTAACCAAGCAGTATTGGTGGCTCATCTAATGAGTGGTGAACTAATAGCTTAGTAGCTTCCCACGTCTGTATCTGTGCATTTCTGTTACTCATCCAAAGCTGTGCTGGCACAGTTAGTGGCTTAAGAGGCTACAGAATGTCCCTCAAATGAGGGATTTTTGTTGTTCATGGAATGCTCAGCTACACAGGAGTTATTGTTGTCTGCATTTCCCTGTATTTGATGCTATTTATTTATTCTTATCCCTATTTTTTGGATTGGAACTTAAAATAAGTGAATAAGCTTCATGCTAGCTGATCACACAGCTGATTTATAGTCATCTTCCTGGGCGCCTATTAGGTGTTACCAAAATGTTGTGGCATTCAGGTCTGAAGCTCTTCAAGGGAGTGAAGAAAATGGACAAATTATTCAAAATCAACTAAATAATAAAGAGGTTAAATCCTGTTATTCTAGCAAAAGTCTTAGATATTAAAAACACGGTCTACTTGCACTAAGTCAGATGGAAGCACCTAACCATTAGATCCCAACTTAAATTATGCTCTGATCAGATAACTACTCGATGCATTTATTTAAATCTGCCTACACCTAAGTCTGTTTCATCTTTCAAATTATATTTTGTCTACAGTGTGACCATTTTTCTATTAATTTCAGGCAGTTTTGTTTTGTTTATGATCATTCTGGTCACAGAGCACACTGACTGCAGTCAGGCTTGTCTTCATTGTCTCGTATCCTCCCCTAAATGTATACCCTGCCAGCAATTAAGCTTCCAACTGGGAAATAAGGAGAATGTGGTTGAGGCTGCAACATTAAAGAAATGAACATATATCAAATAAACTACAGCAAAATGACAAAAAGACTCTCTCTAAAGCCAGAAATGATAATGTTACAAGTGACCGTGAAAGCCTCCAACTAAAAGAAGCAAATGACTTTATCCATAAATGGACAAATTGATTTCTTTCTCTGGAAGGTGAATATTGCTGCAGACAACAGGGGGTAATGATCATTTTCATACGTGAGAAATGCCCAGCGTCATCCCTGCCATACGCTGCAGGTAACAAAGTGTCTTTCAAAGTGTAGTTACTAATGTTTGTAAGGAAATCGGGGTACAAACTCCAGTGGACATCAGGATTACTCTGCTGTCAAACCGGTAAGGGTGTTCAGCCCTTGAAGGCACGGTACTTGTTTGTGCTTTGTTTTCCATGCAGGAAAAGGGCACGCAGCAGTTCTCCATTTTTAGCCAGGTTTTGCCACTGACTGCCTTTTGCCTCAGTTCCGCCACCACTGCTGCTTTCACTTGACTGCTTGAATGAATCAGCAGCTTGGTCTTCTGTGAACAAAGGTGCCAAGATCTCTTGCAGTTGTATCCGTGAGCTACAGAAGAATTCGTGTCACCAGCTAGAACCAGGAGGCTCTGTACTTCACCCCAGAACTACTAAATCCATCCCGCCCATGATAAATTTCAGGCCAGGCACCCCGGTGCTAAGACTTGTACCAATAAATTACATCTGCTGAGCTGACACCTTGTGGCTCCGGAATGAAGTGGGACCAGAGAACCATGCCACGGTTGGCTATGGCCCAAAGCTCAAGACTTGCCCCAAGAAAACCAGTGCGTTTACTGGGCGTTAAGTTGGCTGGTCTCCTTTTGCCGCAGCGGTGCATGGCAGCGAAGGGCACAGCACAGCACGTGTGTGTGCTCACGTGACGGCAAGGCCGCACGTAGGCAAGGCACGGCTTCTGTAAGATGTTCTCACTGGGGCACAATCTGGAAGTGTTGCCTTGGTGTGTGTTAAAATATAACACACCGCGTGCTTTGTATGTGCATGTGCATGCCCGAGGCAGTGTCAGGAGAGGCCTTGTATATGATATTTGTGCGGTGGCTGAGCAGAACCAGCAGTGTCCGTTGGGCGCCTTCACAAGCTGGGGGTGGCAGGCGCACAGGACGGGACTGCACGCCTGAACCGGGCACGTCCAAGTGCAAAAAGGAAGCGTAATGCTTTCAAGATGAGTGGGTATTTTAGCTGTAAAGTGCAATCTGCATCTGTTCAAGGCAAAACTTCCTGTCACTTTATCATGTCTAGGGTCTGGTTTAGGACTGGGATCATTCTGATGAATGCAAATGGATATTTTCCTGACCTTACCGAGGTAGGTAAAAGTAGGACCAGAATTATGTTCTTGAGCTTTTTCTGCTTTGACTTGCAGGGAGACTTACCCGAGAAGGTGCTGGACTTTTAGCTCATATGCGGGTAGCAAACAGTGCTATGTAAAAGCAAGGCGGCCACAAAAGTGCCATTCATCAACTTTATCAGTGTTCCTGCTAACGGTCCTTCTCTTGGGATCACTGAGCCTGGTTTGGCTACTTCACGCCCTGACTGCTTTTCTCATGCATCTGTGCCTCATCCCACGTGCCTGAGTTCCACGGAACGGTGTTTTCTGTCTCTGAAGGTCAAAATCCTCGTCATGACATCACAGCTCATTTGGTTTAAGCCAGGCTGAGGCCACTTGAGCTATTAGGAGGTTTCAAGTAGAAAAAGAGCAGGAAAATTAAATCAACATTTACAAAATGATGGCTCCTCCGTCTTGCAAAATAAGTTCAGCGGCACGGGAAAAATAACACAAAGACACTGAGCTATTCCCAATGTAACATTTATCAGACTAGCGTTTCATGGGGTCTAACTCAGTAAAAGGATGAACGCCCTCCCCCAGCCGGCTGATCAGACAGCCTCATGTGAGATTTCTTCCCAGCTCCAGCTGGTCTGGAAGCATGCAGGCTGGCAGTCTTCATGGTTTTATCAGTGAGAGGGCAATACCCTAGCAGTCCCTAGCAGTATCAACTTCAACAGCATTTTGTACTTATTCAGCATCTTTGCCTTGACAATTTCAGAAGTGTGTAACAGAAGGGAGAGGAAATTACCTCCCATTTTTCCACAGGGAAAACTGAAGTGAGCTGTTACGGACTTCTCATGTGTACTTTGGAGAGGCAGCACACTCAGACTTCGAATTCAGACATCGCTTTTTCTGTCATTTTTTCACCTCTTTGCTGGAAAGAAATTCCAGAGGCAGCGGTACGAGGCCTGGGTGCAGGAGGTCGCCCTAGCCTGCAAGGCCTTTTGATCGTGGTGAAGCTCCGTGTGAGATTTGGGTTTATCTGTATTTTGACCTTGAACTCCAGGAGAGAGCTCTCTCTGATGGCCCGTTACGTGGCGGAGCTGATGAAGGAAGCAGACAGCAGGTGAGCCGTCACAGGTGATTTCTGTGCTGAGAGCTGTCCCTCCGGGAGCTCCTGGCTGCTCTGCAGGTGCTGGCCTGGTGCTGAAGGAACGAGTGGGAGCGCTGAAGAAAGCGAGATGGGAGACAAACACAGCCATGCTCATGTACCCTTGTAGTCCCTTTGAATTTCCTGTGCTGGGTGAATTATCTTTTTAATGGTTTTGTGTGGCCACGTTTACATTTTGGAAACATGCTGGCTGCTCTCAGCCTTCACTCTACAGAAGGAATTCGCCCAAAATTGCGTGTCAGCACTCCTGCCCTTTGAATGCTCTATTTCTGTCTCATGAAAAGCATCTGCCTCGCGTGTCTCCGCAGAGGTGAACCAAAAGGTTGGAAAGGTGGGAGGCAGCATGCGGGGAGCAGCGGGTCCCTGGGAAGTTGTCCCCTCAGTGAGGAAGGAACGGGGGCAGAGGGTGCACGAGGGAGGCCGGGGTGCAGTGGTTGATAGAGGGGTGAGGTGCCCAGGTACCTACCGCACGGTAGCTCACAAGGTACAGATTGTCAAAAGGGAAAAGGCCCGACCGCCCTGTGACACCTCCCTTTTGTCATACTTCTTTATTGAAAGAGCTTCCCATCCTGCTCAGCCGGCAGGCTCCTTCTGGGAGCAGCCACTGCTAACGCTATCCAAGGCAACTAACAGACCTGACTGAAATCTAGTAATTTCATGATCAGACGAGTCTGGTAAATTTAAGGGAATTGAAGCAGTACATGATAATTCTTCCAATCCTTTTCCTAAATCCAAGGAAAAACCCCTGGGCCCCAAGTTCTGGCTGGCTGAGCTCTCTGCAGTCCCACCCCAGACAGGGCTGAGGATGCTTCCTTACCTGAAGCTCCCAACCCACCGCTCACCACAGATGTATGCAAAACTCCAGAAACATAGTTAAGAAATATTTTTTTCAAAATTTACCTTTTCAAGGTATATCCAAGCCCCTGTGTAAAAACAGTGGAAGAGATTTGGCATTTAGTTGAGCAGATCTTGTTCTGTGGTTTTTTTGTTAGTTGTCTTGTGATTTGCTGCTGTATAAACCGTGGCAGCTAGTGAGCGAAGTGAAAGCTTAGCTCTAGTTTCATGAGTTAGGTGGGTATCATGTAAACGCTGCTGCTTTTTAACAGAATTTATGATGTTAAGCCCTAAACTGGTTTGAGTTGCCATGCACAAAGAATTATCAGCGACCTAGCCATTGCTTTGGGTTTTATTTCAAGATGCATTAAAACGCCACAGTAACAGCAAGCACTGGCTGTGCATTTCAGTGTTGAGATGCTTTTGCTGCAAAGAGCTGTGAAACCTTGTTTCCTCAGGAGTCTGGAGAAGCCTGTGCACTGGGTTTTTCAGTGCAAGGTGCTGAGCGCTGCATCGTGTTGACAGAGGTAGGCAGAGCTGTGGGCATTCAGCACGGCCAGTGACACACCGGCGTCTGGCAGAGGCAATGGGCAGAGTTCAGGAAGCACCGAGGGAGTCAGTAGTAAACCCTATTTGGGGCTGAGCGCCTGAGGAATTTACCGTTACCTGAGAATTAGTACCAAATTTAGAAGGTAATTTAGTCCCGGGGGAGAGCACGTAGCATCATCACGTGTCTACAGTTTAGCATCCGCTGCTTAAGCTGCCTGATAGATCTTGAAAGGCGGAAAAGGGCACTGACCTTGCTGGGAGGTTGCTCACTGGCCAGCACTGCCGAGGCGCTGTGGCATATCTCGGGGTCCGCTGGGCTATGAGCGCTGTGAGCAGGGGCTGGGAGGTCCGGCCCATCGCGGCGCCGCGAGGTAAATGTGCTGAGCAGTACCGCGGATCCGGCAGCAGGAGCCCTGCACTTCCCGGCTCCAGAACGAGGCACTGACCCAGCTTTATCCTCCTGTAGGACCAGCTTGCGCTTTTTGTGTTATTCCAGCACATCCGCTGCAAAGGGAGGCTGTGACAGCTCCACCTGGATGTTTGATTTTATTTATTCATGGCCTGTGGAACGATGAAGTCAGAGGTAGGTGAATGATGCAGTGCAGGAAGTTGCTGCAGCAGTAGCTTTGCTACAGAGACGATGATTTAATGTATCGGGCTAACGGCGGAGGAAAATATTAATACATTCTCTCTGTGCATGTATCGGGCAGGGGGTAAGGCTTTCTAAGTGCAGCAGATGACGTTTCCTAATTGCATAGCTTTCTCTTGTGCCTGAAGTGGTGATGTACAAAGGTTTTGTTTCCCTTAACGTTATAGAAATGCAGTCTTTTCAAGGCTAAGCTATCCGCTTATCTTGCTGGAATTAGCAGAATGCCACGTTTCATTCTTTTAAATGCATATCAAGTTCTCAGCAAAAAATCAGCGAGTTAATCATTGTAGCTGATGCACTCTGTTATGCAGATTGCGAGCATTGATTCCAGGCTGTAGGTTCAGCTTTCTATTTGCATTTAGTCAATCAAGTCTGCGCCCACCCCAGATCCCTCCCGGTGAATTTCTGTGGATTTTGTTGCTCAATGTATTTATTCTCCTCTGAGCATCTGCTTTAAAACAAATCATCAGAACGAGAAGCGGTCCTACAGCAGAGGCAGCAGAATATCTGGGGAGTGAAATCTTTCTGTAGAATCGCATGCAGTCCGTGCGGCTGTTAAAGGAGGGCTTTCAATGTAAACCCTGAGGATGTTTTGAGTTTCTAAAAAGCCAGTCCCATGTCCGTCTTGTGCACAGGAACGCATGGAGCCATAGGGCAGAAATGCAGATAAATTCTTGAGATAGGTCCCATACCATGACTCTGAGGCTGGCCAGTGTGTGTATAGTTGTTCTGGGGTTGTATAATGGAGAGCTGGAGCGCGGGGATGAAATAGTTGAGAGCTGGGGGGGGGGGGGGGGGTCATTTTTTTTTTGTACCTCTTAGCATATGACACATTTCATGTGCTTAACGTTTTTGTAAAACATTTTTGTTAATTCCTATCGGTGTCCTTGGATTTAAAAGATACGAATCTAGTATCTTTTTAGTGTAATGGGATATTAATCGTTCCTATTTTTTCCAAGCAACCGATACGTTAAATTGCTTTGAATTTGGTTTGACTGTGTTCTGCCAAAGGTGATGAATGGTCAAAGGCAGCGAAGCAGAAATCAGACCGGCCACCACAGCCAGCACCCCGGACAGGAAGCTGCGAGATTCCCATTGGAAAACAAAACCTCTCGTACGTGCTGCTCGTCAAGGCGTCAGTGCCTGTAGCCCTTACACAGCAGTGGGATCTGGAGGTGGTCTTCTAACGGATCTTGTAATGCCTACATGCAGTTAGAAGTAAGGGAATGAAAAAATCCCTTCAATCATAACCCTAACGTGGCTAGTTAAAGTTAAAACTCATAGCCAGATGGCTGTTTTATGACATTCTGCATAAACACGGTGAAAAATGCCTTGACTTATCATACGCTCATTGCTACAGATGTATCTGCTAGGGACGGCAGGCGCCTGTGAGTTTGGGTGCAAGTTTTGTAGGCTGCGAAAGCCGCTGGCTGTCAGACGGGGGGTGAGCGAGGCTGACTTCTAAACACAGAACACAGTTAAGCAGCCTGAGAGGTGTCGGTGGCGTTGCATCAGCGGATTACAGGGTATCTGGGGGTGAGAGCGTTTGCTGCTTTGAGAAGGTCACGGCAGAGCGATTCGGCTTGGTCTGTGTAAACACCAAGTGTCCTGTTCCTGCCAAAAAAGTACCTTCAAATATTACTAAGAATGACTTTTTCTATCACAAAGTTATCCTTTAGTTTTAAACATGGTACCGCTCAGAAGCATTTCTCTATTTTTTCCTAATTCTTCTGACAGAAACGTTCATTTCTAAATTAAATGAGAATAAAGGGCATTATTTTGCAGCTTAAGAAAAAAAGTATAGGCCTTGAATCTATAAATGCATAGCTTCATTAGAGTTAGAGGATTTGTGCTTATAGTTACATGTGTGATTACATGTTTGAAGACCTGGAGCCTTTCGCATGTGTGGTTTGGGCTTTATTGTAGTCTGGACAGGAAGGATTGTGCGCATTGGACGTAAAAGTTTCTGACACGACACCGAAATTGAGGCGGGAGCCTGGGGACTTACATCCTGCTTAACGAAGTCGTTGGGTTTGCAGTGGGTAAGCCAAGGCCTGTCTCGTACTATTGCTAGTCAAGTCATGCTCTTCATGCCAAAGGAACTCTAGTACAAAGCGAACGGCCCCCATGCTGAACAGCAGTGCAGCAATAAACCCTCCATTTACATACACACCGGTGCCAGTTTGAAACAGTGAAGGGCAAACGCTGCATCAGCAACTGCAGGAAGCTGGAGCGTTTTTTCATTATGCTGCCAACAACCTCGGGTTTTTCAGGTGTAAATAATACCGGGTTTGCTTTAACGCGCAGGCAGGACGTCGCTGCTCTGCGCCAGCGCCGAGCGCTGTGCCGGGCTCCTGGGAACTGCTCCTGCTCCGCGCTCGTGCTGCCCAGGAGCAAAGCGAGGCTGGCGCTGGGGCAGTGCCGCGGGCCAGGCGGTTGCGATGAAGCAAGGCCAAGGCTGCTGCTGCCGTGCGCCGCTGGGGGTTGCGTGGGCAGCTGTAAGGTCTTAAGACTCTTACCTGTAAATAGCAACACTGCCACAAAGAGAAACGCACCCCTAGTGGAGCTGGAGCAGGGGGATTAATTGTGCTTGGAGGGAGCTGGAAATTTAAAGAGGCAAATGACAGAGCTGTGCTGCTGCGCTCCCCATAGCTTGACCTAATGCCTCCCCGTGCTTAGTCTGCAGAGCAGCCAACAGCCTCCAAAGGAAATTTCGTTTTTCACAATTTTTGTTTTAAGGAAACAAATAATTGCAGGCAAGCTCGGTCCTGTTTTGGGACTTCCCCCAGGCAGAAGCCACTGCATTTGTTAGCGGGGTCTCCTTCAGAAGGAGAAACTTCAGATTTGCCAAGTGCAGAGGGCTATCAGGCTGCTGCGCTGCACCTACTGGAAAACTATCTCTTGAAGGATGAGAAGGAAGATGGAAGGAGAAAAAACAGTGTGTTGTTGTTGTTGTTTCAAACAGATAATTGCTTTTCATCAAAACAATGCATCTATGCCCCTTGTGAGAAACACCAAACTGGTACTTCCTCAACAGCCAGACTGGCCAAAGCGAAAAATCCTGCTGAATTCAGTTTAGTCTACGCTCCTCGTTCTTTTTGGTCTCTAAAAAATAAAAATAAAAAATATCACAGGCCTAACTTATGCAAAGAACAAGCAGTTTGGGAAAGGTTTTAGCCTCTGTTAGAAGGCTCAGTGGAGTTTTCCCCGTGAACAGGGGGTCCTGCACCAGGCCGACGCTGTCCGAAGGCCTGTGGGTGCCCAGCGCGTGGCAGCGCTGCAGCAGAGGTGCTGCTGTGGGTGCTGACAGCTGTAGTGGCACCCCGAGGCTTCCAGCTGGGACGGGGGTTAGGAAACAGGGAGGAGAGCGGAGCCCGCTGCCTTCTGGTGTCGTTGTTCTCCTCTGCTAGGCGTTCATCCGAAGTCGCGGTGAGAGCCGCAGGCAGGGGGGTGCCCGCGCCGTAACCCGAAGGAAAGCCAGTTTCATGAACTCTGGGTCAGATCTCTAAGCAGTTGAGTTAGGGGTTCTGCTGGTCTGTGTGTGCCACAGAAAAACGTAAATAAATGCCTTCCATCAGAAATGCATAACTTTACCTTTTCAAGTCATTTCTATAAACATTTACTGATTTACATGCATAGCACAGGCACCCACAGGACAGATGCACGTGTCTTCATTTTTCCAGATGGAAAGACTGAGGCAGAGGGCGGGAGAGCAGGGTTTGTTCAGCTGCGGAGGCAAGTTGACATTAGAGGCAGCGCCAGAGCCTGAAACCCGTGGTTCCCAGTGCTGTGCTCACCCAGCTGCCTAGCAGCATTAGCCAGTGTGTTTCACATACTTGAACAATGAGAGAGAAATACTAAAAAAAATAGTGTGATTTTGTGCGTGTGCACATGTTGTGTACATGTTGTGTACGTGGCATCTGCAGAATACGGTCTTTGGCAGACTTTTTAGACCTTGCAAGTGAAATCAGATGTCCATCTCTCCGTGTCTTGCAGGCAGTGCTGAACAGACAGTTCTGTTTAAATAGGTGCAATCATATGTCATGGATCACAACAGAGCTCGCTGCACCCCACGTCTTTCTTCTGTGTGTCGGTAAAATGCTGAGGAAAAGAAAGCTGGACTGTCTTTGAGCTTTCAGTAATGATCACAGCAATCAAGATGGTGGAAACAACTCATATTTACAGACAAACAGGAAAAGGAAACTCGTGATATTATATTTCCCAGTCTTCCCAATATTCCCAAGCAGTTGTGCAGTGCTGAAGTCCACTTTGCAGGCACGGGAAGCCTCAGTTACACACCAGCTAAGCAGCATCAATAGATATAATTACTGCAATTATTCTGGAGGAGAAAGGGGAGAAAAACCAACTTCTTGGGAGGCAAGGGGTGGATGATGATGACCTATTTGGGCTTGAGGCAGATAGCTTCACACTGATGTTGTGCGCTCCAACAGATTCATCCTAAGACTTAAGCAGAGAGCAGAATGTGTTGAGACGACCTGCAAGGCAGCAACCGGCAGAGAACCAACACAGGGCCTGAGGAACGGAGCCCAAGAAACAGCCTCGTGCTGCCGCGCGTCTGGTATGTTACACGGAGCGGGCAGCGAAGGCTGTTGGTTCAGCTGTGTGCCCCTTCCTCAGAGCTCCAGCCAGAGATATGCTTGGCTTGGGTTCCAAATGGGAGGGGGAAAAAAAAGGAAGAAAAAAAAATGTCTTTTAAACACTGCTCTCTTTTTCCTTCTTTGATAACTGCTGCCAGAGCAGGCTGGCCTCAGATGTGTTTCTTTCCAGTGAAGGGCAACAGGAAAATATTTCCTGCTAATAAGAGTTTACTGGTTGGATACTGTCCGTAGGACATGTTAGTATAACTGTGATGTTTTGTGCCTCTTGATTAACATGATGAATAGACTGGTGGAAAAATGAAACTTCAGTGTGCTGTCACCATCAAAACCGATGTGATAGGAAATGGGGAGGGCAGAGCGACGCCCTGCTCTAAGGGGCTGAGCAGAAGGTATTTGGTATTCCATGGAACAGCTTATCTATGCCTGTGTGCGGCTGGATCAGTGGCACACATGAATTTCAAAAGCTTTGCTTGGGGACTGGAGTGAGAGAAATATTAGCCTGCTAATAGAAGCATGAAAGGCTGGGTGGAAAAGAAATAAGCCAAAGAAAATAATTGCCCGGTTACATTTCACTTGGCTACCCTTTCCTCCTTCCTTCCCTTCCTGTTTGTGTGTCACTTGCAGTCCTGTTGTCATGCGACTCCTCTGCAATGCCATTTGTTTTGTCACTTCATCCCACCCCGGTGCTTGCCCTGAACTTTATAGCTCACCAGCATTACTTGCTTGGCTGCTCTGTTAATCTCTTCACACTACACCACGCTTCAGAAATTCTTATTCTCTTCACTCAGCAGAACAGAGAACCGCAGCTCAGTCTGCAGGTTGGCTCCATCCGAGCAGCACGCCTGCTTATCTTGATCCCGTTCCCAGCGCAACCTTTGCACCGCTGGCAGCCTGGCTGGCAAGCTCAGCAAAGGGACCCAGACAGAAACGCCTCCCGAGGAACGACTTTCCTTTCGAGGCAGGGTTCGGCAGGCTTTGTGCAGCAGCAAGCGGACCCCAGAGCAGCGGTGTACTGCAGGCCCCGAGGCTGGAGCCAGCTTCTCGAGCAGGATCAGCTGCTGCTGAGTGTGAGGCTGCGGAGCGCGGAGCTCACAAGGGTAACGTTTCGTGCCACTGACCGTGCCCTGTGTAACTGTCAGTCCAGCAACCTTCAGTAGCACCAAACTCACGTTGCAAACATTTCTGAAGTAGAAGGCAGGCCAGAAAAGGAACAGAAATGCAGAGGACTTCTTTTCTTCACACATGCTTGCTTACGTATCCAGCAGTCCTAAGTTCGGACTGGAGCTGATGTGTTCTCTCGGCTTCCAGAGCAGACAGGGGCATTCAATCCAGACATTGACACCAGACTTCTCACTACAAGGGGACCCAGACCAAGCACCTATTGCCTTAGCCTTTGCAGAAGCAAGGTAGGTCTAGAGCTTTTATTTCATTTTTGTCCAACCAAAACCCCAAATCTAGCTTTCCAGTTCAGCCTTGCTCCCTTCCTGTTTTTGAAAAGATGAGGAAACCTGCAGAAGAGATCTGTGTGCATCCTCTGCTTCACTCGTGCCCAGAAATCAACAGAAGTGAGTGAAGTAGCTGTCAGCTGTAAAAGAACACATGGTATTAGTATGCAAAAGGAGCTAATACTGAGCAATTCACATTTCTACTGAGGTTTCTGCATCTAGTACAAGCTGCTTGCTACAGCAGTGTCAGATCTATGAAGTCTGAAATAAAGTGAGATGCCTGGTGTGCGTGTTTGCATATCAACACCAGAAGTGTTTTCGAGCTTGCATCTGATGCATAGCATAACTGGGGCTTGAGGTCAGGAATAATATCAGCGTTTGAAGCACTTGTGCATGCAGTTAGTCCTCATGTTTGCTTTGCAAGCTTTCTTCTCTTCACTCAGCTATACCCCCAGTTGTTTATCTGAACGCTGTATCTTCTGGGTACTGTTACATCAGCCTTTTGCATGTTCTTCCACTCAGAATATCTGATCTGAATAACTTCTGCCCACTGCAACAAATGTCAGTGTCTGCCTAGCAAAAATTTCCCAGATGCTTCTCCCAAGACAAACAGCATCCTGGAAGCCAAACAGTAGTTCTTATAAAAATCCAGTTTGCAAACCAAATCACCGAGTGAGTAGAGTTTTCTGTTTATGTAGCCTTTGCTTTTATTCAGATTGCCAACAAACGAGTTTGTCTCTTTATCCAGGCTCTCTAGTGAACTTGTATCCATGTTTTCAAGACTCTCATTATTAACTGTTTTCAAAGCTTGGGCAAAGAGCCTGTGTTATCGCTCCTGAGTATAAACTGGAGGGTACACTGAAATATAGCAGTGGAGATAGATTCAGAAAGTTGGTTGGTTTTTTTATTATTATTTTTTCTAAGACAGCTCAGAAATGACTCTTTGAAAAGTGTTTATCTATAAAGGGAGAAGCAGCATTCAAAACCAAGATGAACACGGTATTGATACACGCGTTTCTGAAGGATATCCTATAGTGAGTATCATAAGATCCTTTGGGACTGAGCCTTGGTATTAGAGGAGGACAAACTATGTTGAGGAGTTGCACTCACTGAATGAAAGCTGGAGAACTGTGTACCTTGGTTTATCATTACACTGCTGTTCTGTCTCCCTTATCTGTTGCTCAGACCTTAGTAGATACAGTTGTGTATAGCGTTTACTCCCTGGATTGGCTAACATGTTGGTTGAGCCATAGAAAATTAGCTGATCAAAACAGGATTAAATCACACTTGCAGCCGAGAGTTGTTTTGGAGAACACAAGGAAGGCACTGGATGCTACTCGTGCCGTGGTAAGGAAATGGTCATCAGAAAAGAGAATCAAAGACTGATAAAAAGAAATGGTAGCTGCTGATAGCCAAGTGTGATCTGACCAAGTAGGATCTTGAACAGAGGCTGTATTCTTTTGCTTGCATGTGATCACAGTAGAATTGTGCCATTGAGTGCCATCTCAGTTGTTTTCTTATGGAAAAAAGTGGGGGTATTTGAACAATCTAGGAACAGTGAGCCACCCTCTTAGGATATGTTTACCCAATCTTTTAAAATATTCACTTCCTCTGACATTTTTATTTATTTTGGCTCATAAATACTGAGCCAAGTTGTTTCCGCTTTCCTGAGCTCAGTGTTTTTAAAGGAAGCTAATGTTCCGTCTTGCTAGAGAATTTCAGATAACTTGATAGAAGGACTGCAGATAAAAAGAACGATCCCATCCTGCAAGAATGTCCTCCCAGATTTTCTGGTTCTCATAACAAACTAAAAAGGTCCCAGCTCAGGAAGACCATTCTGCAAGTCTTACCAGTTCTGGATAATGTGATTACAGAAACACTTTAACAGGTTAGCCTGTGTTGTAAATATATGATCTTATTATATGAATTTTCTTATCTTATACCTGTCTAGAATGGATGAAACAACATTTGGAAGTGCTTCACAAGACCTGTCATCTCAGTGGAGGCTTCTTAGCAGCTTTTAAAGCACTGGAATTACTGTAAAATGATATTCTGTCATCTCTTAGTGAGGCCCACACTCCAAACACTTTTCTACACAATAGAAATTAAAATGGAATTGAGGAAACTCTGTTGTTCAAATTCAGACTGTCTAGTGACTGAGTATTTTATGTTAAATATAGGCTCATATCGAGAGCATGGTTCGTTGGAACAACAAACTGGAAAATGTAAAATAGTACATAGGTCAGATGCAGGAAATCAAATATTAACTCTTTCCCTCCTTTTTCTTTTTTTAAGTGTATGCATCAAATGCTGTAGGCACAATCTTGTTCTTTTTCCATGCTTTAGGACATCGAAAGAGGACGCCTTTTTTCTCTAATCACATAGCTTATTGGATGAAAAAAAAATAGCATGCAAAATAAGTAATTCTAAAACCCTCCAGAAACCTACAGCTGTAGTAGACGCGATGATTTTGGAGTCATCTGCATGTGTGCTGTTTTTGTGGCCTCTCTGGAGGTCCTTTGTTGGTCTTGGTTCTCTAGCTGAATGTCAGCTTCCTGGGGAGCTGTGTGGCTTGCTCTCTCCATACAGCACCTGAATAAAAGTTATTGTGATCACAACTGCAAATGCAAGCAAAAACTATTGTGTGTAATTACTTTTTTTTAGGCGGCAAAGATGCAGTTATTGAGGCACATCAGAGAAAAACTCTACCCTAGCACATAGCTTGCTCACAGGAGTAGCTTTCTGTGTAGCTGCCAATGTGGAGACCCCGGGGAGGTGGTTGGAAGCTGAAGTCTATCGGCTCCTGGGCCAAGCGGTGTTTCCTCCCCTCTGGGCTTGAGCTCTTACCTCAGACCATTTGGTGGCTTCTCTCACTGCAGACTTGCAGAAGTGGGTCCAGTGTGCCTGATTTTTCCCCTGAAGATGCAGCCTGCCTTCTTTCGGTGTCAAGGATAGGCTCAGGTAGCAACGCATGGCAATGCAGGGGACAAGCAAAAAGTTGCCATCAGTGACAAGCAGTGTTTCACTAGCGCTGGTTTGGGCTTTACTCCTCCTGCTGTGTTAAGATAGTTGCAGCAAGGTAGCTGAACGTGTCTCCTTCCATGTTGGGGCGTCAGCATCACTGGCTCCTGGGTACATAACGAGGTAGCTACAGCACCCACTAGCTAGGTAGAAGTTTCTGCTGATCTGTCTGTTGCTGGGATCAGAATGATAGCCAAGCATACATTTGGTTCTCATGTAACCAGCATTGAATTTGGGGTGCAGGAGACGAAAAATGAGGTTGCTGCATGAGCTTTACACAACAAACCAGTACAGAAAACAAAGATATTTGTCAAAGTGGGCAAGAGATCATATTTTTGTGGCCTATGAATATGTAGTAGGATTTTCTTTCATAATTGTTCGTCAGCCAGCCTGCAACCTTGGCTCGTTTCATACAAACTGCTGATCAGAGTACAATCTGCGGACTACCAGTGTCATCACTTACTGATCCTTGCTGCAAGAAGTACTGTATGCTCTGGGTGGCGTCAGCCAGCGTGCAGGACAACCGTGGAGTCTGAAAAAGGATTCTTTCTGCTTCCTGGGTAAAGAGAGTATCTACTTCTGGGGCACACTTATGGCATAAGCACTGGCAAAAGCTTGTGGTTAGGAAGAGGAGGATAAATTGTGTTTGATCTGTAACAGTAAGGAAAGCTGAAAACAGAAATGCACAGAGGTTACTTGGTTGAATAATGAGCTGACCTAATGTTGTAAAGTCATCGGCTATAATCCAACAAGGAATGCAGAAGTGCCTATTTCTGCAGGAAGGAGAATTTAGAAATGCTGTGTAATATGTTGTGGTATGTATCTTTGTGACTGCGTCTTGTGGGCAGTCTACTTATCACTGACCGTACTGAGGTAAGGCTGCAGACATCCCCTTCCACACTTACCTAGATCCTGAGCGTGCCTACATGATACTTTGCAGCTAAAATCTGGTGTGTTTTAGCTCCTCCAGTTCCTAGAGGAAAAACTGCCTGCCTGTTTTTCATGCACCTGGAACACCTAATGAGAGGGGTCGCCTTGCCTGCTGGTACGTGACAGAGTCCTGTTTGACTACAGACAGAGAAACTACCTGGTGCCTCTGTCCTGACAGCACAGATCAGACACTCCCTCATATTGGTGACTTAAAAGAAATAAAGGTTTGTGGGATTGCACTGAAATGAAAATAGTCCAGAGATTTAATTCCAAAGTACTCAGCACTTCCTGAGCATTGTGGCACCTTTGGCTTGGTTCTGATGGGTGCTCTAATCCTCTAGAATACTGCCAGAGAGAACCGGAAATTAATATTTTAATTGATCTATTCAGCTGTGCAGAAATATCTTGATGGTCTTTGTTCCCTAAATAAGAATAGAAAATTTTGTGACCCAAGCTGGTCACACAGCAGTCCTGTTCAAAATGATTGTATCGCTGTAAAGAAAGAGCTTGCTTTCTTTAAATAGCCACCCTATTAGCTGAGCAATGGTGGAACAGCTCTGGAAAGGCACTCTGTGACATTAAATTATGTCTATGCAGTATCTTAGTCCCTCCTCTGGATGTGACCTTCATCTGCCAAATTCCGACAAACCCAACTTGAGAACCGCTTGCCATACCCCGAGTGAGATGAAGCCTGGCCAGCTGAGAGATTTTATCCACTGACTTCAGGAACCAGGCCCTTCTGATCCTGAAACAGGGAGCAGGTTTGCCCTCCCCAGCAGGCTGGTGGGGCTGTGGAGAGCACCTCGGGAAGCAGCACGCCCACAGCAGCGCAGCTTTTACATCTGGGTGCGTTGTTGTGGCTGTGGGGCCACAGAACCGCGAGAGGTCCTCATGGACCAGAAAGCACAAAGGGTGTTTTCTGTTGAATAGATGCTTCAGTTGCACAAATATGTTTGTCTTTCAAATTGAAATACTTCAGTGATGTTCTTGTGAAGCACAGCGGCTATCTTGCTAAACCATATGGGCTCGGAGAAAATCTCAGAGAGCATGGTCAGCGAGAAGCCAAGACCTCCCCAGGGGAGGTGGAACTGCTAACAGTCAACAGAGACCCGATGTGATGTTTTACACGAGGGCAAATCATCTGACTTCATTTACTGAGCTGACTCCTACATTGAACAATTAATTTTAAAGCAGAGTTTACCCTCCACCCCCAAGTGGCACAGTTGCAGTGTCAGCGTGGAGGAGCCATCCGGCAGTTTCTCTTAAGTGTAATATAAATTTTAGCTCCTGATGTATGCTGTGCTACAGATGCTTGCCAAGGCTCTTTTTATAAGAATTAAGGAGGGTTTCTTAAGCAAAAATATCCATGTTGTTTGCCTGCCAGAGCACTGCACATGTCTGAATCTTTTAAATTAAGAGGAAGGGATTTGTGTTAGGATAACATATATGTGTACTGTAATATGGAGTTCTTCTGAAGCAAGACTTTACAAAAGCAGGCTAGATCCCTTTCAATAAGATTCCAGAAACTGTTTCCAAATATTGTGATATACTTAGAGGACCTGCAGTGTGTTTTCTTAATTACTGAAGGTCTTTTTATTTTAAGTTTTATCAGAAAAGAGGAACGTTTAACCAGAGTATGAGGAAGTAATTTTTCAATCTGCTTAAAATGTTCCAAACAAGTGCTTGCTTTTGTTTCCCAAAGCAGGGTGGAGTGGTGAGTTTTGGGGCTGACGTTGCCATCACCGAGAGATATGACCTGTTAGCTGTATATTCTAGCGGTGAGGTAATCCCAATTTAATGTTCATTTTTTAGTTCAATGAATTTAGAACAGAATTCTCAGCATATTTTTCCTTGCAGTCTCAGCCCACATTCCTTATTAGCTTGTGCAAAATGTCTGCAGTTAAAATTCCCTCACGGGAAGAGCAGCGCTGGCCTGGCCTGGCTGCACCTCTGAGCTTCTGACCCTCTCCCAGCCATTGTGGTGATGAATACAAAATATTTCATGCTTCTATTTTTCAGCATAGTGAAGTGCAAAAGCAAGACAGGGACTTTAAATTGGATCAGATCTTTTGTAGGCCTTCAATACATAGTGTGCATATACGGGCAGGCATTGAAGACAACACCCTCCTCACCCACTGAGAGCTTAACCATAGCTTTACTTCAGAGAAAACTGCTACTAACGTTTGTGGCAGAGTCCTTTTCATTGCTAGCACTGTAAAAATTCTCCTCTGTACAGTTTACTTCAGCTGTGGCCAGCTGCTGACCCTAAACTGTCATTTGCAATAGCGCTAAAATGCCGCCTTACATCTTTTTCGTGGAGCACGCTGGCATTTCCTGACAAGTGAATGTGAGGTTGCCTGATGTAATTGCTATGAGGAGTAATAGAGAAAAGACGTTCCGAGGGTCTAAGGAAATGCTGTACTCTGCAGGCTTACGCATTTGGTTGACTTCTGGCAGCAGATTGTTGCTGTCAGCAGATCTGAGGAATGCCTCCGCCGCACGCTGTTGCTTGGCGAGGGTTGTGCGCGGTGTCCGCCTGACCCGGACTGATCCCCGGGCCTGCGCTGAGCCAGCGGCCTGCAGGCCTCGTGCGTGAGGGGCTCGGGAGGGCGGCCTGCCCGCCTGCCCGCCTGCCCGCCCGCCTGCCTCGGAGGACTCCTGTAAAACACCTTTCAAAGCTGCTCTAACAGCCCGGCATCACAGGCGGCAGCCTCTTCAGTCCGGTTAAATGAAGTGATTTGTAAGCACACACGTGCTAGAGTTCAAGGGGGCCACCATGGATTCAGTATGCATTTGTGTTTGCTTTGGACACCCAGCCACCAGAGCTCCATGTCTTCCAATGCGTATGAATCTAATTGTTCAGGTTATTGCTTCAAGGCAGAAGACCGTCAGGTTTTTGTTCCCAGTTTTGCTCCTAAAATTACTGCAGAATCTGTTGGGTGGAGATAGATTTCTGCAGCTGCTTTCCCCATGACGGAGCCCGATTTTTTCCAACTCTGCAAACGTGGAGCAGCTCTCCTGTGCTGCCGAGGTACTGTCACTGCTGTTGAGAGGGAACTTTCATCCCCACAGTGTGGGAATGTTTTTAACAACTTGCTACTTTGGCTCATGACAGATGACTGAGCTATTCCTCTCCTCCCATCCTTGGTGTGTCACAGTGCTGAGCAGCTATAGGTAAGGAGGAGGCCAAAGAGGCTGTCCAAGCAGATACGCAATCCTTCTTCCCTTCACCATCAGTTAGTTCCCTCAGAGGTTTTTTGTTTGTTTTTATTTGTCTGTTTGTTTCATGGAGGAGGGATGGGGGAATGGGACAAAGAACAGAAAAAAAAAAAAAAAAAGTGGTTTAATCCAGGTAGGCTCTGTTCTGAACAGGCTGACAGGTGGCAATGCCCGCATCCAAAACCATCTGATGCTTACTGAGCTGGTCTGTAATAACAGGGCTACCTCCTAGACAGACTATCACAAAGAAAACGGTGTCACCCTCAGGACTGGGCAGTTTGTTGTTTCTTCCAGAAAGCTGGGAGGACAGAATTTGCCCAGTTCTTATTCCAGGCCATGTATCCACACCATGTATATACACCAGAGGTGAAGGCTTTCAGATGTATTTTTACAGCTTGTTTTGGAGGTAATGCAAGCAGATAGCCTTTATAAAACTGCTGTAGGAAGTGGGATGTAACTATTACTGTAAGAAACTTGCTCTGAAGATAAACACGACAGGAGTTATGATAGCCTTGTAGGCTATGGAAGAAGAGCAGCTGATACAGGTGAAGAAAACCTGTTGAGAGCTAGGAGCTACTTGTGTATATATGCATAGGTTAAAATAGCACGTGACCATAAGTACATATCTAGTATGTAACCTGGAACAGGAAGACACACGACACACACCTTGGCATCTTGGTTATCTTGGAAATTATTTATATCCCTCTGGTGTCACTCACAGGACGTAACTGTGTACAGTGGCCATGCTGCGTATAGCGGCATTTTGGGCACCTGCTTAAGTGAAACTCCAGACACAAATGTTTTTCCCTTGGAATTTGTTAAAGAAGACTTTTCAGCTGTTGTAAGGATGTTATTTAACATGCTGCTTTCACATCACTGGTAGCATAATTAAAAAATACATTGTGTGCCGCCCTGCACTGCTGTCTGGTTTGCCTCACCCTTGGGGTCTGAGAGCAAGTACAGTCTATGTAGCTAAAAACAAACAGTGTGCATGTCTGCAAAATAGGATGTAGAGAAAATGCAAAGAAAATCAGGGGAATAAGATACTGTTTTTAAAAGGATCTTAATCAGCAAAGTGTTATTTATTCTTTAAAGATTTAAACAGAATTCCATGGGCAAGTCAGGGCCGGGAAGACTCCACATACCTCCCACAGTTTCTAGACCCCAGAATAAACACTGCAGCATTTTGTGTTGTGATGCAACAGCTGGAGTGCTGGGCCACGAGCTGTGCACCAACTCAAAAAGGCTAAAAATTCTACAATAAAATAATACAAATAAATTCTACAATGTTAAAATCCCCATCTCAATTCTTCCGTTTATGAAATAAAGTCTAACCTACCTGTTGGAGGCGACGGAACTGCCAGGCCTGAGGTTGTTTTGCAATTACGTCGGCACAGCAGCATGTAATGAGAAGCAGGAGGCATAAGCTTTCACCCCCCGTAACGCTTGGCCAGCAACAAAGATGCATATTAAAACCAAACCTGAGCTGCAACTGCTCAGTGTAGTGCTTGGGATTCCTGTTAGCTTCAGATCCCAGTGTGAGTAAGCAGTTAAGGCTTTTGGAAACTAGCGTGGACCTGGCTGTGGAGGGTTTTTTTCCACACTCAAAGGCAATTAGCTGTAAATCATTCTTAGGAGTTTAATAGCACAATGTGCAGTTCATCTTGCATTTGCCTGCGTGTTTATACCTGAGAATTAGGTTGTTATGTTGTTTACTGTTTTGGAAAATATCTTAAGAGAATTTGTTGATGAAGGTGCTATGATGCTATGATTATCTGTCAAATCCACAGGTATTTACTGCTGATGATGCAGGAGTCTGCCAAAACTGAGAATGCTTAGTTCTTTATATGGAAGAATTTTCTTTAGTCCCGTCTCATATTAAATTCTTTGCTTTTTATGATGCCTGCCTCACAGTCTGCATAGGCCCTTTCTTCTACACTGTGTTCTTCTTTCCATGCTGTTATTTCTTATTTTAAGTGACAGATGCAAGGAAAAAAAAAGAAAAGAAAAAAGAAAAAAAGAAACCCCACCTTGTTCTGGTTAGAATGAAGACATAAATAGTCCTTTTAAGGTGATTACAGAGTACTTCAGATATCCCTCCGATGTTAGAAGTGTTCCTCGTAAGGGGTTACGTTTTTTGTACTTTCATATGCCTTACCTTTACACTTAGCCATTTAAAATGTTGACTTTGAATGACCACTAACCTGCTGATCTGCCTTATCTCTCTTTGTGAACAGCCGGATGGATGTTGCTCCCCCAGCCCATCATTGCTCTGCTAATGCTGTGCTGCGTTAGCCCGGAGCAGGATATTGCAGGGCATTTTGTATGTCTGCACATGGAAATTCTGTTCATAAATGACAGATTCCTTATTCCTATTAAGTTCATGTCTTTGCCGGGATCTTAGAAGTGAAGTGAAACTACTAATTTATTACTGTGAAAATTAACTAATTTTCTTAGTGAGACAGTTCTTCTGGGGTCCTTGTTACTTAAGCTGCAGCGAGCATGGAGGCAAAACTGTTACAGCTCCTCCTGAACGGCTGCTGCAGCAGGTGTCTGCAGGAGGAGTGCTCTGGGTAAGTTGCTGAGCTACTTAGAAAGCTGGTACTCAGGAGTTTTCTCAATTTCCATTCCATCTTTCCCCAGATGTTTTGGTGATCCTAGAAATGAGAAATGAAATTATTCAGGCTATTTCCTCATCACTACCTCAGAAGAGAGTTGTGGTCTTGGTCTTTAATGGCCTTGATGAAATAAGTGAGCTCAAGGTCCTAGTTGAGGGATGAAAAAAAACCAAACAAACAACAGTGCCACTGCAATGCTTTAGTTTCACCTGCTAGTCCAGCCAGGGAGTCTCAGGAGTAGGCAGGTTATAAATATATGATAATGTTTTGGTTTATCTGTGAGAAATGTTCAACTATTGCAGCTATTAAAAACAAAACAAAACAAGCAAAAACAAAAACAAAACCATCTAGACTGAGGTACTGTAGCTGAGATTTTCAAAAGCAAAGCTGTATATGTCAGCATTAGGCAAGTGATTTCAAGAGCACCAACAGGAGTTGGGCTTTCAGTGCCCTTTGGTGAACTGTGAGAAGCAGACAGTGCCAAGCTGCCTTTGAAATCTCCCCGAGTCCTGGAACTAGATTTTTGTCCTTTTCCAGAAGCTCTGAACCCTGAATTAGTTTCTAAGGTGACTGCGCAACTATTAAAAAAAAAAAAAAAAAAAAGGCAGCCTAATTTGGGATTTTAAATAAATTTCTGAAGATCTTGATCTATTGCCCATGGACAAAGCAGAGAGTACCATGGCCTCTCATCCAGATCGCTTAGCAGAGGAGGTTCTTGACAAACTTGGTCTTTCACTGCTTATTCATGAAAAGTTCTTTATGAAGTCCAGCTCTGAGTTTTAGCAGTGATATTGACAAACACTGCCAGGATTGAATTAATACAACTAATGCTATCCTTTGGGTTTCTACCTTCTAGATTCCTACCAATCACCACCAATACCAAACAGATATTTCAGACCTAAAAATCATATATTGAATGGAGACTAGGCAGAACAGCAGAAAAGCTTTTGAGTCATCTCAAATCAATATTCGTTTGTCCTCTTAACGCTTTGTACATATTTATTCTTTTAATATAATTTGACTTGCATGAATATAAACTGTTATTCCCAGTCCCTCAGAATTAAACATTTATAACTGCTAATGGTGTATTTTGCATTTTTAAATTTTATCTTGTTAATATTTATAAATTCTTGTACAAAATGCACTTGCATTTCAGGCATTAATGTAGATGTTATTTTCTTACAGAGTATCTTAATATAACAAATACAAAATCTGGGTTAGAACATGCAGTAAAAAACAATGTAGTAGCTTTTACTGTATACAGAATACAGTAACGTGATGCTTTTACTAAGCTACTTAAATTCATTCATTTCTTTCTGTGGTTTAGAAGCTGTGAACAAAATGAAGCAATTTGTCTGTATCCCATGTACTCAAACCTCTCATCAGTTTTGATGCTCAGCTGTACCAGGTGTTTGATAACAGAACCACTTCAGTGTCAGTGGAACTGCAAGGTTTTAGGCCGGTGTTGGACATGGCTGAAAACATTTACTGTATTTTTTTCATTCACTACTCTTTCTCCCCTCATTTTGAATGCTCCTTTGCTTCAGTAAGATGCATGCTGGTTTTGTTATTCATCTGTAAATCAAGAGCAACTCTGAAACAAACTACATTGGAAAAACGTGGATGAATAATACTGCTAATGATGATCTCTGTGATATTTCATGCTCTAAAAATTCCCTGTTTAGATTATCCATATGTATATTCGTACATCAATACTTCCTTCACCTGAGAAGGGAAGTACCTAAAGGCGTTTAAAGCTTTTGTTCAGGAAAGGCATTACACAAAGCTGCTGTGCTGTTTCTCCACGCTGCAGCAGGGTGATTTCAGTGCAGATTTTTCTGTGAAAGAGGGGGTGCCGTATTTCATCACTCTGACAGCAACCGTACATTGCTCTCTTGCCAGGCAGGAGTAAGTTCTGGCAAGATGTATAAGAGAGACTGGAGGAAAGACATTTTCCAAAGTAAGTCTTTATTGATAGACTTTTCCTTTTCTACAACAGCACAGCCTAAGCAAAATGTATGGTTTCTCACCTGATCTTAAATTCTCCCCTATGTGCAAATGCCATTGTAATCAGAGAGTAGCAGGAGGAACCATTCAAAGGTGAACGGTGCCAAACAGCTGACACCAGGAAAGCTCTGTGCACGCTGACCTAAATGCTGCTTCGCATTGTCAAGTAAGAGATTACGCAGGCGATTTGGCTGAAGCATTTTAGTCTAAAATGCCAGATTTATATGAAGAGAAAGAAGCAGAGATGTATACATTTCTCTGCATTTGCTTCTGTTTTCAGCAAGCAAAACTAGTCAAATTTTACCTCTTAAAGTGTTCTTGTAAGAGCTGGCTATAAATGCTGAACTGAGCTATTTCCGTACAGACTTTGTTCTGACTCTTGTCTCTAAGGTTATTCTGCTTCCTGTCAGCTACGTGGTATTAGCATCCTACCTCAGCACTGGTGGCTTCGTGCTGCTTGGTTCAATCTGAAAGGCTGCTTGGATTCCTTTTACACCAGCCTTTCTATACGATAAAACAAAATATAAATCCATTTTGAGTCATCTGTCAGAAATCATAAGCTTTATGTATTTTAATATAATTTACTGGAAAATCCGTATTATTTCTGGCATTTAAACAGAATGAGAAGACTAAGTGAAGAGAGCGTATTTCCCAGCAAACTTTTCACGATACGTTTTGAGATTGATTGCTACATATTGTGTTAGATTTAGGGCCCCTTTAGGAAAGGTCACCAAGAGCAGTATATGGATTTCTGGTGTGTAGCTGGTGTGTTATCCTTTACCTGTAAACACAGCAACACCTGCAGCCAGGGGCATCTGCCCTCAGTTGGGCAGCATGGAGCTGCAGCGATTGCCGATCAGCTCCGATGAAGCTGATGCTTTTGCTGTTGGTGAGGAGCTTGCATCTGGTTATGAATGTAAACAGCTTGGGTTGAGCCCATGGAATATTAATATTTCAGGACTGTCTGTAGTAGCAAGATCAACTAACAGCCTCCTGTTTTTTGAACACAACAAAATCCAAACATATCTGAGTAACTTCTGCACTGACAGCATGGCTGGGGGATTCTGGGTGCCTTAAATCTAACAATCCCATGGAGGTCCAAAAAGAGAAAAAGCTGACAAAACATGGCTATGTGCACAACTAACAATGCATAATAAAATAGAATTCACAAATTCTCTTAGCAAAGCAGCAAGAAAAAACTAATTTCAGCATCAAGCCTGTTTTTGTTTGGCCTCTTGATTAGAGTTCCTGACCACACTTTCTAGAAATGAACCAAGATGATATGCTTTTTTTGTGCCTCTGCCTTTCCCCTGGAGGGGAACATTCTAATGGCTCTGGCAAATTGATTAAATTAGGTTTTGAATGATACAGACTTTGAACATTCACTGTATTTCCGGATGCTTCCTGTAGCAGAAACTAACTTGCTTTGGGCACTTGTCCCCCACCTGGGAGTTTGCCAAACTCTTCACTGCTAGCAGATCTATTCAAAGCACTAACTGGGTACCAGGCATCCGGAAGGCCTTGCTAGACAGAGTTTGTATCTGAATTCTGCAGCTTTTGCTTTCCCGTGAAGTCAGGTCTTCTCTACTTCCTCCAGAAATACAGAGGGAATTGCCACCTGCAGCAGAGGTGCTGCTCTGCGGGCCACAACTGTCAGTACGCTCGGAAAAGTGTAAATGCAGAAATATATTCTCGAAAACAAAACTATCTGGGAATTTTTTCTGAAAGCTTATTCCCTCTTTTGACATTTATACTGCGTACTTGTAGATGCGGTTATGTAATAGTTCATGTGTAATGCATGCATGTGAGCACACCAAGTCCTCTGCATATAGAGCTGGGCGTTGTAAGAGAAATTGGGCTTAGAGTAGGACTCAATGATCCTCGTGGGTCCCTTCCAGCTTGGATATTCTATGAAATGTGTCCTGGACAGAGAGAACCTGGCACACAGCTGCCATTAGTCTGAGTAAAGCAAGAATCCCTGAGATTTTTATGTGGTCCTTTGCTAGGTATAATAAAATCTACAACAGACCAAAAGTTACTTTTCATTTAAAATTTTTACATAAGGGCTTGAACTTCTTGTTAACAGTTTTAAAATAATTAACTCTTTGTTTTTAGAATGAATTAACTGAAGAATGCATGTGCCATTCTAATTCCCTGCAGGACTACAATAGCATAATGTAAAGTCATGCAGAATATATGCAGAAATTTTCACCAGATGTCTGCTCGAGAGTACATCTCTGACTTACCGGGAGAAAGCAATCTGTGAGCAGGCTGCTCAGCTTGTGCTTTGGTGGTGGAGGAAAAGAAGGAAATACTGAGCTTGGATTGTATATCATGCTTCACAGCACATAACGTTTGCAAATGTGGGAGAAACATGAGAGTCTTTTTTCTTATTAGCATATCTGTTCTGTGGCTGTAAACAGAAGTGAAACTTGTAGCATCATTACCATTTGGAAGAGAAATCTTATTTCTGATCATCCAGACAGAGCAGCGATGGCATTAAGTACTGGGTTCTGCATGGAGTACTGTGGGGAGTGCTCATAATGCTCCTTTTATCTGAAGTATCTGGGGGTTCTTTGCTTTACGTATACTTGTTTGTATTCAAGGGAGGGTAAATCTAGATCTGTGAAATGGGCAGTATTTTGTCTGAGCTCTTAAGGTAACATCTTAGGCAAGTTCCACCTGGTTGGCAGTGCAGCTTGATGGGATCTAAAGTAGCATTGCGTGTCACGGTGTGGAAGGCTTCCCCTTTCTTTGATGCCAGTGGTCCTTGGTCCTTTCAGCTGTTGCAAGCTGCAACTTCTGTTCTACAACCTAGCGCTATGAAGCACGGTGAGTAAGATGCACAAAGAGCAGTGCATTCACCATTTGAATGCTTTCCTCAGACCTACATACTTTTATATATAAAACATCTCAATGCTGTATCAATGAAAGATGATAGCAGCTTTGAGAAATGGCTACCCAAGAACCATTTGTTTCCCTTCAGCTTAAATCTCTGATGAGGCTGGGGAGTCCTGGTGGTTTCATCCCCTGGCTTAACGTAATGTTGGCCAGGAGCTTGTGTCAAAACGAGCAATGTCATCTTCTCAGGTTTTGCTGCTTTGGGAAAGACTTCGCAGATGCCATTGGACACTTAAAATCCGTTTCAGGGTAAATCTGAGAGTTTCCACATCTTTCAGAATACTTTTTTTTTTTTTTTTTTTTTCTTTTCCCTCCTGTGGACTTCAGGAAGAATCCACTTGAAATAGCTCCAGCTTGGATTGTTTGATTATTTCATTCCTTCTGGCTCACAGGAGAGGTCTTAAGACAACAGAAAAAAATGAATGCTTTTGAATACTTCGCTGTTACTGAAAGCTAATTCAATCAGCAACAAAAAAACAGCAAACACCTTTGTGCTCAAGCACATGAGAAAGTTGCTGAAAGTAACTTTAATTCTTAATGGCCAGAATATGCTTGAAAGTAGACATTTGATATAAAGTAAGCGTAAGGAAACACCACTGACTACGTACTAGGATAGGCTCCGCTGACTTCATAGGCAAGTTCAACACAAAATGAATGACCTCATTTATATCTGGCCCAGGGAAATACATTGTTCTTTCCAATATGAAGAAGGGGAATCATATAAATAAGGTGCATCTTTTCTGATGGTTTGAAGTTAAAGATTTGTCATACATCTGAAAGTTGTTATTTCTTGAAACTCATTGTGGTGGTTAACAAAAGACTGCTAAGTGATTTGGAAAATATTGAAATGGTTGTACAAGGAAGGGACTGATACAGTTTAAATGCATTAAAATATCTTTGCAATTATTTTTGAAAAGTTTTTCATAACTATTGACATAAAAAACATGGATTTTGTTGTCAGTGCAGAAAAGTTATTAAAATAATACAGAGTAGCAAGATAAATTTCAATTTTTTTTTTCTTTTCCTATAGGAAGAAAAATGTCATTACTTTAACTCACGTATGACTGAATTTCTAAAGATGATTTTAAACTGGTTGAGCAATGCTTCATCTTTCAATTAGTTTGCAGTTCATAATTTAAACGAGAGATGGCATAATATCCAAGCTGGTGATGCAGTCAAATAAATGCAAAAGGCTTCTAACCTGTCTTTTTGAGCTACAGTAATCTTCATTTTTCTTCTATCTCTAGGAAGACAGAAGGCTGTTCCTAGGCTTAAGTACCTTTTTTTTTAAAAAAAAAAAAAAATGGATAAATAAATGAATAAGTGCCAGTCCTCCAATTCTTTCATTCTTTTTGGTAGGGTGACAAACAAGAATAACCACAGCTTTATGGACACACAGAAATAACATGAGGTTACCAGACTGTCCGCAGGTAATATGAATATTATATGAAGGGGCCCTTATTCATATTACCCTTGTGTACTCCATCAGTTATTTAAAGAGCAGTCCGAAGTCAGGCGGCTAGCTCACTAGGCTGAATTTATGTTGGACTTGAGGCCCAAAGCGGTAGTCTGTTCTTAGTGAACACAATGGGGTGTTTTGACAGTACTGAGTGTTATAAATGTCCCTTTGGGATCATAGAGGTGGATTTCAGAGGCGTGGCCACTGTACGTTGCTGCTAGGTGATACTGGAGAACCACGAGGGCTACGTGGTTTTGCACGATGGCTGCAGCAGGTGACGTACCGCTTGGTCTCAGGTTTCCACCAGGAGTAAACGTTATCCGCGTGTTTGTTCAAGGAGAACCCATCTGCCAAACCTGAAAACAGGTTTTCTAGAAAAGTGTTAGATGTTGTCAGCTCTTTGGTTTCACCTTTCTCAGTTTCCCTGACAAGTGCTGCCGCCTCCTGTGATGAGTATGCATTGTGGCTTTTGCATCTTAAGCTTAGCTTCACATTTGAGTTAGGGTGGGAGCTCAGCTCTACAGTCGGTAAAATATTGTTCATATTAGAAATATCTGTGGTCTCTAGCTGATTTCCAGCATACAACATAGTCTGTTTCATCTTCATCTTGGGTACCCATCAGGCCCATGAAACGGCGAAGCCACGGGCAGGTTTCCACAGAGTATCGCTGGCCAGAAGCGGGTATCCTTATCCTGCTGCCATTTGCTTGGCCGTGCTCTGCCCTCAGTTACCACGGGGCAATCCCACCCACCAATTAAAATGTTTCTTGTGATTTAGCTTTCAGGACTATCAACCAACAGATCTTTAAGCATGCTGGGAAAAATTCTACCAGGAGGAAATCTCTCTGGTCAGCTAACTCAAGAGGATTCAAAGTGAATAAATTGCCCATGCTCTTGCAGTCACACATGTGTGATGGGCTGAGGAGGAGGAATTGCAGAGTCCCTTTGAGTCCAGGGCATTCTTCATTCGTATTAATAAAGGTAACTAACATTGATACAAACTAGTTCACTGAATAATCTTACGGCAAGTGCCAAAGATCACCCATTTACAACAGCCTCCTCATTCTGTCTGCCATTGCTTCAGGGTTGTGTTTATTTGCCAGTTACTGCAATTGGTAGCATGGGCACATGGAGTAGAGGAAAAAAGGGAGATTTTCCCTCCTTGCAGTGGCAAAAAAAAAAAAAAAAATTTACATTGAAATGACTTCCTGTTTCTAACCTCCAGATTGTTTAGCAGCTTTTCCTGAGACACCTGGGGGTGTTTTTTTATCATAAATCAACTGGCTGCATTTGATATTCTTTGTATGTACCAACTGCTGACTCTACTGTGTAATTAATTAGCATCATCTATAACTGCACCATGTAATTAATTAGCAAATGGCATTTCATTTTCTTTTCATCTGATTTAGATGAGACTTTATTAAATATTTTCTGTGTCAGAGCAAGAAGTCAATCAAAAGTTACAAGTGCCTTCAGTAATGGATTGTACTGTGGAGCACTCCGTTTGTCATGGGTGACAAAAACCCGATTTCCTTTGCTGTGTTGCCTTTTGAAGGCAGTGATTTAAAATATGCTTTTGCTTACAGTATAGGTCTCTGAATACACACCTGAGAAGTTGTGGGGCAAGTGGCAGCTGGAGCTCTGCGGGAATGTTTCTTGAGACAGGAGAGCTGCTAACAGGGGAGGCTTCTGGTCAGCCAGCCCTGGCTGCGTGTGCCATTTGCTGAGCCGTGCTGCTGCTTTATCTGGGGTAGTCGTTTTTTTGGGACTCTCTCTTTTATTTTTTTTATTTTTTGAATTCAAAACAAGGATTGTAGTAAGCAGTAATTTGAGAAGATGAGCCCTTAGCATCCTGATATCTCACTGTTACCTCTGCAGTCAGTGTGCAGCTGTGCCAAAACACAGCCCTGTGCAAGGCAAACTTCAGGAGCTACACGTGGCCAAAAGGAAACAAAACAGATCCCGCTCATCGGTGAATAAATGTGTACGTGCATTGTCATATGCAAATTGTTTCTTCTGCTGGTATTTTGCTAATCTTGCCTTGCAGAAGGTTCAGACAAATCTGGTAGGAGCTTTTTAAACAGAGGCCCGTGTCCAGGGGCTGCTTCCTGCACATTGCCGGTGGTCTGACGGCAGGGACACGCGGGGCTGCTCTCACTGTGGCATCACACGGGGGCTGGCTGCAGTTAGCTGAGGGAGGAATGGCCTGGTACCTTCAAGAGGAGGAGTGGCTTGCACTGAAGGGTTTCAAAGAGGGATTTTCCTGGTCCCTGTGTTTTCTTAGCATACCAGTATAGGTCAGTGTTAGAAGGAAGGTAGTTTGGAAGTATGTTTTCAGAAATGTGTTTGGAGCTGCGTGCCTGTGATCTGTACAGGCGTGCTTGGCATGGCAAGCTAAAGGACAGTATTTAAGGAGAAATCTGTGAGAGAACAAGATGGAAAAATATTCTACTCTCTTTATGGTTGAATTTATCACTCTGTAGTAATACATAACCTGCCTCTAAATCCCTGATGCACTGCGTGTAAAATCCAGCAGCATAATTTCAGTTTGGTATTTTCCGATCATTTCTTTCCTCGTCTTCAATAATGCCTTGAAAGGTAATGTAACACTGTCCTGCTCTGACACAGTTTTTCTATGTTTTCAGGTCAGAAAGGTGCACAGCAGGTGTATTTTTTGGTAGAGCTCAGGGCTGGAAGCTGCCCAGGGCAGCTGTTGGGGCTGCAAGCAAAAGCAGACATCTCAACTCCGTCGTGCAGCCCTGCTCTGCTCAGAGCCTGGGCAGAACAGGCACACTTGTGCTCAGGGCCATGCCCACCTTCCTGTAGAAGTGACCAGTGTCACACAGTCTTTTTTTCTAAGACTTCACTGAAATCCCATAGGGAGGACAGCATAATGTCCTGTGCTACCCTCTGGCTCAGGCGCAGGAAACTGCAGAACAGAAGTACTCCTGTTATAACCTCATTTATTAGGCTATTTATTCTGCATTAGTACGGAATGTTTCACTTCTGAGGTGTGTGTTTATGGCTCCTCCTCTATTTTTGCTTATTTACATCTGGCTCAAAATACCATTTGAAGTATAGCTATAAAGGTTACCATGGGAAGAGTCAATATTTGTTTGCACACTGTACGCTTGGCCTGAACGCTGCTTCCTCCACTCCCCTTCTTGCAGCTGTCCCACATAACAGTTTTTATGGCTACTCAGTCGAGTTCAGGGACTTGAGTCAATTAGTGGAGGCTCGTACTTTGCTACCACGCACAGTGGTATTGTCACTGCAGCAGCTGTTTCCTAGGTTGAGTGTGTGTGTATTTGTGTGTACATGTCTATGTATATATTTATACATATAGATGTAGGGTGACCTTAGTACAGTCACCCATTTTGCAGTGCAAGCATTGTTAGTGAATGGGGTTTTGTTTGTTTGTTTGTTTTTGTCCTTAGTGATCACCCTTTGCTGCATCCCAAATAAATCTGTAAGCGTCACACCTTCACGAGCTTTGTGTGAGGGGGCTCTGTAGGGCCTGCACAGAGCAGTTTGCAGTATCGGGCTGTGAGCCTAAGAATGTGCAACTGCTGAGAAGTGCACGTCTGTAAATATTTCTGCATTTTAATTTAGCCTTCTGAGCGATGCAGTGCATCTCCGTGGTGACACATTTAAAAGTAGATACATACACTTCCTGAGTTAAAGAAAACAACTGTATTGCTCAGCGGTGCACTAATGCTGGAGCCTGGAAAATATTTTACTAAAATACTTTTAAATATAACATTAGGCCAGTAATAAGACCTTCCTCTTTAAGCTTCTTCTTAATCATTTGTTTAAATAGCAGGCAGTAAAAAAACATTGTCTTTACATTAAAATTGGATTTTTGTTCAACCGCTATATATACAAAATATATATTTTATATATAGAACATAACTAATATATATTTATATCGTATACAATCTTATGTTTATATTATATGCTTATATTCCTATTAATATATAAAATGTTTATGTATGTGTTCTCTCTATATAAATAATGCATATCTGTGTGGGACATTTCAGTGATGCTTGTCATTGTAGATACTGTTTGAAGTTAGTGGTTGCTATCAAAATAATCAACTGTAACACAATCTGAACTTCGAGTAGAAAAAACTCCATATTTAGAATGTTACTTACAGAAAGACAAGTCTTGGAAAATATGTGCTTCTCCATGGTGTGTGCTGTACACATGATTTCTCAATATAGCACATTATACCGAGTCAGGTGTCATTAATGCTGGTATAGAAAGACACTCTCATACGGAACATAAATGAGCAACGTCCAGCTATTTACTTTAACACTGACTAGCACTTACTTTTGTAAACCTTCAGGCAGTATTTTTGAGGTTTTTAACTCTTCCACTTTTTTTTTCAAAGCAACACAATTCTGTGTTTCCCCGAATTAGAAGAAAATCATAAAACCATGTTAAAAGCGGTCCTGTATTTTTCTACTTCACTCCAGTGTAGGTACAAAACGCAATGGGCACACACAAGCTCACTCCTCTTACTGAAATTGCAAATCGTTCAAACAAACAACAACAAAAAAAAACGGTTCAATTCTAAGCAAACAAAACTATGCTTTTCTTGGGGATTGAGAGCTTTTGCGATGATGTTGATGACGTGAAGCATAACTAAGCGTCGTTAATCTCGGCTGTCCAAACAAATGCTTTGCACAGGGAGCACATTATTACAGCCATAAAATGAAAGTGGAAAGAACAGGAAGCTGCGGGGAACCTTCTTGTATTGTACGTTTATAAAGGATAGCTTGGTATCTGCAAGGTGCTCTGAGAGCATCAATACGCTGTGTATTAGCTACCTGGATTGTAGGAATCATCTCGATGTTCTGGTTTTGTCCAGCCTCATTTAAAGACATTTGGATCAGTGACAAGTTTGCTAACTGCTGCCTAGGCTGCGTATGGGGCTTGGTGTCACGCTGTGTCTGGGGGTTCTCCTATGGCTTTTTTCTGCAGTGGTACTTAGTAATACTAAAATGTCCCAGGTCATAATAACGTTTCCACTGTAGTCTCATTTGGTGATAATACCTGAAGGTAAGGAAAAATAGTGAAAGTTTGCACCTTAAGTGAGTCTTAGTGATACTAATAGCTACTCGATGTGCAACTGCCCTATACAAGTTGAAACACCCACAATTCACCTGCAGTAACCAGATTTGTTTTAAATGTGTCCATGTCTTGTTGTACACCCACACATGAAAATGTGGCTGCCAGGGGGTGAGGAAGGTGCAGAGGTGAGAACCAGAGCCTGAGGGGAGGCAAACCACTTCTTTCAGTGGTAGTGCTGGCTTAATCTGACCATAGATCTGCACTGTTTCTCCAGTAAAGGAGAATTACTTCAGTCATTTACTATGACTAAAACGGAGCACTTGAGCTGTCTCTCTGTGAGGTCTGTGGTGGTGGAGCACCAGTACATGTTCCTTACACCCTGAGTTCCCCATCCCCAAGTCGCACAAGCCCACTGCCTGCCAGCCTCACTCAGCAGTGGCACCACACACGGAGCCAGCACAGTCCTGGGTCTGTGACTTGGTGTTGCTGGAGCTCACCTTCCCGTCTCTGCTCAGCTGTGGAGCTCTGGATTCACCGGAGGACTTGGCACTCCGAGTGAGAAAAAGGAAGGAGCCTATCGCACGTATTGTGCGGAGACAAAGGACTATTAGACGTGTACGGGTATCGACAGGCTTGTAAATTGCAGTCACCCTCTATTCGCAGTACAGAGTCCTGCCTTTATTGCCCCTAAGAATGCAGACCAAAGGTTTTCCTCTCCCTTTTACTGTGTTTTGATATACAATTCCTGGCAATAATACAGTGGCCTTCTTAGCTTACAGATTAATTTCCTTCCAGAGGGGCTTTCTGGCTCCTTGTCAGCCTGCACTTTCTTTGGGGGATTTCCAGGCATCCTCTATCCTTCTCTCCGTGGATTTGTATGAAGAAAGCGTTTTCTCTTGAAGACCGCCGCTCACTGTTGGTTCACTAGAGCGCAGCTTCTCAGGTACAGCTCCACTGCTGGGTGCGTCACGGCAGCAGGGAGGACTGCTGCAGGTCTCTGGGTTAATTATTTTTTTGAAAGGGAGGTTGCATGGAGTTCCCATGCAAAAAAATATCATTCCACATGCCTACAGATCTGTCAAAATAAATGTTTAAAAGCTTGATAACATTATAATGAAATGTAATTATCTAATAACTGATGAATTTTTTGGAACACCAGAAGCACGTCTTGCTGTGAGTAGCACTAGGGGTAGCATAGGCAGAATGAGTGACATTAAAAGATGTCAGAAGCAGCATGATCGGTTTTCCATAGTGCTTGGAAATTTCTAAACACTGTACTTAGATAAAAACTCTGCCTAATACTATTTCTTCTGATGTTGTGCGTGTGGATATAATCAGTCGCTGTTGTAGTGCACCTAATGATATCATTTACAGTAGCTTTCCACACAAGGGAGGGTTTGTAGGATCAGCTTCTGTCACAGAGGGACAAAATCAGGTCAGCCTATTGACAGCAGAGAATTTTGAGTCAGGAATCCTGGCTTTGGACTAATGGTGTGACTGTGATCTAATCCTCTTTATGCTTTGCTTTTCTCATCTCTGAGATTTTGTATGTTTTACAACTTGCTGTAGCTTACTGGGTTTTCTGGTTTGCATGCTTCTCCACTGGATGAATTAGTGTATCTTAGTGTTTTGTAACAATTTTAGCACTGTGTAAATTCCTTTTTTCTTCCAAAATTATGATTCTTATTCAAATCTAACCCCTGACTTTCACCAGCAGGGTTTCTTTTGAGGGGTGAAAACCAGATCATTTTGTTTTCTCTTTCTCCAAAGCTAAGTATTGTGTTTTATGGAACAGGATAAAGAAGCTGAATATGTAGATCCATTTCATTTTTAGTTCTCCCAGAACTAAAAGGTGACATTTATTCTGTTGTGCTTTATGCTTTTTGTGCTTCAATATTCCCATCATTCACCTCGGGATAATACTATTTTTATTTTCTAAAGGTGTGGTGTGGTTTTTTTGAGATGTGTAGTAGAAAAGTACAGTTTCCAGTCTACAGCCCCTTGAAGTCAGGGAAGATTTCCATGGCCTTAAATAGGCTTTGGGTCTGTTCTTAGAAGAGCAAAGCGACTACAAGGACTCATTGTTTTGCCTGCTCCATAGCAACCGACACCATAAAGCCTTTTCCCAGATGTGTTTATTTAAAGGCCTTTTAAGTTCAGTTAAAAGCTGAAGAAAAGTTGCAGTTATTGTTTTAATGCTAATTTTTGTATATCAGCACTAAAAAAATGATAAGTGAACTAGGACACAGCCACAGGAAATGAGGGGGCTACTATGAGAAAAGATGAAACCAATATGGGGGATGCCAAACTAGGATAAATACAGTGAAGTGTTAGCTCGTGGAGAATTACTTGGCATATTTGAGAATTTCTATGCAATTCCAGGTCATGAGGGACAATTATCACAGTATGCTATGTTTATACAGTACGAGAATCAATTAATGTTTATTGATAATTTTCATGAGGCACCATAAGTGAACCTTGTGAAAAAACATTGTACTGTACATTCTCAGAACCAATATATCCCCATATTTTTTAAAGAACAGTTTGTTTTCCTTTAGTGTACAGGTAACTGTGGAGGGATGGAGGGTGAGAAAAGCTAAGAATACATCAGAGGGTCAGAGGAGGGATCTTTATGTGTTAGCATTTTTTTTTTTTTTCAAGTAATGAATTGGATTAGGATCCCCCAAAAGCCCACTAAGAGAGGAGTGAGGTAATTTGGCCTGTGTATGCATTTTATTGTCTGAGGCTCCATGGTTGTATTTATACTCTGTGGTATACAGACAACCCTGGTTTCTTCCTCTTTTTTTTTCTTCCTGGTAGCACTTTGCTTTTATTCAAACAAAATGCAAGATAAATACCCATTTCAGCCTTTTAGATCTTGGAAATAATGGTGTATTAAATGTGATTAAGATGGGAATTACCCTTAAGCAGGGTCATAATTACTGTAGATTTAGATGACATGTTATACAAATTGCTGTGCGCTCATAATTACAAATTGAGTTTGTTGCACTCTGGGGGTTTATAAACTTTATCTTAGCTATTAACACATTAAATAACTGTGATTTATGTAAATTGCTGGATATACCAAAATTTCAGTGTTGTGCTTAATTTAAGGTTTAATTATGTTTCTGTATTAGAAATAAAATACAGTTGGTTTTAGCAAGGAAAATTGAATAGTCTAACATTCACTACTGAGGTGTTAAATGCATTAATAGTGGTAGCAAAACTGGAGCTGCCTTCCGGAGTTTGTCATTAGTATTTACTGGTCACACTGGCCAGAAGGCAGGGTCAATGAACAGTTGTCAATAGTAAGCACTTCCTGCGGCCAGCCAGCCTGCTTGCTTCATAGCTGTTTACCTCTAAATTCTGGCCTGATCTAGCAAGTATGAGTTCATAGTGCGAGTCTTGATTTGCTTCCTCTTACACAGATTTTCTAGTTCCTTAATTTCTTCTTAAGTCAGACTTCTTTTTTATTTATTTATTTTTAATGAAGCAAAGATAAGTTTGTGTTGTACTGCTAGTTGTGCTCCAACAATATGCCAGGAAGAAGAATGCTAAGATATGAAAACTTACTTTCCTGTCTCCTTACTCTGCTCTGCGTAACTACAGCTGTACAGTGCCTTGGTGGCAGCTCTAACGCCAGGTAGATGGCAGTTGGGGAACAACAGAGTACACAGCCTCTATCAGTCACGTTGGTTCTGCCAAAGCTTCCTACAAAGTGCAGATAAGTGGTATAGATGTCAGTCTGAGCTCTGCATAGTTAGATTCTCTCCTGCCCCCTCTCTTCTGAAACATCACCTCTGTGTGTTTGGCACAGAGCAGAAGCACCCCACCTATATAGTCAGGATAGCAAAAATATGTAGCTGTGTGCCACCAGAAAGTTGTCCTAAAAGTCAGGCCTACCTGTCTATGAAAAATCACAACCTGCCTGTTACCTGCTGGATTACATCCTGTGGATTGTGGTTCAGCAAAGATGGATTTCAGATGCTAAATATAAACAAAAAATCCCTCGCAAAACAGTTGCATTGCGCTGCCTTACCTCTGAAACCACAATGCCATCTGCATAGCGCATCAATCATTTGTTCTTCTGTGTTTAATTTGTCTTGTTGGAATACATGCGAGATCTTGAATATGTAGATGATTTTGGTATTTAATCTCTACTTCAGGTTGTAAGGACTCTTACTGAAAACAAGAAGTAATGTAATGCAAACGTTGCAGGAAATTTGGGGTTATTGAAATTGAGGGCGGAGGGAGCTATAACAATTACCCACGTAGTATTTGAAATGGGGTATGTTAGTGCTGATTGGCTGCTTGCTTATCTAGCAGCTTTGTATCAGTAGGAGGAAGATTCTGTTTGGAAGAGGTTGTGCAGAATCCTCAGAAAATTCTGTGACTGCTTTTGAGGTCAGAGTGTCTCAGCTTTCAATTCCAGTATATATCCTCCTTCCCAGCCCACGCTCAGACTGGCTGCATTGGGTTACTTCTCTGGAAACCAGTTTCCATTTAGCAGTTGGCTTGGGGACTGCTTATGTCTGCTTTGGATTTGTCTCTGTTTACAAGTAGAGACAAAGCTTGATGCAGGAGGGCATTGAGTCAGGACGAGAAAAAAGCGGAATTGTTGCCGTGTCTGTCTACTCCAGGACGTCAAAGACTTCTCTAGTGAAGAGACTAAGAGACCGCCTGGATAAGTATTAGATGTTGAAAGCAGGCGCTGCAGTGTAAATAGTCTCTGGTTATAGACTTGCAGGAACATTACTATCAAAACAGTTAGTATAGGTGTGCCCTTCCTTAAAATATTTGAGTTTCACTGAAAGCGGGTTAAAGCCAGGTTTATTGGAATCCATGCCTAATGCTTTCTTTAGGAAACTGTGCAAAATGCACATTCAATCCAAAGGTTTAACTGCATTTAAGTACAGTTGTTTTGATTCTTTTATCATCCAGACAGATGTGATTGGTTCTCATGGTATGTGTTGTAAATAAGGGGTATGTTGTATACACAGTACAAGGTACAGCTTAGCTTTTTAATCTGCTCTTTCTTGTGCCTGATTTCTTGAGCTGCATTTTTAGTTTCTGACTAAACTGAGTTTTCGCAAACTACAGAGATCAGGCAGTATTTGTGCTGGAATATTTTCATTCCTAAAACGTGGAGTGCAAATTGCTCTCTCCTTACAAAAACTTCAGTAAATACTGTGCAAATGATTATGAAGGAAGCTTTTAGAAGTAAACTCACTGACATCCCCTGCCCCTGCCCCTTCCCCACCCCCCCAAAAACACAAACAAACAAAACCTCCAAACACCACCAACCCTGCAAGAATGGTTCTTGTTTTCCTAATGAGCTTCCGGTTCTCCAGGACTCTGGCATCCAGAGAAGACAAGGAGTGGCTGTGGTTAGCTTGCCCAGCTTACATAGACATGATGCTTATTCTGATGATGGGAAACTTAATTTGGAAAGCAAGTTGTTTTGACGGTTCCATGAAATGTTTTCACAGGAAACCCAAAACTTAAAACTTGTCTTTCTTTCTTGTGTTATTACAGGACATTAATCACATGGGCCTTACTATTTTTTGAAACACTCGTTTCTTTGTACCTGTGGGTAGCAGTATTTATCTACTGGCTTTATGGTGCATTTTCAGCTGTTTCTTTTGAACTGAAAAACTAAAAATGCTTCGGGAGTAGCCTTTGTAAGTTTTGAAGAGCAAGTACTCTCAGAGTTATTTGTGGTGTAGACCAGCAGAGGAGCTCAGCATTTTGAACGGGAGCAGGCAGCTGGTAGGTGGTGTTCCCTGGGAGCAACCAGCCCTGGAACTGGCTGAACTCCTTGGTGCCCAGGGCTTGAGTCGACCTCCCAGATACACTGCAAACCCTCTCTTTTCCAGGCCTTGAGGGAGGAAGGCTTGGAAAGTATCATGAAGCATAAGCTTTTTTGATAAAAACATGTAAAATATTATCATGTGAGAGAAATTTATATAGTTTGTGTTCTAGTTTTTGCAGAAATGTGGTTTCTACAGAAGAGGCATGTATAAATTAAAATGCATTTTACAGTATTGTAGGAGATAAGATGGTTTTCATTTATGAATTACTGAGTTTAATTAACTCTGCTTAGACTTTATTTCTTGCAATACTTTAATTACTGCAGAGTGAATCTGCTTCAGAAAAAAATAGGAAGGATTCTTGTTTATCTGTCAAATACAATGCTGAAATATATATATATATGTAATATATATATATATAGTGTGTGTGTGTGTGTGTGATTGTAGAGAGGAGTTAGTGCCTGCCACAACTTGCGTTACCACCGAGCTACAAGTTTTTGGAGGTAGTGGAAGTTTCCTTCCATTCCCACTTAGAAATGCTGAGGACATGATACAGCAAAATCGAGAAGCTTTCTGGGTCAGGATTCAGTGAAATGGCCAAGGAGAATAAGACCTGAAAATCTTTTTTGAATTATTCATTTTTATCAAAAAACCAGGTTGCGATAGATCTATTTTTTCTTGTAATAAATCAGCCTCTCCTCACAGAGCGGTTGTTCTCCTGTCACCCGGCCTCCACGGCACTCGGTGTGCTGTTACCTTCGGTACGTGCTCCACAGGATGGATCCGCGCTTTGCCTTGTGATGGAGAACCGCACCCCATCCCGTCGCAGCGCGGAACAGAAAGTTGTATTGACAGGAACCAGGATTTGGCCTGTTACGAAGTGGAGACGGTGCCCGTGATGCCGGCAGCACCGCCCCGTTTCCTCGCCCAGGCGCGGGGACACACGCGGCGGGACGTTTGCCCCCGTGAGGCGAGCGGCTGAGGCGGGAAGCGCGCGCCCGCTGGCGCCCCGCGTTCCCCGGGAAACCGCCCCGTGAGCGCGTGCGCGCGGGCCGCCGTGCACGCGCATCCCCCCCCGCCGCGCGCGGCCGCCGAGGGGAGCGGGCGGGGGCGGGGCGGGGCGGGCGGCGGGGCGGCTATGGTGGCGGTGCCCGGCTCCCCGCCCGGCACTCCGGCCCGGCCATGTGGTGCCTGCACTGCAGCTCCGAGAGGACCCAGTCGCTGCTGGAGCTGGAGCTTGACAGCTGGTGAGCCGCCGGGCGTGGGGCCGGGGGGCGTGGGGGGCGTCCTGTCACACAAAGGGCTGCTCCCGCCCGCCCGTCGCCGGGCCGGGCCCCGCCGGGGCCGCCTCAGGGGCTCGGTGCCCGGTGCCGGGGCTGCCACGGCTCTGCTCGGCGGGGCGGGGGGACGGGTCCAAAGGCCTCTAAAGCCGGCGTCCCGAAGGACTGGCGCAAGAACAGGCGGCTGATCTCTCGTGTTCGCGTACACGTACCCCGTGTTGTTGTGCTGTTAACCGTTTAATTAACGCGTCCGGAGCACGGGGCTGCAGGACGCCGCTGCGAGCCGCCCGAAAACCAAACGCACACATTCCTCTTGTGAGCGGGCTGAGGGAGGCTGGGACACTTACCCTGGCTGGGGCGCCAGCAAAATAGATTTATCCCTGCGGAAACCAGGAAAGTTTATTCAAAAAGGCGTGATATTCTGAGGTGACTGGCTGCTAGAGAAATATGCGATTTCAATAAAGATGGGCACCCGTGAACTGCGGGAGTGCCTATGTGGAAAACTATAAAAGGAGGAAGTGTCTAGATTCGGTGTAACTGCATGTGACTGCAGCAGGGTCTTTCCTGTAAAAGAAAGGCAAATGTTTGTCGATAAGAAAAACGCTTTATAGTACAGTTTGCAGTCGTATCTTTGAGCTCATTTTATCCCCAAGGAACATAACAAAGTGGAGTTGGTGAGTTTCCTGTGTGGAGTCAGTACTATTTGCATAAAGGAGGCTACATTTGCATGGCTTGCTACGTACCGTAATTCATAAATGTTACTGTAGTTACACGCCGCCTGTATTCACGCAGTTACGTTTTGCCATTCAGTGATGCTTCAGTCTTTTCTTCTCCATTTGCGCATTGCTCTGCACTTCCTTTCAGTTAAACTTGATTATTCTGCCTGATCTGTTAAAAGAATCGCTGAGTACTGAGTTTGGATGGCTGCGTTTAACCATGCCTATCCTTGCAGCACATACATTGAATTCTATGTTTATATGAAAGATATCTATATAATGCTTTGGGGGAACGTGAGTCCCCCCAGATAAAATGACCTATTTCTCATTTTACTTCTGCTTTTGTACCAGATTTGTTTTGTTGTTGTGATCTGTTCTAGCTGTTGAAATTGCAGCCATTGAGGGTACTGGTATGTGGTAGTCAGCTGGTTTTTTTCTATCAGTTGAACAGGCAGCCCAGTCAGTGTCACGGTTGCATGTATAAATCCAGCTACCATCTTATTTTTTTTTTTTTTTTTTTTTTCCTATTTCTATTAATCTGAAGCAATCAGAGATACTAATTGTAATACCAGAGTTGGAGTTAATCAGTGAAAGTTACAGCACTCAGTTGTGTCAACAGCTCATAGTTGTTTCTTTGCCCCTTTAGCAGCTTTCTGGAAACTCTGTTAGTAAAGAATTTGCAATTCCAAACCTTTGAATAATTTGCACTTTTCAGATAAGGATGCCCAAAGAGTTCAGTTTTTCACCTGCAAAGTGCAAACGCCAAGTTGACCAGTAACCGATGTGTTGCTCCCCTTGCAAATCTGCACGGGGAGCTGCAGCGCACTGAGGCAGAGCTGCAGCTGGGCCCTGCTCTGCTGGACAGGGCGGGCGCTGGCAGCCGGATTGCACCTCGTGGGCACTGGGAACAGACCTCTTGGGCCAGGTGGCCCCGTCACCTTGCGTGGTTTTTTTTCTCACCCTGTGACCATTTTGTACTTGCGACATGCAAATTCTCTGAAGAGAATTACGTTTATGTTTGTGTGGCTGCAAAAGTTATTCCCCCAGGTATTTAGTCTTCACAAGAATAATCTTCCATCACCTCTGGGCTGGGATTGTTTCACACTCTTGAGGATGTTTGGGCTGGCTGCTAGGACTCTGGGAGGAACAACAGCTTTGAAATGTAGTTTTTCTTTATATTGATCATTCTTTCTCCCAGATAGAAAGATGGAATTCAAAGACCAAACTTTCTGAAGAGGAAGATCTCATAACTGTGTAGCGGCTTAGCACGCTTGCTTAGTTACTGTAATGCTTACAAACTGCATGTGCCTTGAAAACCAGTAAGAAGTTGCTGAGGTACAGAGGCTGCCTAATTGTAGCTCGTCCCCTGTTGGTGGATACAAGGTGGCATCCTGGACCAAAACCAGCATTGGCTTCAGTTGTGGAGGTACGCTACCTGTATACCTGTAGGTATTTAACATTTCCTCACTTATTTCACTTGTGCTTCTTGATGTTGAACACCACTCATACTCACGAGTCAGGCGGCTCGAGCAGACCACAGGGACACAGGGTGCTAGAAGTGGGGGGGTGCTGCTTTGCTAGTGAAGCACATCCCCTTGCGTGCCGTGCGGTGTTCCTCCTGAAATACAAGACACCGTAGCCTTAACTTGAGAGCCTCAGCTGTGTGACTTCCAGTGAGTAAAACTGGATTTAGCCCGATATCAGGGCAGCTTTGTTTTGGAAATATTAATGTCACGAAGCTGTCCTGGAAATTATCCACTAGATCTTGCTAGTCTCAAGACCCAGACAAATGCACTTTGCTGTAAGCCCACACAGCTCCCAGTTTCTACCTGTTTCTGACAGGAGCAAAGGAGTGGTTCAGGTTACCCTGAAGGGTTCTTTCTACCCTGCTCATTCTCCTTGTATTCAAAAAAACTGTGAAGGACCACAGCTGAAGGAGGAAAACATCCTGTTGGAGGCCGGTCACCAGTGGAGTCCCCCAGGGCTCGGTACTGGGGCCAGTTCTCTTTAACATCTTTATCAATGATCTGGATGAGGGGATCGAGTGCACCCTCAGTAAGTTTGCAGATGACACCAAGTTAGGTGCGTGTGTCGATCTGCTCGAGGGTAGGAAGGCTCTGCAGGAGGATCTGGATAGGCTGCACCGATGGGCTGAGGCCAACTGCATGAAGTTCAACAAGGCCAAGTGCCGGGTCCTGCCCCTGGGGCACAACAACCCCAAGCAGAGCTACAGGCTGGGAGATGAGTGGTTGGAGAGCTGCCAAGCAGAGAAGGACCTGGTAGTGATGGTGGACAGTCGGCTGAATATGAGCCAACAGTGTGCTCAGGTGGCCAAGAAGGCCAACAGCATCCTGGCTTGTATCAGAAACAGCGCGACCAGCAGGGCTAGGGAGGTGATCGTCCCCCTGTACTCGGCTCTGGTGAGGCCGCACCTCGAGTACTGTGTTCAGTTTTGGGCCCCTCGCTACAAGAAGGACATGGAGGTGCTTGAGCGAGTCCAGAGAAGGGCGACGAAGCTGGTGAGGGGCCTGGAGAACAAGTCCTACGAGGAGCGGCTGAGGGAGCTGGGCTTGTTCAGCCTGGAGAAGAGGAGGCTCAGGGGCGACCTTATCGCTCTCTACAGGTACCTCAAGGGAGGCTGTAGCGAGGTGGGGATTGGTCTGTTCTCCCACGTGCCTGGTGACAGGACGAGGGGGAATGGGCTAGAGTTGCACCAGGGGAGTTTTAGGTTAGATGTTAGGAAGAACTTCTTTACTGAAAGGGTTGTTAGACACTGGAACGGGCTGCCCAGGGAAGTGGTGGAGTCACCATCCCTGGAAGTCTTTAAAAGACATTTAGATGTAGAGCTTAGGGATATGGTTTAGTGGGGACTGTTAGGGTTAGGTCAGAGGTTGGACTCGGTGATCTTGGAGGTCTCTTCGAAACTAGGTGATTCTGTGATTATGGCACGTGGACATAGGTTGGCTGGGTTGTTGTGCCTCTTGTGCCTCTTTGTTGCAAGGATTTACCATCATTTATGAAGGATGCAGTAAGAGGGTGATTTTCTTCCTGTTTCAGTATTTGTGTAGTTGGTTTTCCAAAGGAGTCAATGGGAATATTGCTATTAATTTCAGAGCCAGGCATATTTTAATCACAGTAGCTGTCAGTCAGATGAGTTATTGCTTTTTATGGTTATTTAATAACAGAACTGCAGGAGATCTCAGAAGCTATATTCAGGATGGAGCCCTGATTACACTGCTTCTTACACTGAATAGCTGAGTTAAGGGCCCATCTATTGCCTGCTCAACAGAACAGCTGGAATTCTGAACAGATAAATCTTGGGTTTGGCATGAAAGTGTGTGCTGGTGTTGTTGTTAAGTTCTTTGGTTAGATTTCATTTATGTGTAAGTTGAGCACCGGCCGCAAGCTGAATTCATATTCCCAATTCTGCTTCTATTTTTCTGTTGTCTAACAGGACAGTGTAGTTATAGGAGCAGAATCAGGCCCTGGATTTTAAAGTTCACTTTTTCAGCATCCTGAATATTGCCATTTTATGCCAAAACTTACATAAATACACATTTGTTTAATTCACACTTTTTTCCCCTATAAAATAATCACCAGTTGTGGGCTTTTAGCAACCCTTATTAACCAAAATCATTTTAGTTACATAACTATAGGCTTTTTTGCATCTTGCAGGATTTCCTTTAAATTTTTTCTTTGGGGTAAGGACAACTGTAATTAGGGTACAGACAGAGATGGCAAGTTGACTGCGCTGCTGTGATTTGACTCCAGGTTTCCAGAGAAGAACAGATGCTGCTTTAATCCACTGCAGCACAAAGCCCTAGTATTACGTTAAAGAGGACTGTAAATTTAGCTAAATAAATCTTCTTTTGCTTCCTTACAATAGACAAAAGGCTACAAACATTTTCAGAAAACTATCACGAATAATTGTAGAACATAATATTGTAAATTGTTATTAATAAAAATAAAGTAAAAACGCCAGGCTTTGGTACGATAAAAAATCAAACCCTTTTATCTCAGTGGGAGAAGCAGAAAATTGGAATGGCTGGCTTTGGTAGCCTTTAATACAGGAAATTGATGTAGTATATCTGGTAATCAGATTCTTGCAGTAGCTCAGTGTCATCTGAGTTTAACTTGTGTATAAAGACCAAGGGCCCCATTGCCTTGTGCAAACACAAACAAAATGCAACAGTTACATTTGGTTTCCTTTTACATAAGTGGCTACTTGTAGTGAATAGAAAAGGAGTCCCAAAATTATTAATCTTGTTTAAAGGGGGACTTGCACTGTGTAGTCCCAAACATTTCAGTTGTCCTTAAGATCTGCCAGATCAACAAGGACGGACATGTCATGATTCTCAGTGTTTCGGTAAGAACAGAGAGAAAGCAAGCTAACTTCCTTCTGTTTGCTGCTATATGCGTGACCTCCCTCTCATCTTTATGGAGCGTGGAGGATAAGAAGACACAAACTCAATGCATTTTCTGTTACAAGGTGTATGCGCAGCCAATCATAAAATACTAAAAAGGGAAAGTTTGACTTTCATTTAATTTTCATTCCCAGCCCTCATGGTAAACGGGACCAAACTCGACCTCGGATCTCATGAAGAGTTTAAATACAGCAGTGGCTGTGGGCACTGCAGCGCAGCCATGCCTGTGTTGGTCTGTATGTAACTTGGGCTCAGCGTATTCTTTTCCATGTAGCCTACAGCCGTGCTGATTTCTAGTTGCAGTCCTGTCAGTTTTCATGAGTTGAGGCAGGGGCAGGCTGTGTTGGTACTCCCACAGAACTCAGTATAAATCTTTAGGAAGGAACGGATGGTTTAGTTGGCAGCACCCCTGCCTGTAGAGATACTCCCCACGACAGCGTTTCCCCTCATCGCTCGGGGAGGCGTGTTGAGGAAGTCATCATTCAAGTGAGATGGACAGCGGTGTTCCTGATCAGCTGCAGCTCCGCGAAGTCTGACAGTATTTTAACAGAACAGCTTGTGTAAGACCCGGGCTCTCTGGTCATGTTTCAACTTAATTATAGCTTTTCTCTTAACCTAAATTCTCTCTGTGCTCTAAATTGGGAATAAAAATTATTTTTCTTTCTTACGTGGTTCTGCTTTATTGCAATATGTGGTTAAACAGCTGCTGTATTTCCATTCTAGAGGTGTCTGGGGTGATTCTCATGCTTTGAAGCTAACGACGTTTCACAGAGTGTTAAATGTTAGGTAATGTTTTCAGCTGGTTTTAGATTCTCAAAAGACAGTTCATTACTGCTGTTTATATATTCTTTTGCTTTGTGAAACTTGTTTCGGAGATAATCAGTGTTGTGAAGTATTGACTGGAAGCTGTTTTGAAGAAGAAGCTGATTCTAATGCCTCAACTTTGGGGAGAATGAAGAGTCACAGCCTAGCAGTTTCCTGTTTGCAACAGTGTTAATCCTTTGTGAAACAGGAGGATTGCCCAGCATTTATTGGAAATCATCCCAAATAGTAGCAACTTGTTGTAGTCTTGGAATCTTTTGTTATTAAAAACATGATCAAGATGGTTTTGATTAGGTTCACCTAGAAGAAAAGTAGTAGTTCAGGTTTTCCTGGGCCGCCACAGTGCAGCACGTTGCACAAGATCACTTCTGACTGTGTGGTAGACACTTCCAAAATCTGTTGGCAAAGAGCCCGTTGCATGATATTCCATTCTTCATGCAGCGGAAGAAACATGACCAGGTTGAGGGGGGCGATTCTCCTCACCTCTTCTGACCTTGTGAGACCCCACCTGGAGCCCTGCATTCAGCTCTGGGGCCCCAGCACCAGAAGGACACGGACCTGTTGCAGTGAGCCCAGAGGATGCTCAGAGGGCTGGAGCACCCCTCGTATGGAGAGGGCCTTGAGGGAGCTGGGGTTGTTCAGCCTGAAAAAGAGAAGGCTCCAGGGAGACGTTGTAGTGGCCTGCCAGTGCTTAAAGGGGGCTACAGGAAAGCTGGGGAGGGACTCTGTCAGGGGGTGCAGTGACAGGATTAAGGGGTAATGGCTTTAAACTAGAAGAGGGTAGGTTTAGGTCAGACACAAGAAGGAAATTCTGGGCCCTGGCCCAGGCTGCCCAGAGGAGCTGTGGGTGCCCAAGGCCAGGCTGGATGGGGCTGGGGGCAGCCTGGGCTGGTGGGAGGGGTCCCTGCCCATGGCAGGGGGTTGGGACTGGGTGGGCTTTAGGTCCCTTCCAACCCAAACCTTTCTGTGATTTTTGGTTCACAAAATGGTGACCCTTGTTTTCAGGAACCAGGCTTTTACCCTTGTCCTAAAAGGCCATTTTCTATTGTGGAATCATCTGTGGATCACATCATGGTAAAGAGCCTGTAAATTCTAAGAATGATCCGAGCTCTGTGTTTCAGACCCCTTGTTCTTTTGTGGTTGCTCAGCCTCCCGCGGCAGCCACGGCCGGTTGCACCGGCAGGAGTCCGCGCAGGGCGCCGGCGTTCTGAGCCGCAGAGCTGTGCTGGGCACACGGGGCTGCACCCAAATGGAGCTGCTGCGCTTCGTTCAACCTGGAGATTACCCCAGTGCTGTAAGTGTGCAGGAGGTCTTCTGTGTGTCAGTACCAAATGGAGTCAGAGCAGATTTTAAAATGCGGTAATTGGTAAGTTTTGTAGGGAAAACATTCTTGGCTTATAGTAAGCTTTGAAATAGCACCTATGGGATCCCAAGACAGGAATTGCTACTGTGTTGCTTTTTTGTGTGTGTGTGTGTGATCAGTGACATGGGTCAGAAGCCCTGCTGAAAGCCGACATTTATTTAATTCCTCACTGACAGTGAAAGAACGATCAAATGTATTGGGTCAGCATAATGGAGAGGAAATGTAAAAGGAAGGAAGTTTGTGAATAAGAAGGAGCATGTCAGCTCTTTAGCTGATTTAGAGGCTGTAGGTATCTGATGTCTCATTTGTCCTGTGAGTAAAGATTTGCACGTGGTAAGATTCAGCATATCTTCCTGGGCACCTCGGGAAGTACCGTCTGTGTTTGGACACATTGTCTTGAATCTAAGTAACAGCTAAAAAGTTTTCTTTTCCACCAAACTCTGTCCTTCAAACAAAAGCCCTCTTACCGTTTTGTTTCCCTAAATGTTAAGTTCTGTATGCTTTGATATAAACGTAGGGTGTGTTGCAAGGGAAAGGAATCTCACTTCTTTGAGGCTGCCTGGGATTAAAGCCTGGTTAGCAGCGATTCTGCTCCAGTGAATTGCAGTTCAGGCTTCTTCCACTGTGTGCAGAAAGCTCAAGGGCATTTCCCGTTCTCACTGGTCCGTAGCAAAACTCTGAACGTTGCTGGAAATGGGCAAAAGGTTTCTATGTTCTCCTTTAGCCATTTTGTTTCCTACCTGCTGAGAGTTTCTCATGTCTGTATGCATTTATGCATGTTGAAATTACTTTGTTTTCCATTAGAGAAAGGTAGTACATTTTTTGTCTTTTCTTGTTTGTTTTGGCTCAGACTTGGCACAAGGTAGTTGGCACTCCAAGTACAGGCTTTGTGCAGCGTTTAAAAGTGCACGATACAGTTAGGTTGTTAAATCGCTACGAGTTCTTTGTCTGGTCTGGCTGTTAACAGTCCGCCCTCCTTTTGCATTTGGATTGGCTTCTGTAAGTACTTTGCTTTCGTAACCTCATGAGGTTTATCTGTAACTCCAGGGAGAAGTCAGCCACTGGGAGCTGTGTGTACTGCACCTTATTTTTAATCATCTCAATTAGCAAAGGGATAACACCTTAAAATAATCAAATAATAGGCTTTATCAAGAGTATTTGATCTAAGATGAGAATATAGTTTTGTTCTGGGTATGAAACTTCAATGCCTGAAAGTTTGCATTACTCAGTAAGTAGGATTTCATTAAAGATCTTTAATTCACATGTATAATAAACATATCCTTTCCCATCTTATAGACTATTATCCACCAAGGCCTGAATGGGCAGAGAAAACTAGCATTTAGTGTCTTACAGACCCGAATTGCTAGCGAGGTGATTTCTCAGCGGTGTCATTCAGCGTCACCTCTTCCTCTGGCTGGCTTGACACAACAGCTGAAGCCACAACAGAGGCGAAAGACGAGGATGGCTGGCGTATGTCGCCGAGGATTTTTGTATTGTATCAAATGCTGCTTCAGCTGTGCATGCAAATCAGGTTTTTCTCAGCTGCAGAAACTAAATCTTTCCCTTTAAAATTAGCATTGTATGAAGGTCATGTCATGATATTATAAATGGTAGAATGTGCTCTAATATCTTACTCTCTTAAATGCATGTCATATGTTGCATGTGTGGTGAATGAGAGGATTCGAGGTGCTGAGTGATATATCTGAACAAATAGTAAGTAGCTGAGGTCAAATTCGAGCACAGTTACGTTGAGAAACTCCACAGATATTATAGAGCTTCTCCTATTCGTAAGAGTTTGCATAGGAGAAACAAGACAAAGCCTGTAGTAGTAGGTAGACCTTTGCAGATTCAGATCTTTTTGAAGCATATATGATACTGTAGGATGTTTTACGTTGACACTCAAAGAAGAGCAGCTGACAATAAAGACAAACCTCTAAAAAATTAAAAATTGTGATGGTAAATTTAAGAACTCTTCCTGCCACAAGCCTCAAAATATTCCTGTAGTCTTCTTTTAATATTACTTTGTCCATTATTTTTTTAGTGTAAAGCATGGAATATGGTCACTGCCAAATACATATGCGTTGTGCAATGATTAACACGGCTTAGCAGAGAACGGCAGTCTCTCTCTTTCCCTCAGATAGAAGGTAACTTCTGTAGCCTGTATTCAAGTTCCGTTGGTGCTGTCAGGCTCCTTTGCTACTTTCCAGCTGCCAATTAATGAAAAAATACATCTTTGCCTTTAGCAGATCCGCTTAAGTGGGTACTGGGAAAGGGGCTTGCTTTGTGTTGGTTTGGTTTTCGCCCTTCTGTAGCAGATACTTAGGTCTGCTGGCCAACATGCTGTCACTGTTTGACTTCCACAAAGGTGATATGTGAGGTATTTAACCTTCCTTCTCCTCCCTGGAAGCTGAAGATAATCTCAAGTAAGCTCTTTTCAAATGTGTATTTTTAGTTCTTAAATCCATTATAGAGGTTGTTCCATTAAATGAAGAAGTAGGGTAAATTTTTCTTTGGCTTTCTTTTCATCTTGCTTGTGTGCATCTCTGCTACAGAAGAAAGCATGCATTAATTCCTACATTGTGTTCAGAAAGGAGAAAATACTATCTCATTGTTCTTCCCTTGCTCTCTGCTACTGCTAGTAGCATATAAGATTGTGGGTCAAAATGTCTTCTAAAAAATAAACAATAAACACCTTTTATGGGGTTATCTAACGAGTGTCAGTGGCGTCCAGGTGAGCAGATGTTAGGGATTTTCTTAACTTTAAATGCAAGACTTGGACCAGAAAGCAACTGAAGGTTTGCAGGGCACATCGTGGTATTTGTCTGGGGATCTGGCCGCTCTGTCAGTGGTCCTCTGACTGTGCTTTCACTGGAGCTGGGTGCTGCTGGCAGCCTGTTCTGCAGAGCGTGACAGCATCGCACGGTCGGGTTAGTCGTGTTCGCTTCTGAGAACATGCAAATTTTGTCTGGATTTTTCGTGCAATGACATATAACTTCAGTAAGATGAATTACCTGGGACATTACTTTGATGTATATTCAAAGTTTTCATTTGTTTCTAACAGAAACAGCTAAATTGTTGAGAGTGTGTTCTAAGTAAAACAAGTCGGTCAATATTTCTTTCCTGGATCAAAGCTTTTGTCGATGCCTGTGAACACTGCTGTCCGTCGTAATGGCTTTGAACTTTTGACAGTGTGTATTTGAAGGTAGAATGGTTTGTTAATGTTATTGCATTTATTGAATTTGGGAATTTGTGTAAGTTGTTAATATAATTGGCTTTTGTTTACTAGAGCAGTACAGAACAGAAATGGAAGTAAGGACCAGACTGTAATCTGTTCCAAATTGTGCTAATAACATACTTCTGCTCAAATGTTCTCACCCCATCGGGGAATATTGGAAGGAAGGGGGGAGGTATTAAAAAAGCTAGCTTGTATGAACTACATATGGCTAGTTTTGCATTTTAAGAAGTTACATTAAGAACTTTTTGTAGAGAATAATTTGAATTAATACAATGCATACGTCAGAGCTTTAATTAAATACACCTCCTAGCTTATAGTAGAAGGCACCACAGGTACTGAAACGGAACCTAGCTTTGAAGCAGTGGGGTGCACCCTTCTGTCAAATGAATGCTCATGTTCAGATTAACTTGCACACGGGGAGTCACAGGTTTAGTTAGTGTGGTGTTTGTGGTTTAAAATTTCACAGTCAAATTAGGACTTTGTTGCACTTGTAAAGAAAGAGTTATAAGCAAGAAATTAACTTCTGTGGAGATTTGTTCCTATGTGGAATGCATTGGTTTGACCTAAACATTTTTTTAGGCTTCACGTTGGAAATGTCTGGCCATACCAGCTGCTCTAGCAGCTGCCGTGGAGCTTCTGCCTGTTACTCAGTTAGTTCCACGGCGGCTTCTGGTCTGCGTTCTTTGAGCTAGGTAGAGAATTTGGATGCATGTCAAGGGGGGATCTATAATTAGGAGTTATGGTTGGAGTTTGACTTCTCTGACCTCCAAATTTTCAGAAGATATAGTTGGTGTAAAACAGATGCATGGCACTTGCTTCCAGGGCATTCGGGCCTACTTATATGAGATGAGTATTTTTGAAGGAGGTAGAAGTTCCTGGGAATCGTATTTATGAAATGAGGTTTTCATGTAAATAGTTTCACTCTTTTTGTTTTGCTTTAAATGTATCTCATGAATTATATGTTTGAGTCCCTAGGTATCTAGACGCTTTAGTTGTAGTTAACTTGTTAATGTTTCTGGGGAAAAAAGAAAAAGAAGAAAATCACCTCGCTGAACTGTTCCCTCAGTAGATACGTTTTAAAGGGAGCCAGGTTTATCCCCGGTTTTCCTGAAGATGGGAGCTAGTGACATCAATTCAGGAAAGAACTGGAAAGTTAGAGAGCACAAATTTGAAGAATTTCGTGAACTACTACTCAGGCAAATGCTTCATGATTGCAACAAATAAATGTATAAATACTTCATTAAGCTCAGTCTGAATTCAGGTTACGCAGGCTGCCTGGAGTTTTGACTGCCATTTCAGGCCCCAGACTGTACAACAGTTGTGCTTTAAAAACCTTCTGTTTCCTCGAGAACAGAGCATGTGCGGTGCCATGGCGAGGCTGAGTGGTAGTTTTATCAGCTAGAATGTAAGTTGGCAGCAAATTTCATACTCGTGTTCATACTTGTACATACCTTCCACCATTCAGATGAATTTCATGTGTGCCTTTGAATTTGTGTTAATTCCTCTAAGGATATAAAATACTATGCAAAAGGCTTTAAGATGTAACAGCACAAACGTATTATGCTGTCACACTTCTCGTTATTTCCAAAACAATGTTTTTACAGGATGAATGTAGTGGGGATTGGTTCTCATGAATGTACCATCCAGTTGTTAGGGCCTGTTTTCAATTTCATGTCTTTATATTGCACTGTTGAAAGTCCATTCTGAATGAGTGATGAAAATTACTAGCGATTTCAGAGAGCATTTATTGGTAAAAGCATTTCTCAAATATTTACTCAGAGGGTTTTTGGGTTCTATTTCAACATACTGCATGCAGTTGGGGTTTGGCATTTATATTATTTAGAAGCATGCTGAATTGCTTTTGGTTCCAAACAAAATCTACAGTCTACAGCGTACTGGCTCCAGCATTTGGAAGACTTCTGTAGGCATACGTTCTCATTGTCTTTGTATTCTAGTGCTGCAAATGTGCTGGGGTGCTTCACTGTGCAAACTGTGAGGTTTCTGGGTGAATGGGAATACCCAGTGAACCCTCGCTCAGATGTTACCGATGTTACCCTCTGACAGGTAAATGCTTGTGTCTGTGGGTGCAAACTTGTGGCTTCTCTGATCGTTTGGCCGTTATTCTCAATGGGAGTAGGTAATTTATGCTCATGGCAAAGCTTGGGGTTTGGTCTTTACTGAAATTTAGGTCTTCATCATTCTTTCCAGTTTCAGTTTAAAGTTCAAATGTTGAAACTCTTCTTAAAAATTTTGTCCTTGTTGTGCTGATATTTGCTTTTACTCAGATAAAACTTCATAAGGCTTGAAGGAAAAGGAAGGTATGGATATAAAAATGAGAAATAGATCCCAAATAATGTAGTAAATATTCAAATGTCCTGAAAACTATGCTGTTTTGAAATATGACGGTGTTTTTAGTGTACTAGTCAATTAATTACAGCCTTTGTGATCAGAAGGAACAACTTCTGATCTGAACGTATAAAATGAGACACAGGGACAAAAAGACCTGCCAGGTTTATGCAGCTGAAATGCCCAGAGAGGAGTGGTTTGGTTTGGTCCTGGCTAACCACGCAACTATGTTTGGCAGTAGACAGAGGAAAGAAGGAAGACAGAGCTGTTTCTTATTAGGTAATTCTGGAGGCAAACTCGTCACCTAAATAGTGGGAAGTAACTGTAAAACAACTGCCAACAGAACAGACCTCAGGTTAGTTAGCAACAGCCTCTACTTGACATTTGGTCATTTGGATCTGTTGTTTGCTGCTTTAGTCTGAAGATACAGCTACATTCTGTGTTACTCAGCTTTCACATCTAGCCACATCACTTTGAAAAGCAGCTTCGTGGCAGCCGCTGCCTGCACGTTGGTCTTGCTGTGATTCAGAGAGCGCAGCGAGCTGTGAGCATGACGCTGTTCGAGCTCAGCGCACATCGCGGGTGAACGCGGAGCTCGCTGCGCTGCGGGGGACCCCGAGCTCATTGCCCTGCTGATGAAGAGAACAGATCTTACGTGTGTGCCCACATCTCACTTCAGTTGATGCTTTTTAATTTGAAATTGTTTGTGGTGTGTTGCCCAACTCTTGCAGGAAGTCTAAAGCCACACAGATGCAAAAGAGAAGAGAATGCCTCAGTCCACCTATCTTCGGTAGTTAATGCTGGTTTATGTTAGTTAGAAGAAGTAAAGTTAATCTGTTTTTTGCCAGTAGTTGTACATATCCACTGGGATATGTCAAAAATCCTGTACTCGGTCTCTTTTCATTTTTCTCTAAGCTTTTCATATTCCCAATTGTTCCTTGATTCGGTTTGTTTTTTAATAGCAGGACAAATTGAGGTCTATGCAGGCAGAAGCTGCCTGTGACAATTTCTGATTAAAAGAACCTGCTTCAGGCAGTACTGGTCACTCTTTCAGAAAAATGATTTAGTAGATGTTCAAGGAAGCAAAATTTTTCTATGACTGTGTTTTAAAGTTTTGTTCATGCGAATTCAAGTTATTAGTACTAATTTTTAAATATATAATTTCCATTTTCACCATTTAGATGCTCCATTCTCTGTTTCTCTGTAAAATACTGGCAAGCAACCTTTCTCTTTTTCTAGCTTGTCGAATAATGAATCTCTGTTTTCTGCTGAGGCAGGAGGGTGACACTGCAATTGAAGTTTTAAAAATGGCAGCTTAATGACAACTGCTCTGCCTTCTCCTGAGCTGAATACTTGCTGCATCGCCATTCTCCCTTGTAGTTCACTGTTGTAAATCGCAGGGGGGTTGAACCAAATTTGCCTGTAAGTTTCTCTGAGTACTGAAATTATCAATAATTCTAGTGGACATGTATGGATACTGGCAGATGCCTCAAATCAGAGACCTTGTTAGGAAGGTCTTATTAATTCTACAAGAGACTGGGTCAGTGTTGTTATGTCATTGTCCGATTTTGCAGTGCACGTAAGGTACTCAATTTCTCATCCATCTAGCTTCAGCTCTTCTTAAATTAACGGACAAGGAAGACTGCATGGGAAAGAGGCTGCTGTACTGCTGAGCAGGAGGCTGCATGTTGTAAAAGATAATTACTTCCCTGCTTCAAAGGTCAGACATGTGATGGCAGGGAATAGGGCTGTGAGCAAAATGAGATCAAGCACTACAACTCATTCATGGCTCATATTTCTGCCTGGAAAAAGTATGAAAGAGAACTAACAACAGAGAAGAAACCCCTAGCTTTAATCAGAACCTTGGGTAGACCCACTTCCATTTTTTTTCCTGATCAGGGCAGTACTACTTCTGTTGAGAAAAGGCAAAGTGATCCGTTGAGGGTATCATTATTAAGATGTCAATGTGAGATTGTAATCAATGTGGCAGGGTTATTATTAAATAGGTCAGAGTTTAGGGGAGGGGAAGGCAAAAAAGTCACAGATCCTAAGAAGGGGGAAATGGTGATAATTCCTGACTTCCTATTTCTTTAGACTGGATTATAAAACAAATTCACCGTGTGTGTATGAAAAGTTCTTATAAATAGGATTTTAATCAGGAACCTGGGATGCACAAAACAGTGTGGCCTCCTAGTTCAGCAGAAGAACAGAGGAATATGTTTTAGCATTTAAAGGGAGAGTGTGAAGCATTTTTAGAATTGTATAAATTTAAGAAATGGCTACTTTAGAGAGAAAAAGTTGTTTGTTTTTAATGGATGGTTACACGGTTTCAATGTCACTAGCAAAACTCTGGATAATTTATCATTTTTAAGTTGAAAGCCAGCTGTGTCATTGAGTAAAAGGGATTTTGTTTCCTGTCAGCTTCCTTTTTGGAAAAAGTGATGTGTGTAGACTGAAAATATTTCCAGCTCAGGTAAAGTATGTTTGAAAATACCTTCTGGATAGAGTTATATTTTGATGGGCAACGAAAGAGAAACTTCAGTTCTACATGTTTATAGAAATATTTTGAGAAATCGAAGGGTCTTTTTTCTCCTGCACTTTGAAAAGTACACAGTGTGCAGGCGAGGAGAGCTCTGACAGTGTTAACCTTGATCTCTCCTGGCACTGCAGTCCGGTGCAGAGTGCTCTTTCAGAAGTCGCTCCATACTTTGAACTGCTGAAGGGACTGCTGGGGTGTGTGTGTGTGGCGAGGATCACAGCCCTTCATTTCCGAGAGACAACAGAAGGGCTTTATTTTTTATGTTTGTATGTATGTGAATGAAAGCAGCATGTGACACAGAAGGTACTGAGGGAGCATGTGGAATTGTGTGTGCCTTTAGAGTTTTGATGTACCTGTTCCTAAACCAAAAGGTAGGGGAAGTACTGCGAGCACTGATGTTTATGATGTGTGAAGGACTGTTCGCTAAGTCTTTGAGTGATTAAGAAGAAAAAAAATCAAAATTAATTTTTCTATCAATGCTGTCTGTACACAGGATGAGGCACATAGTAAGAATTTATGTGAAATGTGAAAAAGAGATACTGTGGAAGGGAGCGGGTACACTATTGCAATGTAAGGATGTCCTGCTGCAAATATCAAACAAAAACAAATTACCATTAAAAAGTCATCAGTGCTTCAAGATAAAGCTTGACTAGGATTCAGTTTTAAAATGTTTCCTATTGTGTGCAGCCCTTTAATATGAAGCTTTGATTTTTTTTTTCTTTATTTTATTCCATAGCAGTAGCAGCATTAATGTGAAAACAAAGTATTTCATTTGCCAGATTTGCTCCTATTGTGTATTCCCTACCTGGAACTATTTTACTTTCATTAGCCAGAAACACCATCCCTTGGGATGCTTTCCTATAAAGCATGCCAAAAGTATCCCAAGGGAGCAATCTCTCACTAGCAGATAAATAAATCAGATTTCTCTTGTAGTTATTTTTTCCAAACTTTAGGTTTGAGAAACATAGTAGCTCACAAGATCCATTAAATCCCAAATCTCCTTTGAGTAAAGTGAAAGTAGTCCTTTTGTGTCAAACAGTAGTACAGTGGTGAGAAAGTATTGCTTTTATTTGTCAAAGCAAGGAAAGAGATACAAATAAGCATCTGTTATTTTCAAGTAGAATAACTTGGAAATGATCATAACAAAATCTTCTAAAAAATGAAGTGTTTTCATTTACTTTACACAGCAGTTGCTAAGTGAGTTAGTTATCATGTATCAAGTTAAATAATGCTTGAAATCTCCATTCTCCTGCTGGACTAACCCTCTAACGGTGACCTCTGCAAAAAAAAAAAAAATAGAGACTTGCTTAAATTTCAGTGAAAACTGTGGTATTTGATGTCATTATCTACATTACCTTGTAATAAGTAGTCCATGTGAATCTGAATAACGTGCTGGATGGCAGCATGTAAAGCAAAATTGTGCTATTTGTTTACAGAGGATTTTAGTATACAGTACTCACCTGAGGATTCTCCTGTCTTTTTATTGTCTGTCTAGTGTTGAGGGTGAAGCTCCAAGCAGTGAAACTGGCACGTCTTTGGACAGCCCATCAGCTTACCACCAAGGACCGATAACACACAGCTCAGCTATAAGCCCAGACCATTACGATCATTCTGCCTACGGGCTGTATTCTGTCTCTCCTGGACAACAGAGATCTCGGAGGCCGAAACTTCAGCACTCGACATCCATACTACGTAAACAAGCAGAGGAAGAAGCTATTAAAAGGTCAAGATCACTTTCTGAGAGCTATGAACTCTCTTCAGACCTACAGGATAAGCAGGTATTTGAGCTTTTTTTCTTTTTTTTTTTAACCCCACTTATGACAATGCCAACGTGTTTGCCAGCTGGCAAAAAGCTTTTTTCAGCATCATTTCAGTAAGAATACTGAAAATACTGTTTTTTCCCCTGCATCCAACTTAGTTCAAAGTGAGCATTTCTGAACTTTTAAACTCTTCCCATGTCCTACCCCTTGAAAGAACACCAGCAATTATGTTAATAGCATTAAAAGTAAAAACTATCAGGAACTGCGATTCATGCTAGAGACTAGTACTGTTTATAAGAATGTAATAATGCAAAATGGTTTTCTAAGAAAATCAGTCATTTTGAAATCCGGATATCTTTGTTGCTCCTGAAGGAAAGGAAGAGCCTACTACTGCCGATATTTCCTCACATCTGTGGGATGAATTCAGGGTCTTAATTAGTTTCTAACCAACCACATAGTCCCATATGCCTTACAAAGAACTGGATGCAGGCTATGTAAATGTTCAAAGCCTTTGTCCCTAACAAGGCGTTTCTGCAATACATTAATGTCAGTCAGCCTCAGACATTCCTTTTAAGCTTTATTCTGAATGAAGTCCTATTTGAAAGATGTTTATTGCCATGTATTTTCTGTATTCAACATTTGATTTCCACATCTAACAATTGACATCAATGCTGTAATACCTTTCTACCATAAGTATTAAAATCCAGTGCATTTTAAAAATCCATTAAAATCCAATAAAAATTATTAAAATCCACTGGATTTTACTGATCTATGAAGAATAGCCAAGGCACCAATGCATATGTTTGGTTTTTGTTAGATTTCTCTTGTCACACAGTATTTTATGTGCTGTGAATCATCGTGGCATAGTGCATATTCCCTCCAACCTGTATGTTAAGATGGACAACGTGAAAGCAGGCAAAATTCTGCAGATTCTGCAGGAAGCAAACTACTCCCGATTTTCAATTACTCATTCATAGTGAAATTTATAGGGGCTAATTTTCATTTGCAATCTGTTGTTCTAAAATTTCAGGTTGGAGAGGCATATACTGTTGTCCAGAGAGGCCTGGAAGATCAAAGCTCGAGCTCTGACTTAAAGTTGAAGCCGTATTAGGGATAGCAAATAGGACTTTAGGTTAGCCTTTATGCTCACCTACTTCTGTATCAAACTGGGCACATACCAAGTTCCTGAATCTTGATCTAGCTTATGCCAGCTCTGGTATTAAATTTGATGAGATCTAAAATGTTACTTTCTTTTCTACCCTTGGCAGTTTTATGCTAGATATTGCCTGAGAGATTAATACAGAGCGCTAGGCTGACTAAAGAGGTGCCCTGTACTGCAGATATTCCACAGAGGCTAATTCCATGTGTCCTTTTATGCCAGTATGACAGAGAATGAGGACTGCAGATGTTGTTTTGTATTTGTCCAGGGACTCCCACAGAATGAAAAAGTGACAATGATACATAAAGGAAGCTTGCTACCTAAGAGTTGCTTGCTGCTCTTGAAAATGCTCTCAATGAAATCTCAGAAGATACTTGAGCTATTTAGGAAAACGTCCAAGGCTTTACCTAAAAGCAACGTGCACTAAATGTGCATTAGAATTTATTAGAAATATCAGTCACTGGTCCGGTAAATCACGTAGTTCCAAAACACGTGCAATTAAAAGTCCCTCCAACCCTCCCCTAGTTCATGCTAGTCAGTGATGATGTCATTTTCTGTGTAAACCTGAATGACAACAACCTGCTTACAAGAATAATGTCCAGATAATTCATTTTTAATTTTTTATTAATTTTCATCATTAGTTTTGTGATTAGTCCAGCAAAATATTTTTTTACATTTATTTAAACACACTTGACCTAATGTATTCTATGGATAGAACTGGTAGCAAATGTGTGTTGGGAGTGGCAGGGCTGTGATAGAAGTTCTTAGTCATTTTTTTTCACCTTCAGAATTTCTTACAAATACCCTCGTAGCCTCTTAGACACGTGCAACATGTAATGTAACTTCCATTTGGGGTGAAAGGCTAAATATATTTTAAAGACACATTAGAGATAAATTAGAGATGTTCAGAATCCTAGCTCAGGGATCAGTCCCAGCTTTCTGAGTTCAGTTAAAAGAAGGTAGTTGGATGCGGTCAGAAGAGCAGTTCCTCGGCAGAAATCCTGATGTGTGCCCATCGGGGCAGTTGCCCTCCTCAGTTACACCAGTAATCGTGCATTATAATTTTTGAACCCAGAACAACAACAAAATATCGATGATTTGCATTTAAAAACAACCTAGCTAAAAAGGAGATAATCTTTAATGTGGCAGGGGAGTGGGAACTGCTGAACCTGTCAATAGCACTGAAAGAAATACTTTTCCAACAATTCCTGAATGGTAGCCAATGGACTAGAAAATATTTTTAGTAGCATTTAGTTCCTCCCACAGAAAGAGGATAATGCCGCTCTGCACATCAATATCTGAACTCAACAACTAATTGGAGAAATCTCTGAAGCATGTGGCAGGAGGGGGTTTGTGTGCACAAGCATGTAGAAGAGTAATTAAAGAATTATGTCTAATGATAGAAGGGTACCTGGATTTGTGAGAGAGGAAAAAGGACTTTTGAATCATTGGATGAATATGTAAAATTGCCTGGACCTGCACAACAGCCCTGTTAGAAAACTGGTGTTTGTGTGGGTGGTACTAAACATAGTGTTTTGTCATGGACGTTTTGTGTTTGCGAATAATATGGATCCAGCAAAGACTAATCAGGGGAACAGTAATTAAGTATTGGGAAAAAAATGTAATTAAAGCTAGTTATTAATCTAATTCAGTGGTGGTTTTTTTTTTTTAATGAGTGATGCTTTTCCTGGTGTGGAAGGAAGGTTTGAAAATTCCTAATGAGTATTCCAAAAGCATTGACATGTTATTTTCAGGTTAAATTGATAGCTTTTATAATGTATTTATTTTGCGTATTTACTCTGTTAATTGGAAACACTGGCAACTCTGAGTGTAATTACAAGAATGAAAATAGATTTGAACTTGTCTTTAGAAAATCTGAAAAATACGTTCTTGGTTTGAGGAAGACTGCAGATGTGGATATTTTCTCAGAGCAACTTCTCTGGATGTGTCTGGCCTCAGAGGCTCAGTTTTGCTTTGATATCAGGCCTGAGTGAAACTCTGCTACCTGTTTTTTTTTTACTCATGTAGAACATGATACATGCCTGGAACAGTGACAGCCACTTTTAGAATTTGCTCCCAAAATATGACAACTGGCAGTGTACCCATATTTCACTTTCAGAACAGCTCTCCCTACGAAGAATGAACGACTGCATTACGCTGCATCAGTGTGCTATCTTGTCTGCTTTGACATGAGCATGCCCATGCTAACATGTGAAAACCAACACTTAAACACACAGACAAGTTGCTAGCACCTTAGTTTTAAATGACAGAGTTCACAGAGCTATGTATTTTATGGTGGACTCTGCAAATGTCTGGTTCATTATTTGTGCGGTGGTTAGTCTGGAGCTTTGAGCTTTTACTTTCAAAACCAGTATGCACTATGAAAAATTCCTGAAAATTAAAGTTCAATATATGTATTTATTATACTTTAAAGGCATTTATGTTGTTGTAACATGCATCAAGTTAAAAGTGTGTTCACCCTTTCACAGGTGGAAATGCTAGAACGGAAATATGGAGGCCGTCTCATAACTAGACATGCTGCTCGTACCATACAAACAGCTTTTCGCCAGTATCAGATGAACAAAAATTTTGAGCGTCTTAGAAGTTCTATGTCTGAAAATCGTATGTCAAGACGCATCGTACTGTCCAATATGAGAATGCAGTTTTCCTTTGAAGGACCTGAGAAAGTCCACAGCTCTTATTTTGAAGGAAAACAAGTTTCTGTTACAAATGATGGGTCAAAGCTGGGATCTCTGGTACAATCTGAATGTGGTGACCTCGGAGAGTCAGCTACCATGAAGTCTCCAGCAACATCTACTGATTTTGCTGATGCAATAACAGAACTGGAGGATGCTTTCTCCAGGCAAGTGAAATCCCTCGCAGAGTCCATTGATGATGCGCTGAACTGCCGTAGCCTACATTCTGATGAAGTCCAGACTCCAGATCAAGTCAGAAGTCGTGAACTGGAAAGGGATAGCTGTGCTCAGACTAAACCAGCAATCCACAATGTGGATCACAGGAAGCTTGATGAGATGACAGCTTCATATAGTGATGTTACATTGTATATCGACGAGGAGGAGTTATCTCCACCCCTGCCCCTTTCCCAGTCAGTTGACAGACCGTCTAGCACAGAATCTGATTTGAGGCTCCGCTCAGTGAACTCTTCTCAAGAGTACTGGTCCATGACCCACAAGGACGATAAGATAGACACTGATACGAGCTGCAGGAGCACCCCTTCCCTGGAATGTCAGGAGCAGAGGATGAGAATGGATCACCTACCATTACTAACTATAGAGCCGCCCAGCGACAGCTCAGTGGACTTGAGCGATCGCTCAGAGAGGGGTTCGTTAAAGAGACAAAACGCGTATGACCGGGGAATCACTAGTCAGCAAGGAAGCCCAAAACATATCCCTCACAATATTCCTGCCAAGATTATATCCCGAGAGGAACAGGAGGCAAGACACCGACCAAGGCCTATCGATAGTCATTTAGCTATTAATGGCACAGCAAACAGGCAAAGCAAATCAGAGTCTGATTATTCTGATGGAGACAATGACAGCATCAACAGCACTTCCAACTCCAATGATACAATAAATTGCAGCTCAGAATCTTCTTCTAGAGACAGTCTAAGGGAGCAAACCTTGAGCAAACAAACATACCACAAAGAAACTCGTAACAGCTGGGATTCCCCTGCCTTCAGTAATGATATTATCAGGAAACGCCATTATAGGATTGGACTAAACCTTTTTAACAAGTAAGTACAACATTTCCTCCTCTTCTCTTTGTGTTTGATAGAAACATGGTCACTGAACAAGAAATACTTTACTTGCATCACGTAAGTAAGATGGTAGTCTGGTACTGGCTTTTCAGTGGAAAAAATAACCCCAGTGTTTTCATAGAGGTTTTTAAAGAAGTAATACACTTTATATACATATATGTGTATATATATATATATATATATATATATATATCTGAAAATCAGAGGCATGTTAATAGGCCACCTAGATCAAATAACTGATTGGTCTGCTCAAGGTGGCTGTTCGTTCATGTTAGAGTATTTACAAATTGATGTCTTCATAGTTAAGCAGCTTTAGAGGGAAATAAATATATAAATATGGTAATAAATTGTTAAAGAAGACAAATCAGTTTCCTTTCTTGGGGAAAAATACAATTGTTTACTTCTGACCCATTTTTTGTGTTTGTGGATGTAACAAATACAAAATTTTCTCCTGCCCTAATCGTTTAGGTATTGTAAAACTTGTCAGATGGGCGTTAAAAGTGACAAGCAGTGGAAGATGAACTTCCTGTTTACCTCAGGCAAGGCCTGAAACCTGTTCAATGGATTGCATCAAAACTTTGATACTAAAAAACATTTTGCTGAACATTTTTACACTAAGTAGGTATTTGAAGTACCACATTGTCACAAAATATTTATTTCCACCTTTGACTGCTAATTTTCCCATGCATGGAGTTGTTTAAAGCTGCTATAGAAAGCTTATAAATTTATGTTTTATTGAAATACTTTCTTCTTTGGATACTGCCAGGTGTCTGTAGAAAACTGAATATTATGATAGAGGGTAACAGAAAATATACGACTTAATCTCTGCATTCACATGACCGGAGTTACACAGATCTTATTAGAACTATCACAATGTGAAGATAAGCACAGCTAAGTGGTTGGCATGAGAAATCTTTAGATGTTCTTCACTGCTTGGTTGATACCTGGTGTGCCAACTTCTTTGCCCTAAATTGGTGCAATAAACTTAAACCTATTCTGGTAGTAGTGCTTATAAAGCTCTTAGAGCTCTTAGATGAAAGATGCTAAGTGCCAGAAGTTGTTCGTATTTTTCTTTAAAATATTGTTGGCAGCTCACATTACTGTTTGTAGAAGTTTGTTTTTTAAAAAATTCTCTGCAGAGTACTTTGGGATCTCCCTATGAAAATACCGTAGCTTCTGAAGAGCTACGAGGTATTTGGTGTGCTGCCGTAGACCTTGCTTCACAGTTTCCTGCAGCTTGAAGGAGTTCAGCCCTCGCTTTTGCCTAGCAGGGCTGTGATTTGTGTTGTTTGGATTAACAGATCAGTGGATCATCCTGTAATAATGTGTTGTACCATTGAGATATTTAAAGTTTTTTGATGCCATCACCTGAGGCTGTGCATTACAATACTACGTATGGATCAGCCAGGTTTGGCTGTGAAAGCTCTCAGGCTTGTTCTAACTATTTGTAAAAAGTTAATAGGCCTCCACAAGAGCTTTTAACCAACTGGAAGAAGTCAGAGGAACTTTGCAGTTTTTAAAGCTTTTGAAGTAGATCAGGCAGGCTCCTTTAGAAGGTTTAGAAACAGTAACATCCTTGGCAGCAGGTGGGATGGGGAGGAAGGTGCTGGAACCGTCTGGCTGACATTTCAAAGACGGTGTTTGCTCATTTTTTACATAGTAATTAAACCTTCAGCAGTCAATGATCAGTGAACTTCGAGCTTGATAATACAGTCCTTTGAGTCAGTTGCAGGAGGGTGTAAGAAAAAAGGGTGAATGGAAAAAGTGCTCAAGCACCATATGGAGATGAATGAGAGCATTGGAAATTGTCAGATGTCACGTCACATCAGTAGGAGGCTGAAAGTGAAAAATAAACATCAAGAATAGAAAAGAATAGAGACTGTTCTTTGAAACACATCTAAGTGATCTTGTGGCATGGACCTGAAAGAGAGTAGATAAAAACTGTTATATATATTGGCTGGTTGTGAGGTGACGTGCAGTTTGTTAGAAGCGAGTTCTAAAACAGAGCACCGTGCAGAATTCCAGGCAGCATGTCACTGCCTGATCATTGGCTGCATGCTTGTTTCACTCCTCCACCACATTTTTATCTCCAGGATTGATATAGAAGTGAAGAGTCTAATGACCTTCTGGTGAGTCACTGTGATTCTATTGATAGCTCAGACAATCCCCAAATATCCCGTGTACCTTGTTTTTGATTATGGCTCTTCTTCAAGTCCACAGAGATTGTGACATTTCAGTAATAGCCTCAGTTCTGCTCTGCGCAACGTCAGGCATTAAACCATCAGAGAACGTGATGGAGCATGAATCCGCAAGCTCTTCTCAAAAGGTAGCTGGGAAGCTTCCAGAGCTTTATTCTTGAAAAAGTTCAGGAGACTCGTAAGAGTGTATCAATAAGACTGCAAATTGCATTTTTTGAGGTAACTGAAGGGACAGAGACTGGGTTGAGACACTTGCCAGGGTTTACAGGTTACGATTTATTCAACACACAGCGTACCTTTTCCTTTTAGGTATGTGCTGTACAGTTGCCACAGTTTCAACTAATTTCTGAGCGTTAGGCATGTAACATTAGCCCATTGGTCTTAGCATATGAGGTAGGTCACAGCATTTGGATGTCCAAACATTTTTTGAGAAGAAAGTCACGTCCTAGATTTCAGTTTCTTGGCAGAGTCTGCTGTTTCACAAACAGAGCAACGCGAAAGATGATTGCCTGACTTGCCGAGGGACGGGCCAGGCAGCGGCTCCGCACGTCAGATGGGCTGGTCTGCAAACCCTTCCCAGTTTCTCTCCCATGGCAGGGCAGAAGAAGAGGGGTGCCTACGCACACAGTCCTGTGTTGCAAACTGCTTGTGCTTCTCCCATGTGACCCAGTGCACTCCCGCCCAGTGTTGGGATGCTTTTTTAGTACGCTCTTTGGAGCTGGAATCAATGCCACAGACCCATTTTAGATGTCTTTTGATCGTGTCCTTGCTAATGACACGTTTACGATCATAAAGCCAGGGAGAAGTGCAGGTCTTGGCAGCGAGCTCCCGGGAGGACGTGCACTCCACCCAGGCGGAATGACAGCGCACAGAATTGGAAGAAGTGGCTGTGAAGCTACCTCTCATGAGGCTTTTTTTCCAAATCCACCAGAGGAAGTTTTAGGGGTGTCTTCTACAAGTTTCTGTTAATTTCATTGCATCTTTGAAATTTTTCTTGCAAATTAAGATCCCAAACATTAATTGACAAGTAATCATGTCATTTCTTTTTGGTACGTGGTCGGCTGAAATGCAGAGAATTTAAAAACTTAAAGAAGTGCCTGAATTGTAGTGGAGTAAATACTTCTGCTTTGTTCAGGAGGAGTGCTGAAAGAATAGAGTTTTCAAAGCCATGGAAAGTCACTGTCCTCACAGCTGAAATTTCAACAGATGCTTTATAATTTTTCTCTCTCTCCTATTACAGTAATAATTTTCAGAAGCCAGAGAGCAGTTTTCTTACCAGAGGCCTTTTATTAGAATAGCCAGTTAGGGCTGGAGTAAAAGTCGAACACGACTGGTGGTCTAGTTCACTTTAATCAGCATTTTATGCAAAACTTGAGTAGCACAGAGGTTCTTGGAGAAAGGAGAACACGGCAGCAGAGAAAAAAACCTTAGGTATTTGACAGCCACTTTTCTAGGAGTTTTATCACTTGATCGTGGAATTTGTTCCAAACTACAACTTGGCACTCAAGTTGCAGCCTTAGTGCTGCTTAAAGAAACACACATTTTTAAGGATGTTTTGTGGTATCCAGTGTACTAGAATATATAGTATGCCTGAAACAGAATGATTTCTGCCAAGTAACTTGCAACCAAGTAACAGCTTCTTTATGTGCTGGTATTTTTGAATGGCAGTAGTGATTTGGCTCTGTCAATAGGGTGTCCGGTTGTGCGTTACCATCCATTGATTTCCTCGGGGAAGGATTGCAGGTGCGTGCCCAGAGTTCAAGGGCTCCCAAGGAAGCTTGGTGAGGCCAGCTGTGTTGAATTAGGCATTTTCTTCAGTGCAGTCTGAAAGGGATGTAGTCTGGGAGAAATGATGCTGGAAACCATCCCTCGCTTATAGGCAGAAGGAAAACACTACCTAGAAAGGTTTATTTTGCAGGATCCAAACCCTGCCTATGCAAATCCAGACTTTGAGACTAGTTTGCTTGTAAATAAGGCTTCAAGAGGGCTTTTGACTGCTGCTTAAAAAAAAAAAAAAAAAAAAAAAAAAAGAGAGAGAGAAGAAAAATAAAAAGGACTGTGATTTTATTCTCGTGTTTGTTTTGACTGCAGTCTGGAAATACCAGGCTTACCAGTTATTGCAGCCCAATCTGGTAGGATATTCAGGTTCCATTCTGCTACCAGTGCACTGATGGTTCTAACAGATTAAATAGGGCAGGATGGTTTAACCTCAGCAATCTGAAGAAACACCTCCTACCCTTGGGTCAACTTTGCCGTCAGTAGCAGCAGCTTGCAGTTCTGTGCGGAGCTGTGCATGTGTAGGAAGAATATTGGCAGACTCCCTGCTCCTGTGCCACCGTTGTGGTGGCAGTAACTCTGGCTCCTTGCCAGTTACCTGGCTGTACAGCTAGAGGACTGCTCTCCCTGTGTCCCCAGTCCGTTACAGCTTACTGTTCTGAAGACTTTTCTGCAACTTCCTCCGTAACAGGCTATTACAAGGTTCCCACTCTTCCCGAATTCTCTCTAAGGTGCTAGGGATGGAGCTAAAAAGTCAGGAGTTACTGCTTGTATCATGCAGTGATCTTTTGACCTCTAAACCTTGAAAGACCTACTGGCTTCATTTATTTCATGGTGGTGATGATTTTATTTAACATTTAAAAATCATTAGGGACGTGATTTGGATATTAAATCCAGAAGCAGTCTCTTTTAAGCATGTCTAGATTCCTTGTAATATTAACTCAAGTATTTCTTTATTTTTCTAAGTAGATATGAGAGGAATTCACTAAGTGCTGGAGGGATTATACCAAATACAAAATTGCAAATTACAATTTGTAGAGGAATTCTTGTTGGAAATCTGAGGGGCTACAAACGTACTGTTTGTGAGAAGCCAGACTTGTCAATGAGCTTTTCCGTGGACTTTTAACTCTTCAACAAAGGTGTTTCTATCATTTATATGTGGATAGATTGATTCCTAAGTACTGTTACATTCAGAAAGTACTGCAAACATTTTCTTTATTTGAAATCCATAAAAATTGTCCAGTTTTATTAAAAATAAAAAATAAACTTTTACAATTAGCCATTAGTTTAAATATTTATGTCTATTAATTTTTTGTATCTGCATTTACATGGATCACATGCCTAATGAATTTCGCTTAAGATGCTGAACATGCTTTGTGCATTTTTTAGGTCTTGTGGCAACCTTTCAGCATTCTAATGTCTGGTTTGAAATCATGTATTTTTAGACTGTACCCCTTAGAATGTTAAGTTGAAAGCTTACTTATTGATCTTAGGCTTTGTAAGTGCAGATTGAGTGGAAGGAAGAAGGTGCAAATCAAACTGAGCTGGGTTTCTTTACCTTTGAACTGATGATTTTCTTTTGTCAACTGTGATGTAACATTTGCAAATTTATTTTTCTGTGATTTTTTGAAAGATTCAGTAGGAATAAGAAAGAGAAAGCAGGAGGCTTTTTAAGGATTTTGCAACAGAGCCATTTGCCATCCTCGTGTGTATGCTGAAAGGGACTTCACTGTTGCAACATCTGGAGTGCAGATTATTCATCCACAGACAGTTCCAACAAAAATTAAAATCAAAGCACTCCATGTAGCTTGTCCTCCAACATGCTGAGGAGTTAGTAAGAAGAGAAGAATGTTCTTAGTATGACTTTCATTATTTCTAAAAACATTTAGCCCTAAGTGAGAACACCCAAAGAAAAAAAAAAAAGCCATGCGTGTTTTGTTTTTTTTTTCTGTGCGTGTTTTATCTTTTCTCCCCGAGGACTCATTTCTTCCCCTCCTTTTTTCCACGATGGGTTCTTTGATTAGCATACATTGTCCTGCCCAAAAAGAACAGCTGAAACGTATAACTGGAAGAATTCAACCAGTAGTATCCTGAGCACTGGTTTCAAATATGGGCTTAAGGATTCCCTTTATTGCCATTAAAAAGGAGGATAAACTTTACCAAATGTTGAAAACAAATCTAGCTTTTGAAAGGCTGCACTATGAGCAGCGGCAAGTGTGTGCGAATGTCCCTGGAACAGTGAAAGAGCCATTACCTCATCCTCCGCCACCAGCTCCGCCTGCCCTTAAATATTCTGGGCACACGTCTCGCTGCCGCTGCTGCGTGCCAGGAATCGGTAACCAGTTTGCTCCAACAATGCCTGGGTGGGTGCTCAGGATGTGGCCGTGCATTAGAAAATGACCCTGTGCGTGGGGGAGTTTGACTGGGTAGCAGCTCCCAGCCCTGCTCTGATGTGACTCTGGATGCCAGAATATAAATTCATTCTTGCCCGCCCAAATCTCAAGTGACCAGATTTTGAGAATGAAAAATGTGGCCGGCTGCCTTCGCAGGCACGCAGTTGGAATAGCGAGCTGGGGAGGCCACATATAGGAACCTTCAGAAAAAAATAAGGAAAAGAGAAGGGGGCACCAGCTCTTAGCTCCCTTTTGACTGTTCACAGCTGCCTACTGACTGGGGGGTTGGTGGGTCTGTAAATGAAGAATCTGAAAACCTTTGAACTGTATTTCTGCATTGCCGATGTAAAAGGTACCCCTTTTAAAGTAAATGTGACTTAATGTTTCACATCTGCAATCAGCAGAATTGCAGAAATCGAAGCTGAAATACTTCTGTTGTGTGTAAATGGAGTGAGGGTGTGGAAAGAGAACTTAGGGCAGGGACACTAGAAACTGTTGAGACCGGGACTGCTCCTCAATTTTAAGGAGGTAGTCATCTTCATGTCTCATATCTTAATGCCTCATTTCACAGTTGCATAAACACAAAAGCAATACTTAATCCTGGTAGATACTTCTGAGAGAACAAGCAGGTTTTTCACGTGTCTTGTCTGAAAGTGAAGTGTGTTTTGTTCTGCGGGCTGCTGCAAGCTCTTTTCCATGCTCTTTGAGAAATGCAGAGATGCAGCGGGGTCAGAGAAGGTGAGAAAATCCTCACAGGGTGTTTTGGTTCGTTTCTTTCACATTCTCTTTCTTGTGAGGAGAGAGAAGAAAGGAAAAAAAAGAAAAATACCATGCAGGCTGCCCACTGCCAAGAGAGGCAACAGTGAGGCGCTGCAGAATCTGCTATAACTTGATGACTCAGGGCTGTTTTTACCAGCCAGGACACGTCCAGCTACTGCACTGGAAGTGCTTATGGTTCTTAAGCTTAAGGCTGTCTTAACTCTGCTAACTGCTTTGCTCCCCAAGGCTGATGAACAAGCCGAGTTCTGTAATAGTTTTACACTTTACTCTTTCCCCTTTATTAGAATCACTCAGCCTACTCTGCTCGGATCCTTCAGCTGACTTTCAGGCACCCTGTACTTGATACAGTTTTCTAATCAATTCTGATTCAGGTGTCACTTTTAAGGCAAGCCTAAACATTCAGTAAGAGTGACAATGTGTAATGTATAGTTTCCTAGCACTTTACTAGGTAACGGTCACGTAAAGAAACTGATCAGATGGAAAGTAACAGTTGTATTGTTTAGATAAGTTATTCATTATGTGAAAACAGATGTCTACAGAATTTCCTGTCTTTCTTTTGCTCCCGCATGAAATAAAACCGGTCATTGAGATCACTTCCTAGAAAATTCCTTTGTTAGTGTCAGGAGTATAAATTAACTTTCACTGAAAGGACATTACGCCAGGTAATTCGGTGTAATTGCAGGTAAGCCTTCACGTTTCTGGTGGAAGAGTTTTGGTTTGGTCTTGAATGAAACAGGTGAAGTGACTGAGATTAATTTCATAATTGAGTGGGGAGAAACCTCTGCTGGGGGAGGACCTGTAGGGCTTCTGTCCAAGTGGTGTGAATAACTGCCTCTGGTTCCATGGAATAAAGAGAAGCTGTGAGGAATGTGCAGTTTCTTTATTTACTTTCCTGGCCCAGAGATTCTTTGTTGCAGTTACCAGAAGACTCAATTTACAGCTTATCCTTCTTTCTCTTCGTTGGACAGCTGTGTAACATAAGGAAGATGCAGTCAGTTTCTCTGATTTTCTTCTTTTCAGTTCCTTTCTTTCCTTGCTGAAGAGTTGAGTGAACTCTGACAAGTTGTTTTGGCACTAATTTTGGTAGTATTTTAAGTATATTGTTTTCTTTCCCAGAAGGTTTAAAATAGGCATAGCGATTCTCCTAGCTCACTGTGGCAGCAGTAGGGTGTTGAACAAACACAAAGAAAGAAGTACAGCCATAGGAAGAAAATGTTGCTGCCTGCCAAACGAAGGAGAACGGTCCATCAGCTTGTTGTTACCACTGGAGCTATTTAAAAAGGAGCTGACTTCTTCAGTGTAACCAAGAAAAGTCTTAGGATCTTGCTATTAAGAGACTCATCCCTGGAATTCAGTGTTAAGCTAATGCTTACTTTTGTGAGAATTGTAAATATGTCCAACGTGGGATCTTTGGTATCAAAGGCAAGGAAGATTTTGCTTGTTTATTTATTTATTTAAAAGGCAAGGAAGATTTTGCTTGTTTATTTATTTATTTAAACCAAGGGCTGGCATTGGAGCTGCATTAAATTCTCCACCCCCAGCATGAAAAGATTTCTTTGGCAGCAGCATGTTTGTGATCTGTTTCTGTTAGCAGTGATGAGAGCCTCTAAGAAACATTTGTGGTGCTTGTTTGCGAGATTCTCTCAGCTTACACTTCTTTTGGGGTAGTGTGTGTGTGCGCATCAGTGCAGAGGGGAAACTACGATGAATCAATGTGCCTTCGGGCTTTTTCCATACAAGTGATTGTGCAGCTAGGTGGGGAGCTTGTCTGCATTAAAATAAAATAAAATAAAAAAACACAAGAAGAAAACTGCCTCCTAGTTCAGTTTGTCAAGAGGTTTTAAGTTAGCAAGGGGAATGAGAGAGGAGATGAAGCAAACACTGGCACAGCCACTGAAGGGCTCACCAAAGCACAGCCCTCAAGTGCGCGTTGTTGGTTTTGCAGTAAGCCTGGCAGTACCAGTACCCCTGGTAGATAACAGTAAATGCTAGATGAGTGCTGATCTCTTCCTTACCATCTAATGTCTGGCTAAAAGTTTTCCTCTGTCAAATTCCCTTTTCAAATTCATCGCCGTGTTTTTGCAGAAATAGCATTTCTGCCATTTGAAAGATAGCATTTGGAATGTCTGGATAATACAAAGCCACACTTGCCAAGTACCACTAACTTTGGAGCCTGGTGTTGCTTTATGTCCAACAAGCAGCAGCAGCACGCACTGGTGTATTTCTGACTCTTGTGGCTTAAACAGCAACTTGCGTGGCTGTCCCTGCTCCTGTGCTACCTGCTGGGTTGTGTGAGCACCACCGTCTGCCTCGGGAAGTCAGTCATCCCACGTTGTTACCCTTCGTGCCCCAGCAAGAGGAGCTGGTTCTGGCTGTGGCTTTCCTGGTTTCCTTACGTCTTTTCGTGACCTGCTGTACACTAGCATTCCTCAAACTCTGGCATGTCTTGAGTGTCTCTGAAAACAGACTTGAAGCAGAGGAAATGTCAAACCAGTGGCTGGGATGACATGGTTTTGACGGTCCATATTTAGTAATTTGTGGAGCTGTGGGGCTGGGTTTTATTACTGGCAATCCAAATGCTCTGCAATAGCTATCTGGTGATTTTCTTTACAGATTAGTGATATTTGGGGCAAATTCTCACATGGCATAAATCATTATAACAATACTTATCCTAACATGGTCTGTCAGTGGTTCCTCAGGCCACATAAAAGTGACTTGAGACAAATAATGACACATGCAGAATTACAGGTGTCTGGCTCACTTCTCTCCTTACATATTTGCTCATGTCACTAAAAATATTAGGAGTGCAGTGTTTTTATAGAAATACAGTGCTACTTATATGTATGTGGTTTTTTCTCTGATGAAAAGAAACTTATTTTTCCCCTCTTGTACAGTTATAACTTGGGTAAGTGACATTTCTCTCTTCAATGTACTGACTGGTACTATAACCCTGTCTGATCTTTTCTCCTCTTCCTGTATGACCAGAGTCCATTTTTTAAAAAGAGCTTTGTGCATCAGTTACATCAGCAAAGCTCCTAAACATACCGACCTTTCTTGGACTTTTCTAGGTTCAATTTGCGTACCTGTTAAAGGGGAGAAAAAATGCAACAACTCCTCAGCTTCAGAAACTGTAAATGCTCTGCCAGCAAAGTGCTGATCTAATGAGATTTAGACAAATGTCAGCAAGCTGTATGAACTTCCCCTGAATTTATGCTTTCACCACTGCATGTAGAACTTGCTGAGTAAACAAGCAAGGGTAGAAGGGTCATACAGGGTAGAAGTAGATGTACTTCTAGTAACTATAATGCCTTTAAAATTTTCTAAATACACCTGTTCAAATAAATTTAGGGGGCAAAAGATACAGCAGTGATGTGCAGGGATTTTCTGTTGTCTTGGTTTGGTGTGGGACATGTTTTTTGTTTCTTTCTTGTTGTTTTTTTTTTTGTTGTTGTTTTTTAAATTTATTTTCTCTTACCTTAGTGTTGTCTTTGTGTTAAATTTTGCTGCAGTCTTCATTCCTGGAATGTTCTTCCTTTTAAGAAATGACAATTTACAGTAAGGGATGGAGGAATCCAGTGTGTCTTCAGAAACACACAAAGATAACATTTTTATTGGATATGATCAGTACTCCCTAAAAGCATACTTGTTAAAATGTACAGTTTTGAGTAGCTATTTTGAAGCTTGCATTACTTTGTCTATTTACATTCGTTCCCTAAATATTGCTTTAAAACACCCAAAAAGTCTTCCTATTAATCAATTTCTGGTAAATTCCTTAGCCCTTTATGCAGCATCTGAAAATTGAATTTAAATATTTATTTCTACATCTTTTTCAGTTATTTTTTTCTTCCTTTCAATAGATTCCTGTTGATACATATTTTTTGAGATAGATTTTTAGCTTTATTTTGGACATGGCTGCATTGTACCAATCCTGTAAAGATGAAAAGTTCTGTAAATATGTATATCTTCAATGATGTAAGATGTTAGATTTATAGGGTATATTTTGCTATCAGTTAATATATTCAAATCTGAAAATAAATACACAGCTTACGCAGTTTCCACTCTTGCTATTTATAGACTCTTATCTTCCCTGCTCTTGGTAGATGTAATTAACAAGCCATCACTGGGAATTTTCCTAATCACAGAAGGCTCTGAGCTGTAACTGCAGAAGGATCTACTCTCAGTTCCGAGTAGATTTGACATGAGATGGGACAACTGGCGTAAGTTATCCTTGCTTCTGCCAGTTGTCCCACCTCACGTCAAATCCACGACCCTGACACATCCCACTCACTTCCACATCCAGTCACGAACTTTAGGAAAATGAGGGTTTAGTGAAACAGTTTGTCCAATTAAAACTATCTGGTTTTGCCAGCAATACAGTCCTCATTTGCTTGTGTTGTCTTCTCCTGCCCTCCTAGAAATCCCGTTGGCTACCTGGCACACTTTGTCCTTCATTGAGGAGGAACAAACGTTTCTGGTAGGTTGGGTATAGTCAACACCCCAACCTGCATGCCCTCCTGCTGGGTTTATTAGGCAATTCCTTCACACTTAGTAATATTTGAAATTTATAAAGCCAGGGATGACTTAAATTTCCACGGAGCCATTTAGTTCTTCAATTTCTCTGAATCTGCAAAGAGAAAAGTTATTACCCATGTTAAAAGACAGAAAGGGAAAGCATCCTGTACGTACTTCTCTCATAACCTGTTGGTAACTTCACTTTTAAGTAAAATTTGATTGGAAGTTCAATATTTCCCAAAGTTCTTACCCAGCCCCAGTCTTGTATTACATACTTCTCCTCTCACGTGCAATGATGTCAGGCCTGGCCGGGGGCGGGAGGCAGCCTGCAGCAGCAATAAGTCCCCCTGAGTCTCCCCAGCTTGCAAGGCAACTAAAAACAGGAGGTTGTTTTTACAATAAGCTGTTTGCTAACATTTAATTCCTGTTAAATTTAATTGCTTGGTCAACAGTCTCAAATGAGTTCAGGGTTTCAGATCATCAAAAGCAAAAGTATGAAGAAAATTTTGTCAGCAAAATAGACTACCAAAGCAGGAGACAAAATCAGTGTTTCTGAGCTGAACAGGAGCTGGAGAGGTGTACCCAGTGGAGAAGACTCTTTTTTTCTTCCTCTGAAATTTAATACCCACAGTTAGCCAGAGAAATTTCATTTACTTGGAGCTTTATTTGTGCAAATTCAAATTATAACCCTTAACCTTCAGAATTCTTCTGTGAGCCAAATAGTACTCATTTTGGTAACGGGAAAACTGGAAAACTTGTGGGCTGACTTGTTGAGTGAGTGGGACACCAACAACTCCCAGCCAGCACCAGCTTCCCCTGGCTACTTTCCTTTCATGCCGTCCTTTAGAGCATACTATATTGTAGGCTGACATTACTGGGGATGAAGCACCAAAGACCATCTGAAGGCCCAGGCTCTGCCTGTAAGAAGAATTATCGGGCTAGTGCTTGCTCTAAGAAATGTTTTATCCCTATTGTAGCGATAGCTATCGAACCTTCAAAAGCAGATCAAAGTAACATTACAGAAAGTTACAGTTCTCATCTCAAAATGTAGTAGAAATTATCCACGTAAAGCCTTTAATTGTTGGGTTCTTTATTTTTAGCAGTTTTTCTCTGCTTGATCAATCTACATGCTTGGCTGTTGGCTGGAGTCAACTTGCAACAAGTTCTTCATTTGTTGTCAGTCAGATTCTCTAGGTTTGTGGTGTTTTGTTTTGTTTTATTTTGTAGAACAAAGCAAGTAAATGCTTTCTAGTGGACAGATTTCAAAATAATTTGATGCCGTTCTATTGAGCTCTAGCTGGAAAATCCAGTAGTTAAGGCCATGAATCAGAAAGAAAGTTAACTTGTTTACTTTCTCCATTGTGTAAATAGCTCTTACATGTTTGTTAACCTGCAGTTGCTGCCACTGCTACCACAGTTCAGTTTATCACCTAGGAAGAGGGTAGTCTGCGTTCCTACAGTTTTCATTTTTGTGTTATTGCTGTTCAGAGCTAACAGGTCTTGCTGCTATGTTACAACATTTAAAACAAATTGAATCATTTCCAAATGATTCAAGACTGCAAAACTTCTTGAAGCTTCACTTTGTTGTGCAAGAAGAATCAATAGGTAAAGAGCTTTTGGCTTCCAGTAGCTAAATGGATTTAAAGTCTGCTTTGGTGACTTCGAATCATAAAATCACAGAATATCCGAGTTGGAAAGGACCCACAAGGAGCATCGAGTCCAGCTCCTGGCTCCCCAGAGGAAGGTGGCTCCCCACCCTCGTGAGGAAGTTCTAGACCGCGATGAGGTCTCCCCTCTGTCTCCTCTTCTTGTCTAGCCCGGTTGGAAGCGCATTTAAACAAAGCGATTTCATATTGCTGAGCCAGAAGCAGAGCTTTGTGTGTGAAATAGCAGATCCCAGCTTGTGTGAAATGAGACAGCTGCACAGGAACTGATGCCAACTAAGTCACGTGTAACTTCTGTGATGATTTAAATGTTTGGGCTTATCAGAGGGAAGAGGTAAGAGTTTAAGTTGTGGTTTAGTGTCAGAAGTAATGATACAGCATTTTCTACATCTAAAGTAAAGGTTATCTTTGGATCGAGCTGTGCTTTGTGGTTGTGTTGTTTTCTGACTTGACAGTGGCTGTGGAGGAAGTCTCCTGGGCTTGTATCACTCTGACTTGTGGGCAAATGTAGTTTGCTTTCAGGGGGGTGTGCGGGGTCTGGCTGGGATGTTAACTTTCCCTGCAGCAGCCCATACAGTGCTGTGCTCTGCGCTTGTAGCTAGAACAGCAGTGGTGTCACGCCGGTGTTGTGTCTGCTGCTGAGCAGTGCTGGCACAGCATCAGGGCTCTCTCTAACCCTCCGAGGGGGTGGGCGAAAAAGTGAGAAAGAAACATCACCAGGGAAGCTGACCCAAACCAACCAGAGGCATATTCCATACCATATGATGTCACACCCAGCAATAAAAGGTGGAAAAAGGAAGAAGAGGGGAGGGGTGGGCTCTCAATGCGAAAACGTCTGTCCTCCTCCCGAGCACCAGCTACGTGCGTTGAGGCCCTGCTTCAAGGACGTGGTCAAGCATCGCTCATTTGTGGGAAGTAGAGAGTAATTTATTTCCTCTGCACTTCCACATAGCCTTTACTTGTTTTGTTTTGTTATTCCCTTTCCCCCTCCCTCTTCCCCTTTCCCTTTTTTCCCTTTAGTTGAACTGTTTAATTAATAATAATATTTCCTTAATATTTTTTTCCCTTTAATTAAATTATCCTTGTCTCAACCCATGAGTTGTTCTTTCCTTTACTTCTTCCCCTCCTCATCTGAAGAGGGGGAGTGAGAGAGCGGTTGTGGTGTTCAGCTGCCTGGCACAGTAAAACCACCACAGGGGGATGGAGAAAATTATTCCTGTTTTGGTTCGATGCTGTGAATTTGAATTCAGAAAGATTAAGAATCCCAAAAACAATTCAGAATTATATGAATGGAGCATTAACACTACTTACAAAAAAAAGGGTACTTTCTGAGTGCGAAGGAGATCATTTAGAGTCACAGAATCATTAGGGTTGGAAAAGACCCCCAAGATCATCCGGACCACCCATCAGCCTATCAATGTCACCCACTAAACCATGTCCCTAAGCACCACGTCCAACCTCTCCTTAAACACCCCCAGAGACGGTGACTCTACCACCTCCCTGGGCAACCCATCCCAACGCTTGACTGCTCTTTCTGAGAAGCAATGTCTCCTAATTTCCAACCTGAACCTCCCCTGGCACAACTTGAGGCCATTCCCTCTGGTCCTACCACTAGCTACCTGCAAGAAGAGGCCGACCCCAGCTCCCCACAGCTTCCTTTCAGGTAGTTGTAGAGAGCAATGAGGTCTCCCTGAGCCTCCTCATCAGACTAAACACCCCCAGTGCCCTCAGCTGCTCCTCACAGGACTTGTGTCCCAGGCCCTAGACAAGCTTTGTAGCCCTTCTCTGGACATGTTCCAAGGCCTCCATGTCCTTCTTGTAGTGAGGGGCCCAAAGCTGAACTCAGCACTCGAGGTGCGGCCTCACCAGAGCAGAGTACAGGGGATGATCACCTCCCTGGCCCTGCTGGCTGCACTACTCCTGATACAAGCCAGGGTGCCATTGGCCTTCTTGGCCACCTGGCCACGCTGCTGGCCCATGTTCAGGCAAGCATCAACCAGCACCCCCAGATCCTTCTCCTCTGCACAGCTTGCAAGACTGTATTTAGAAAATGACGCTGTACATGTAAAGTTCCTTCAGATGGAAAGAACCACAAAGCCTGATGCTAGAAGTTGAGATTCAAGAGCTCTATATTGATTAAATTCTATATATTCCTCTGATCTGACTAACTCTTAATAGGGTATTAAGTGTGTAATAATGTAGAAGAGTATGAGAAACTGGTTTTGTAAAGATATCCCTTAATATATTTAAGAGAAGCTGTGGTTATCTGTTGTGTCACGCTGCTGGAAAATGCTGTGCGCAATATACACTGCGAGGGGAATTTTACATCACTTCAAAATATAAGCAGCATTTGCCTTTGTAAGCAGCCAATTTTATTACCAAAAGTCTCTTTCTTCCCCAGCACAGGCTTCTTAATACATTAAAATCAGTATTTTCAGCTTGCTTTGAGGTTGCCCATATCTGGAAGGGAGGTGTAAAGAGATGTGAAAATACTCCGGAAAATACAAAGGTGTGTGTCTGAGGGAGGTAAATCTGGAGTAAGGGGTGTGGTAAAGGACATGAACATACGTGTAAATTAGATTGGAATTCTACAATTTGTAATGCTTCATTTTTCATGACTTAATTTGTTTTTTTCCCCTTATTTTTGGTATTCTTAGCTTGCAAGTTATACCTCTTCAGATGTTTGTGTTTGATAGGCTAAACTTTTGAGAGCAGGGGTTTGAGGGTGTCAGGGTTCTTTTTTTTCTTTTTTTTTTTCATTTAGTTTGGTTTTCTTTTTTCTGTTGGGCTTGTCTTTTGCATTGACGAATTTTGACTTTCATACCCGAAGCTGTTAACACATAAAGCTTCTCTTTGGAAAAAGAGTATGAAGCAAGGAAATGTGCAACAGCACAAGCAAAGATGTGTTTCAAAGCTAGTAAGGTATTCACCGTGAACAGTATGCTCTATGGCATGGTTACACTTATCCTGAAACTATATTAGACCATACTGATAACATGCTAGTCAAAAGTGATGGCAAAATTGTTGTAAAGTTTGTCAGATGCTCCAGTGGAGAATTAAAAAAAAAATAATAATAATGTTTTATATTCTCATTTCTCCTCAGAAAACCTGAGAAAGGAGTCCAGTACCTAATTGAGCGAGGTTTTGTGCCCGACACTCCAGTTGGTGTTGCCCACTTTCTCCTGCAAAGAAAAGGTCTCAGCAGACAGATGATTGGAGAATTTTTGGGCAATCGACAAAAACAGTTCAACCGAGATGTATTAGAGTAAGTATTTTATGTGGGGAGGAGGTAAGCGTATTTCAATCTTCAAGATGTTTCATCATGCTAGAGGTAATTTTGCACTGAATGTTTGGCTCATCTCTCTGGATATTGTTCTGAAGGAGGGTGAAACTAGACTCTAAGGATTGAAAACGAAAGCATGAATATAAGTAAATATTTATTTCTCTGCTTTCCAGCTGAGCTATTGTTTCTTTTATTGATCCAGAAAGATTTCTATTCTCTGTAGTCATGTACGTTGACTCTAAATTTATACTTTAATTTCACTGGTGTTAGAATATGTTATTTCAAAGTTTTTTCCTTACTCAGGCTCTCTAATAATTTACTGAATGAAACAAAATTGCTTTATATGCAGCATAAGGCTTCATTAGGAACAGAATATGAAAATAATTTTTACAACTAAATGGCTCAGATATTTGACAAATAGGGATACAGAAACCATGTATAGACAAGACCTATGCAAACCGGTCTTTTTCAAAAGTTTAGATAAAATAGTTTTAAAAAAAAATAGAAGCAGAAAACTAGACATTTAGCAGATTAGTCATAAATTTCTAGCCCTTATATTACAAAGTAGACCAAAAAAGAAATTGCCTCATTTGAAGAGGCTGTTCATTTAAAACATCTGTTCTTTGGGGGATTTTTGATGTATGATACACTGACCTGTAAACATGAATACATCACAGTCCAGTTTTGTTCAAGGTATTGTGTAAGAAATTTAGTTAGGAGTTTAACAGGAGTGCTGAGAAAGAAAGAAAAAATAAAAATAAAGAAAAACCAACCCCACAACATTGTGCACATTAAGGAAGACTAGGAGAAATTCTGAGCACAATTTTTACCAGAGTATAATAAAAGCTGTGCTGCAATTTACATTAATCTATGGACATGGCCCTTCCTGAGGACTGAATGTTTCTTGATTCTATTGATACCTCTCAGAAATGTTTAGGTGATGGTATCATGGTACAAAGTGTGTGCAAATGCCTTATATTTTCTTTGCATTTTTGTTACAGACTGCTTTCAGTGGCTTTATACTGTAAACATGTTGCATTCCATACAGTCATCCTGATCTTACCACACTGTCAGAAGTTATCTATTTCAAATGCAAGCTTGAACGCTGTATTAAGATGCTTAATGGCAGGTATCCGTATGCTGTAGATGCTTTTTTACAGATCTTCTGGTGTGTTCCTCTTATTCAAGGCTGCCTTCTGTAGCACCACGCCCAGCAGAAAGCAGTGCAAGAGGCAGGGGGCTGGCATAGTGACTTAATGTTGCCCTGGCCAGTGAGTGGAGCACATCAGACACGCTTCTGGAGCCACTGCTGTTCTGCGGTGAGCCGCAGCTTTCCCTGCCTGACCGAGGAGTACCTGATGCAGTAGAGATGTAGCTGAGGATCTGGCCTTTTACTGTGTCTTGACTTTGCGTTAGAAAACAAAATATAGTCACTTACTCAAAGGAAGAATAAAATAAAATCTTCAAGGAAGAATCAAATAAAGCCTTCATAAAGAATGCTGCTAAGAGCACAGGGAAAATGTGATGTTCTGTTGCTCTGCTCACTCCATTATTCCAGTTCATTCCACTGCACAGTTACGTGTAAGAGTGCAGGGAAACAGTACAGTAGAGATTCAAGGCACTTGGATGTGTCTTGCCCCACCAAATGGTATGTTCTCCCCTTGCCTAAATTTTGTAAAGAGGTAGGAAGCAGGAGATAGATCCCAGGAACAAGGTTCAGTTATTCGTGAGGCTGCTTCTTGCTTTCACGTGTCTGCAAGATGCAGCTCTAATAGTAAATATGTGTCTTCAGCACAGGCTTGTTCACCCACAGTACATACGTAGCCCAGATCTCCTGCAGTGTCTAGAGTCTATGATCATATTCTCTTTATCATTATTATTACAATATCATTCATCAAGGGTTATCATTTTGTTAACCATTGTTAACAAAATATTAACAAGTGTTCCTGATATGACTACTTTGATGATTTCATTTGCTGTAGACCTAACCAAAATAATTTATTACTTTTTTTTTTGTCATTACATAGCCACTAGAGAGGTTTTGTTTATTATTTTAAAATATTTGCAGAACAGTACTGGTTCCAGCTAAGAACATTGACCGTGGTGGTGCATCTACTGTCTCTGTAGTTCATATAAGGAAGAGTGCCACCTCCCTGTTATGCTGTTGGCCAGCACGTTTCTGGAGGTCCTTAATTGCTTTAATTAATACCGTTTGACTCCAGCTTGTCTGCACATGTGCTATACATCTTTAAAGGAGAAAAGACCTTTTGAAAGTGTTACAGAACTTATAACAGGTGGGAAGACAGTGAACATTATTGCAGAATTGATAATAGGTTTTTAGGTGTGGGTTGTAAAGGGCGTGAGAAATGCCAAGGCTGTTTGTTTCCTTTCACGTCTGCATAAAAGGAAAAATATACAAGGTGAAGTGAATAAATTGCTTTAGTATTAATCTATGATAGCTACAACATTACTAGCAAAAATATGAGCTGGTTATTCAAAAACTAAAAGCAAAGTTTAAACAAATGAAATTTATAAGCTTCTGATTTTAAAGTAGTCTTTAAACAATGTTAGAAGGACACATTGTTCACATTATTAATTATACTCAACTTGTTCCTTTTTATTTTTTGTCAGCACTGTATTTTCAGAGCAAGAATGTAATTATTCCTATATAAATATTAACTGAAAAACGAGTAAATGATGGGGAGATGAGAATTACAGTAACAGTAAAAGCATATCAAGACAAGATTTTTTTTTTTTCTCAGTATTTGATAACGTTCCTGGACATAACTGTTTGGTACATATTATTGTGCTTGCTGCAGGCTGCTTGTAATTTATTTTTATTTCTGCTTACATGAACACATTCTCACTGCTCTGTTCTTGTTCACCTACAATTATTGCAGTTGCTGCTGCAGATTTCACAAATCTCCATGAATCTCTACAATCAGTGGAAAACTGAAAGGTTTTTTTGGTCTCAAAATTTTACTTTTGGTAATGCGCTGTTAGAAATGGAAAGACCCAATGGCAATATGTTTTTATCCTAGCTGTGTTGTGGATGAGATGGACTTCTCAACAATGGAACTGGATGAAGCGCTCAGGAAATTTCAGGCTCATATCCGTGTTCAAGGAGAAGCCCAGAAAGTAGAACGGCTCATTGAAGCTTTTAGGTATGATGCTGAAATAAATTATTCAGTCACCAGAAACCTGCTATTGTCTAGCTGTCAAATTGGAGAACTGGGGAAGCTGAGTATATCTAGGTTATTTTCTTTCTTATTTGCATTGTCCTTGTGAGCTATAGACAGTCTCAAATACAGTATGGCATTTGTGGTGGTTTCACTACATATGAAATGTAGGGGTTTTTTGCTGGTGCTATTCATGGATGTTATTTGCATTGATGTGGAAGGCTTCTCAACTGAAAGGTCTTTCTCATATCAGCTGAAAGGAAATTTCAGGATTTTTTGAGTGTCTAGCAATGTATTTGCATATGATAGTTTATATGAGTTAAATTATGACCATTTACCTTTCAGAGTATACATGCTTTTAACCTTTCATTAATCATTTCAGCAATAGTGGAATAAAGAGCATTAATTTATTAATACTGACCAAGCGTACATTATCCAGGGCAGGAGATGTAAAACAGCATGTGACAGTAAGCTAAAATCAATGCTGTATTCTTACCTGGTGTCAATGGGTGTTACTGAAATTATTGTATCTCAGGGTCTGCACTAAGAAGTGAAGCTACAAAGGTAGTAGAAAACAAAAGCCTTCCGTATTCTAGAATTGCCTTATGAAAATGTGTGGGTGGAAAACTAACTACGGATAATCGAGTAATAGCTTGCTCAGCCTCTGGAACATAGCAGTTGATTTATTTGGTGAAATTAGAATAGTAATGAATTGCTCTGACAGCTTTCCCCTCTTTCCTTTTTTACAGCCAACGGTACTGTATCTGCAACCCAGGTGTTGTGAGACAGTTTAGAAATCCTGATACCATCTTCATTCTAGCTTTTGCCATTATACTGTTGAACACAGATATGTACAGTCCAAACGTGAAACCAGAACGCAAAATGAAGCTAGAAGACTTTGTCAAGAATTTAAGGGGTAAGCAAACTCTTAACCACAGTCATCATTAAAGTTTCTTCCTGTAACTGTCATTGGAAGAACAACATATTTCCTTGGGGAGAAAAAAAAAAAAAAAAAGGCAAAATGCAGGAGACTTGATTCTGATTTCACCTGGCTTTTAAAACCGCCGTCACTTTTACTGTATTTTTGGAATACTGAAAACAAAACAAAACATACAGTATTTTGTCGTTTTTATCTTGTCTTTCTTGAGTAGATGTCTTGTCAGGCCCTTCTACTCCCAGTTCGATCAGTGTAGCTGAAAAGTGACCATTACCATGTGCCTCACATTTTTAGATACAGTTGAAATTTGTCACACTTAGACCCTTCACAAAATCAAAGGACAACTCATAAAGACTGCAACTTCTGTGCATGAGAATGAAAGGGAATGATTTCTTTTGCAAGGCAGTCTGCAAAGAATGTGTGTGTACATATTTGCGTACATATAAATCTTCATGTGGTGTCACTATGTTGCAGACTCTACCTAAGAGGAGGAATGTGATTTCTAGCTGGTGAACTACACCACTAGCTGCAGCGTAAGGTTACTAATGATTTCTCATAGAGATACTGTCTCCACAGTTTGTAGTTTGCTATTTCTCCATAGCAGCCAATGTCCTAATACAGGATATCAGATCTCTGTTCTGAATCACAACTCCAAAACCATCCTGAAAGGTACACTGTAAATAGTAGATGCGTTTATTCAGTGTCTTCACTGGTATGTTTTCTGATAAAGAAACTATTTGCCAGCCTATTGCACATCTAAGCCTATAATTAGATTGCTGAACATTTTTAATTCCATGTTTGTATCTCAGATCTTTCTGCCCTGGTTCTTTCTGGTGAAAAAGAACAGATTTTTATGCAGTATCAGCTCAGACAGTGCTCAGCTCTGTCTAAGGGGAAGTAGTTCCTGTACAGCTGAGGAAGATTATACATGAGGATATGATACCTCCTGCTGTTCCTGGGCATTCAAGGAAGAATGGGTCAGACAGCATTTTCTTTATCACAGGAAAGCACTCAGATGTTGGAGATATAAAACAAAGCTGAAGTCCCCCATGCCTTTTTTCTTTTAAGGTAGTTTGTGTCCATAGGGAAAAAGAAGCTTTTATTATAGTTTCATTACTATGTGTTTGTGCAAAGGCCAGGAAAATTGCCTGCTCAGTCATTGCAATCCTCTCCCCCTGCTTTTAAGCACAGGACAAACACAGCTTAGTGCACAGAATCTCTGCTTTTGTCAACAATGGATGTAGAAGCATGGTATCAAAACAGGCCTACCATTGCAGGCACCAGCAAGCACCGATGTACTGCTTAACAGACATTTTCTCAGTCATACCTGAAAGTGGGCTGATTGACAGAAAGACAGAAGCAAGTTGCTTGGTATCAAAAAATATATTGGTGCATGTCAGGTGCATGGCAGTTGGTGTTCATGAGTAGAGTTACACACTTTGTATCATTTCAGTGCTACAGAAATCAAAATACCTGTGGAGTTCTGGAATTTCAGATCTTGAAAATAAAAGTCTGGTGTTGATTTTATTCCCTTAGATTTACGTAAGACAACTAATGACCTATTCTTAGCAGATGTATCAGCTTAGCAAAATTTAAGTTAGCATTGAGATTTTCACATAAACTCCACTAAGATTTTTAAATGGCCTGATGTTCATCTCTTAGGGTAATACTGCAGTCATAATTGTTGCATTAAGTACAGAACATTCTCTCTGAACTCCCGTCTGAATGCCAGCAATTCCTTCATGTAGGCATTTTAGTAACGCACTACTTTGCCTTTAACTTTAAATGCCTGGATCTCAAAGAGTGATCTGTGGAAAATTTGCAAGTATGGAACAGAACAGAAGCTGTTCTGCTTGCTTCTAGTTGCAAAGAAACCAGATTTTATCACAGTGATTTTTTATTTGAGCAGTCATTCCACTGGATCACAAAATATTGCATTTTGGCTTCTGAATGGGAGATAAAGAGGCTGTTGCTTTAAAATGCATCTGAAACATAAATATGCATCTCCCTGTCCCAGAAAATGTAGTTTTAAGACACTTACTGAAATTGGGCTCCTTCTAATGCTGTTAAAAATGCATGATCAAGCTTTCAACTCTGGGGCATTTGTTAGAACGCTTGTGTGCTGACGATACCCATACAGTGCTAGACAACAACACTGCAAATAGGCTGTTTTGTTGATCTGTTTTTCCAGGGTAAATTAATTGGTTTTGAAATCATACAGGAAATGCTTGTTAATTTCATTTTGGTGGATATTCATAAAGGTTGTCTCGTAAAAATGTTTCTTTGAGCAGAGTGTTGAGTACTATGGGAACAGAAGAAAACTGGGACAGTTGTGCAGTTTTCTTCCAGTGCTCTTCTGTTCTGGGGTAACGGGAGATTTTAATGTCTAAAGGATTATTCAACTCATTTGAGCTTTGACACCAAAATGGAGGAAACTTAAAAGAAAGAATTTATATTTGAAATCAGCCTTTTTAAGTATTATCTTTAGATTAGGGTTTTAAAACAAAAAGAAAAAAAAATGGTGTAATTTCCATCAACGTTTTGTTGTATGGGCATAGCAGGCATTTGGGCAAAAATCAGTGCTTGAATACTGAGTAATACAACTTCTGCTACTTGGTAAGGTGGGCCCAACAACATCATGGGAGATGTCAGCTGACAAAGTAGTGACAGCTATGAAACAAAACAATCTGACGATGCAAACTCTTGGGTTCTGCAGGTGTGGATGATGGTGAAGATATCCCACGAGAAATGCTGATCGGGATTTATGAGCGAATCCGCAAGCGGGAACTGAAGACAAATGAGGATCACGTATCCCAAGTCCAGAAGGTTGAAAAACTCATAGTAGGAAAGAAACCGGTAAGTTTTCATTGCTCTGAATGTCAATTACTACATAAAAAGGAGATGTAGGACAATACATAATTGTGTTGCTTAGATTTATAGATTGGTTGTTAAATGGCAGAAGATTAAAATTGTCAAGATAATAATTTTTTATAAGGTTGTTTTTAATTTTGGGGCATTCACAGTGCAGATGAATCTGTTGTTGCAGTCATTCATGAGTGATGATGTTCTGAGCCTTAAACTCATTTTAAGATACTTTTTCCCAGTGTTTTCTCTCTGTGAAGCTTTATAATTTTGAAATTACACTTGGAAATGCCTGCATTTTAGTCAGTTCTTATGTTTATATATCAAGAGAATTAAAGCGTGTTGTAAAGTAATGTTGTAGAGAATCGTATTTCAACATCTATGCCATCAATTATGACTCCAGAATTTATGAGTAGTAGTAGAGAACTTCTGTTAATACCTATGTCTTTCTGAGCTTTGCAGCCAGCTCAGAGAACTGGTATTTGTAAGAGGACATTGTGGCATTTTGTTTGAGAACTGGAAATCAGGTCCTAGGAATTGTAATGCTGGTTTTGAGTATCCAAAGATACCTCTTGCTTTGTTGTGGGAAAAGTCCAGAAATATTTTGCTATATAAATTCATCTTCAAAGCATCTGTTAGAAAAGGAGAGAGAAAAAGAAGATCATGGTGTTTTTCCCTCTGTTTTAGAAGCTAAGAGAACACAGAAATTTTAAGACCATATTTTGTCATGATATCTAATGTTGAAAGGGAAAATGGATACTCGGCCTTCAAGAATTCAAGTCCTAGAGTCACCTGAAAATCTTCATGGTAGAAGCCACAAAGGCAGCCCAGAACAAAACCAAAGAAACAGAGGACTTGTCTGTTCTTAGTCCTACATGGTTTTTTTTAGCAGTACTGGGGAATTCTACTAAAGTAGGGACTGGTTTTTTTGTTTTTGTTTGTTTAATTTTGTTTTTTTTTTAAAAAAAACGGCATGGATCTCAAGATTCTCTCTATTACTTTTAAAGAGCTTTGAATTGCAATCTCTTCTCAGAAGAGCCGTAAATAAAAGGGGAAAAAAAGAGGAACCAACAAAATAAAATCTGATTTGCTTCTGTTCCCTAGTCAGGAAACACTGAGGAGGTCTCCTGGAAGAAGTAGAAGAGAGAGAAAGCAAAATTTCCTCAATTAATAAAAATTTATATGTGTTTTTGAGGAGAAGAGAAATAACTATTCTAAAGTCCTATTTTCACAGTCATTTATACTTTCATATGAAATGTACTTTCCACAATTGGTTGGGGATTTAGCTTTATATATAGGCTTATGTGGAGATTTTTTGAGTGTGTGTGTGTCGTTCATCTTTATTAAAGCATGTGGCAACCCAAATCCTAAAATTAATCCTGAACCTTGTAAATCAAGTGGGATTAAGGAAAACAATGCCCCGATGGAGTCCCTAGGATCAAGGATTTTTCCATTGAGATACTTTTTAACTGTGTGAAAGAAAATAAAGGAAATAGCCAACAGATTTTATTGATAGAAATATTTGTTTTTACTTTATAGGCATTTAGTCATAGTAAGACCGTGATGTATTTACTTGCTATGATACAATACTGTGTTTCTCTGAAGTTTAATGAACTTGTATATATGTCTTTCTACTGTAGATTGGATCTCTGCATCATGGACTTGGTTGTGTAGGTATTTTTCTCATACTCATTCAAAGTTTGTAGACATTTTATCTGGCAATAATGCATAACATTACATTTAAGTATTTTTTAAAATTGGGCTTCTTTCAAGCAAAATTTTCCGGTTTTTATGCTTATAACTATCCACAGTGTAAAGATTTCCTTAAATACATATTTACCAGAGACACTTTTTAATGTACTGCCTGGAATTTTCTAGTCCATTTTAGTATACATTTTATGCATTTCAAATGCTGTTACCACTCTAGAAATTAGCCAGTAAAGACTAAATTAATAAGCAAGCAAAACTACAGTCGTATATCACCTGGGTCCCAGTGTGTTTATTATTTATTGTCCATTTCAGTATTGAATGATGCTCTAGAAAGATATTGCCAGTTATTTTAACAGTTCTCTCATGAAAGGTGCATGGACATAGAAAATACTGATTCCAGATAGACGCGTTTAATAATATTTCTAAAACTATTCTTCTAATGCAGTATTCTACTTGCTTTCATTTCATGATAACATTCTTGCTAGTAGCTTTAAATAAATAATAAAAATACCCCTCCAAAACACCATTAGTGAAGAGGAGTGAATGTTGTACCCCCAAATCTGATAACCTTATACAAAGTTGATCCTAATGATTTCTATTTTATCGGTTATAATTTCACCAATATAATGCGCTGTCCTCACTCAGGACAATCCAGGGAAGTTACTTTAAAATTCCATTTGTCTGTCTTCTATTTCTTGCTTGTCTGTGTAAGTAACTGCAAACATTCAAAGCTAGCTTTGTATTCCTAAGTGGCATACATGTCATTGAAGCAAGTCTAGCAGCATCACTGGACTGTAAAAACAAACTGGAAGATGTAACCTTTGTGAAATACGGTGTAAGGGAATCTTACATCATCATCCATTGCTATGAAGGAAAGCATTTTTATAGTTAAATTTCAATACCAGAGCTCACTAGGTTTGCAAGTTCATACACTCAGTAACTACCCTCGGGTTTTGTTATCTTGCTATAGTAAATATAAGACTGCCATGTACTGGGGAAAATAAGTCTGGAGGCAGGGGAGAATGAGGACATGCAACTTTCATTCCTGGTACTTTGCACTGGGAACCCACGTAAGCTGTTCAAATACAAGAATAGTCAGCTTGAAATATAGAAACCAGCAAGTTCCTCACCATTCGTCAAGACATTGACTCCTTTAGAAAATGTCATTTTTTGGTGTTTGTTTGTTTGTTTTTGTTTTTAAATACCTTCTCCTTGCAAGTCCAGGGACAGTGAGTAATTAAGCTAATGACATAAATAAATTAAATGCTATTAGCATTTTATCTGTTATTAGCAATGTTACAGTTTGATTTTTGGGAAAAACTGCAATGTCACCAAACGATTTGACAGCCAGTCAGGAACAAGCTCTTTTTCCATTGCTTTTTTTTTTCCTGCTTATGTAGAGGAAGAAGCAGCATTAGCAGTCTTTGGCTTTTCCTTTGGCTAGTAAATTTCATAATTCCTGTGCAGAATCAGGAATTACAAACAAATATAAGATATAAATGAAATATGTCCAGTTACCAAAGAATATTCTGTACTTCAAATTGTTAAAATTTAAAGGATTTATTTTAATATTATTGACAAGACATCATCATTTGTATTTGAAAGAAGTGAAGTCTCTCTAAATTGAAAAAAAAAAACAGTTTTGAAGGTATATTCAGCCAGCATTTCTAATAATCAAATGGAAAATCATTCTTGGTTTTGTTGCTGGCCTGAGAAAATAAACCAGCCTGAAAAAGCATTTACTATTTTCTAATGTCATCTTTTCCTGGGTATTGGGGAATGAAAAAATTGAATTAACTCAGTGGCTGACAAAAAGTAATCTACAACATCAACAAATTCATCATCTCACAAAAGCCAAAGTTGTTTTGCATCCTTTCTTCAAATATTGGTATAGAAAAATGTTCAGGAAAGCAATCATCATTTGCAGTGAGTTCCCAGTTGCTTATTCTTAAGTTCTTTCAAGTTTTTCTTGTTGCACAAAGTAAAACGTCATCCCTAATAAAATTTCCATTGTCATCCACATGCAGGATGCAAGCTGTAAGAGTTTATATAACAACATTGTTGAAGTTTGAATGTCATGCAGTTTGAGGCATAAAAATCTTTTTGTTGTTGTTGTTGATGGTGCTTTAATGAAAAAGTCTAATGAACTTAGAGGTAAAGATATTTAAAGTACTCAAGAAAGTCTCTAGGTATGCAAGGCACTCTTTCTTGACTAAATATTGCTTTAGTAACTATTAACCTCTGTATGACAATAGGTTCTCTCACTGCCCCACCGGAGGCTCGTTTGCTACTGTAGGCTGTTTGAAGTCCCTGATCCAAACAAACCTCAGAAGCTTGGGTTGCACCAGCGAGAAATATTTTTATTTAATGACCTTCTTGTGGTATGTATTTTTCAGTTTCAGGTTGGTTGGGGTTTTTTGTTTGTGCATGTTTTGTAGGATTATCTTTGCTAATGCAAAGATTCAGAGGGGGCAAATGTTTTCCTGGTCATTTAACCTTTTTACTGAGCATTAAACCTGATGATATTACAAGATCTATTCTACTATTCATATGCTTGCATTGAAACAAGGGAATCTTTACCTGTTAATCTTATCATCACGCTTTTGTGTAAGTAAAGACTATGATGCGGGGGGGCCTTTACTGAACTATCACCAGGTTGTGATATTTTATCTATTACTTACAAATTTGGTTCTCTAATTTTTATTTTTATTTTTTCTGGAGATCTCTGGGTGGCAAATGTCTTTTTTTCTTTCTTTTTAATGTATTATTTAGCTATCTACAGAGTTGAATAGGTTTCTAATGAGATACTCAGAAATGCCTGTCTCCATGAAATCAGTGGCAATAAGCGCAAGAGCATTTCTAGAAATAGGTATTTATTACCTGTTATTCTGTACTCCAGCAATCTCAGGATGATTAATATTTAAATTTTCTTAATTTGCTTCACTATTTATAAATTATTTTTAAACTGAAGCCTTTTATTGATTACTATACTTGTCTATAACAAAGTACTTCAATACAGTATCTTTTACTATACAGAACAAAAATAACCTCTAGCTTACTCTTTTGTCTAAAGAATGTTTCTATTCAATAAATAACGAATTCCGGTTTCTTGTGGAAAAACAAAATTACTTATTATTTTGTTTTCCACAGATGTTCTATGAACCAGGCATGTTTATTCACTGAAATAGGAACAGGATATGTTGAAATATATTTTACAGTTGACTTTACTTTCTAGTGTGCATTTAACTTGACTCAGTCTTCTGAAAAACAAACATTTGAAACTAGTGACAGCTTGGAATTATTTGGCTGATTTACTCTGAAAAATAGGAAAATTTGTTGCACTTTATTCGGAATGCATCTGGTGTTAGCTGGAGAGCTAAGAAGTTAAATATTTCAAATTTTCTGTTATGAAGAAGGCATTCTTGAGATGTACAGTTTCATTGCATGTAATGTTTTCATATGTTCAGACCTTAAAACCAGGAATTAAGACAACAGCAACAAAACAAAAACAACAAAATGTTAGTCCCTTTGACTGTGAGTATAAACTCCCAATTGTAAATGTGAGATTGGGTGTAAATTGGTGGAACAGTGTCATCTTCAGTCTGCCAATTTCCTGTTGTTTTTTATTACTTACTCGAATATCTGTAGTTTTATCAAACTGTTTTGGAAGTAATGTAGAAGAAAATTGTTATTTTTAGTAAAATGCCATAGCCAGAAGTTAAAATTAGAAAGAAATAGTAAAAAGAAGCGATAATAAAGAGAAAGAGTGGTTCCATTCACTGCTTAGGAGAACACCAAAATTGATGGTAAGTAGCAGTATGTTGCTTGTGTTGTAGTGAAAAGTATAGGATTCCACAGGACTCAAGCTTTTATTCAGATAGGTGCTGTACAGAACATAGGGAAAGCACAGCCTCATTGGATGAGATAGTGTAAGGAAGTGCACAAAAGTGAAACAGTATTGGAAGATGACACAGCAGGTGAGATGAAAGGCTAAGAATTAAAATTACACTGGGAAGCCCATAACAATTTGCTGTCTGTAGTCAATAACTCTAAGAAAAAAACATGAAGCTGTGGTAGCAGATATTATTTTAAAAAGATAAATTAAACAGATTTACATTTTTGCTAGCATATAAAATGCACAATATATATGCAGGTTTTTTTTTCCTTCTTGAATATTAAAAAGTAGAGTCCTGGAGAACAGAAAACAAAAAGGTTTTGCCTCTGGATAAAATATTAAACCTTCTGGCGAAGAGTTACTGCTACTTCAAAGCTAGTTTTCTGCTTCTTCAGCAGATTAAATATGCAAGCAGAATTACAAAAAAAGAAAAAAGAAAAAAAAAAGAAAAAAATATTTTCTGGCAGGTTATAAATACATAATAAAGGATATTTTACTATGTTGATTTGATAACTTTCAGGTGACCAAGATATTTCAAAAGAAGAAGAACTCTGTTACATACAGCTTTCGACAGTCATTTTCTCTCTATGGAATGCAAGTTCTTCTTTTTGAAAATCAGTGTAAGTCTTCACTTTCTTTTTAGATTTTCATTTCATTTATAAAAACAATACAGTAAAAAAAATGTGTGAACGATAGAGATGGACAGGACTTGATTCTAAATTTGGCAATAAAATTTCTGTGAATTGAATTCAGCCCTAAAAGTTAAAACTTGGTGTCAGCATACAAAGACTGCTCTTAGATGAGTAGTTGTCAAAGCCAAATCTAGCCAAAAATGTTTTGGGAACACTTGTGAAATGAATGCAATATTAGTAAAGAAGCAAGTATGTTGTACCTGTTGCTGAGTGAATGATGCAATTAGTTGGAACTCTATGTATGATGATAAAGGATTATTATAATGATATGGTAAAGCATTTGACACTGTCCCACATGATATCCTTGTCTCTACATTGGAGAGACGTGGATTTGATGGATGGACCGCTCGGTGGGTAAGGAGCTGGCTGGATGGTCCAACTCAGCGAGTTGCGGTCAACAGCTCAGTGTCCATGGAGATCAGTAAAAAGTGGTGTTCCTCAGGGGTCAGTATAGGAACTGGTGCTGTATGAAATCTTTGTCAGTGACTTGGACACAAAAGGATCGAGTAGGATCAAGTGCACCCTCAGCAAGTTTGCTGATGACACCAAGCTGTGTGGTGCAGTCAACACGCTGTATAGGGAAGGGCTACATATAAGAGTATGTATGTATAGGAGTATGTATAAATACAGGAATGGTATTTGATTCCGTGGTTCTATGATGTATGCAATTTAAGCCATGTTTCATTTATCTTCGTGGTTTATATCTGACATTTGAGCCTAAGTAATGTCTACTTGTTCAAATATAAATCCAAACAGAATTAGGCAGCGATTCTGGACTAAAGTTTGTATTTTCTGCCACCTTTTATTTATGTCAGTTGTAAACTGCATCAATCCAGTATTCTGTACTGCTTTTCCGTCTCATTCTTAGCAGTCACCAAGCCAACAAAAAACTAGTATTTTGCTAATGCTTCTGCAGGTTTTAAGCCCGGAGGCAATATCATTAATAGAATAGCAGAGTATAGCTCTTTGCATGGTGCACAGGGAGACCGTCTGTTTGACCTGACTTGATGGTTTGCAGCCCAAACCTTGACATGATAATGCCCAAATTTTGACATGATAATTTGGATACAGTTCAGTATGGCATTCAGTAGTTCCTGTGCTTTTCTGTTGTGGAAGGCTCATCGTTTTCTCCTCTCACTCAAAAGACGTTTCTGGTTGTTTTGAGTCAAAGCACCTGGAGATTTCAAACAGTAAAAGTTTGTAGAACTCATAGCAGTGATCTAGTGTGCAGATCAGCTATATCCATACACATTCATTCTTTCTTTCTCTCTCTCGTGCACATATTATATATTATAAAATTCACTTTTAGAGAGGAACGCCAAATACTTCTATCCTGGATTCTACTCTAAATAGAAAAATACTTATTTCCTCTGATGTAAATTAAATAAATAAATAAATAAATCATGTAAGCATGCCAAGTAGAAACACTTTTATTCCTTTATACTAAAATATCTACAGTGTAGGAGACTTGTGAGACTAGGTTTAATTCCTCCCATTGAACTGTATGCATTTAACTGAGACGTTCAGTAGACATACTTGGTTCCTCAGGTAAGCCATTCCAGAAGGCGAACCAGTGAGCTGAATGTACATCTGGTATTGGTGGCTGCTAGGAGGAAGTGGAATGTAGTGTTTTTAGGTGGGAAAGAGAAGCATTCTTCCCCTCTGGTTTGTAAAATTCATACTGTTTTCCCAGTTCCCAGCAAGATTTGAGGTATCATGGCAAGAATCATAATGCCATTCAGTAAATCTGCGTTTAGCAGCTGTCAGAATAAGCTGATTTCAAGTGAATAAAATTGAGTGTCATTAAAGCAGAAGCAGGAAAAGTACTTTTTTGGCTGCTGGTGTGGTGTAGCAAAATGGTTGATGTTGATAATAGAAGTCAGTTATGTTGAGGGGTTGGGTGGGCTCTAAAAGGAAAAATAGTGACATTTATCTCTAGTAAATAAAGATGAAAGTGTATTTTACATTTTTGGTCAAAAATCACTGAAAATGCACAGGGCAAGCAGATCATTTTAAAAGGAATATATCTAAAACCTATAAATAGTTATGTAATACTTCCTGATGCTTAATCAATATGGTGTAGAGAAGTATCATCTGCTAATAAAATATTTTGTTTGTGTAATATGTGAATTTTTCTTATTGCTTTTGTTTGTTCTTTTGTGAAGATAGTCCATATGACTTTGAGGTTACTAAATTTCTTTACTTGTTGAGTTTCATAAACATCTTTATCTCCAGTGGTGCACTTTTTAAAGCACCACAAACTTTCTAGAGTTTGCTGCGTATCCATTTTCAATGTTCAACAGATGCTATCCACTTCTGTTTCTTTGCTTAGCAGCAGACCCCACAGTATTTTTGATCATTTGTCTGTATTCTGAGCAACAACAGCTGCAGACATGTCAAGGCAGCCGACTTATTTGGTTGAAGGTAGATGCTATTGTCATGTGTTGAGGAGAAGCAGATCAGCAAAATTTGCTGTTGTGCAGGATGCTGATAGCAGACCCTGGCAAACCCCCCCCCCCCAAAAAAAATTCTCTCATTCCTCTCTGTATCCCTTGAGGCTTGTGGTAGTTGGCAGCTTTTTTTTGCCTGAAAAAATGGTAAATTGACTTGTTTCACTTTTTGTTGTGACTCTTTGATTTAGAAATTAAAGTATCTTTATTTTTTTAATAAAAAAGAAGTATTTTCACTTGTTAGTTAATATTTTAAGACTGTATATTGTTGAAACATAATGGCTTTGAGGAAAGGGACTACCTTATATCATCTGCTGGTTCTTGAGTAAGTGAATTTTTAGTACATGGGAGAAGTTGAACTACAGGTTGAAAAATTAATTAAATATTTGAGAGTCAGGCAGTGAATAAAAGAAAAGGTTGTGAATTGGGATGAATATTTTGAGCTGTTCTGACATCCTGTTTCTACAGGTCTGTGATTGAAGCAAAGGCTGATTCTGGTTTTTGTAGCAGAACATATCTTCTCTATATGCTGTCTTTCTGTGAATGAACCTTTTATCTCGACTACAAAATATTTTTGAACAGCTGTTAAAATTGGTATTCTTGAATATACAGTTAGAGACAAAGAGTTTACTGAAAATTCTGCTTTTTATGTGATGATGTCCATAACATGGGCAAAAAAGGGCAGGGAGGGGATCACCCTCTTACTTCTGTGTTATGTTATTTCATAGATAATTTTAAATTAAAAGACAAAAAAGCAAAGTAGGGTGTCCAGGCAGAAAACCTAATAAGAAATATTAAAAGCCATACAGGCTAGTGCATGTGTCTGTCTTCCTGCAAATGTTGGGTTAAAAATACAAGACAGTTTCTAGTACTTAAGTACTTGAGATGTATTTGAGTAGTCTTTACTCAGCGAAACTTTGGTCACAGTTTGTTAAGGCAGGTAAAGTGATCCATTCCATGAAACAAAAATCAATCTTTTTTTTTCCTTATTCCTAGGATTTTTCTTTTATATTGTGCATTGTTCCTTAGGGGTAACAGTTGAATAAGGACTCTCTCTCAATATTTATTCTGTGTCTTGACAGTTAAGCAGTTCCAAAATATGTTAGAGATTTTCATTCTTCTGTGCCCTTTGACTTTCACTTCCCTGGTTTTGTCCCCTGTATGAGTTAGAGAAATGATCAGAGGTTTAGTATTCGTGTTTTTCTTCACTGTTTCTTCTAGATTATCCCAATGGTATACGGCTCACATCAGCTGTTCCAGGAGCAGATATCAAAGTACTAATAAATTTCAATGCACCAAATCCTCAGGACAGGAAGAAGTTTACAGATGATTTGAGGGAGTCAATTGCAGAGGTTCAAGAAATGGAAAAGCACAGAATAGAGTGTAAGTACAAAGGTACATATAATAGAGCATTTTCAAACTAATCAAAATAAGAAAAGTTTTAATGTATGTATAACCAATTACAACTTTTCAGATGTTCAAAATAATGTGGATTTTTTTCTGTGGCTTTGCTTCCAGAAAGAGGAAAAAAAAACAATTATCTCTTAAGCTCCATTTCAGTTAATTTACAGTTATTTAGCACAGTGTAGATGCAGTGGAAAGTTAGCATGAACAAACAGCAAATAGCAATGGGCAGAGGAGAGGTGGATTTGTCATTTGTTGTATAATTACAGTAAGAATATTAGGGATAATTTACATGGCTCTGAAATTTTTAGTGATGGCCCTTCAAATAAATTTCCATTGAATTCATTGATGTGATGGAGGGAAGGGCTGCCATCCAGAGGGACCTGGACAGGCTTGAGAGGTGGGCCCATGCAAACCTCAAGGTCCAGTGCAAGGTTCTGCGCCTGGGCAAGGGCAATCCCAAACACAAATACAGACTGGGTGGAGAGGAGGGATTGAGAGCAGCCCTGAGGAGAAGGCTTTGGGGGTGTTAGTTGGTGAAGAACTCACTATGAGCCAGCAATGTGCACTTGCAGCCCAGAAAGCCACCTGTATCCTGGGCTGCATCTAAAGAAGCTTGGCCAGCAGGCCAAGGGAGGTGATTTTTCCCCTCTGCTCTGGTCTTTTGAGACCCCACCTGGAGCCCTGAGTTCAGCTCTGGGCAATCCCAAGCATCAGAAAGGCCTGGACCTGTTGCAGCAAGTCCAGAGGAGGGCCACGAGGATGCTCAAAGGGCTGGAGCACCCCTCCATCCCATGGCAGGGGTTGGGACTGGCTGGGCTTTAGGTCCCTTCCAACCCAAACCATCCTATGGCTTTATGATTCTGTGAACTGATCTTCACTTCTATGTTTATGTTCGCGTATTCTCTTAATTAGGTGACTATCATACAAATCCATATATTTTGCTGGATGTTATGCGACGGTCTAACCATGGGATTTTATCTGATTTTATCTTCTGATTTTCCAACAGAGGAATAGCCTTTGATCCTTCATGTTGTGCTTTTAAGTTGTTAGTACAGAGCTGAAGTTCCTGTCTGGCATTTAACTGCCAAAATGAACTCGTATCTATCGTTCATAGTAATACGTGATCACATACATAAATTGTGACATTACTGTGTGCTTCACTGTAGCCAATAACTATGAATTGCAAAATCATTCTCTTTTGTTTCAGCTGAGCTAGAAAAACAGAAGGGAGTGGTGCGTCCAAGCATGTCTCAATGCTCCAGTCTGAAAAAAGATTCTGGCAATGGGACACTGAACAGAGCTTGCCTGGATGACAGCTATGCTACTGGGGAAGGACTGAAAAGAAGTGCACTGAGCAGCTCCCTTAGAGACTTGTCTGAAGCAGGTAAGCACTGCCTTTGTTTCCTTGCACTGACTACTGCATGCAAAGATGTGTGGATGATGCATATAAGGCCCAGCTCGCAGTGGGCTTTGAGAACTAGTAACACCGAAACTTCAAACGTTCTTAATAGCTCCTCTCTCATAGTTTGTGTTTAATTTCTGATTTTTGTTTTTTTTTTTTTTTACCCTTGTTCTATTGAGCAACAACTATTTGAAAACATTTAAACGATTAGATTGCTATATATACTTAAAAAGGAGACTGAAGACAGAGGAAAAATTGTAAGTGTTTTATAGAAAAAAATGGTTGAGTTGTGCTAGGAGTAACCCACTTAGTGTACTTTTCTCTTTTTCTTCCCCTTTGCTTCTTCCCCTTGATAAAGTAGGATTAGAAGAAAAAAAAAAAAAAAAAGTCTCTCTACTATAATAATTGCTTTCTGTGTATTTTGTGCTCAAGTGTACCTGTGTTACCACATTGATGAATGAAATTGAGTGAAGCCCTGCTAAATTGTCCAGAGCTATGTAATTCAGTTACAGTCTCCCTGATTCTGTTTTATCATTTTGCAACTCAAGATAAAGTTAATAATTATTACAAAAGAGGTTGTTGTAAAATACTATTGCCAATAAAATAAAAGAAGCCCTCCTGAACAAGAATACTGATATCCTACAAACCACTGACGTGTCTAAGATTAACTGAATAATATAACTAAGGACTGGAAAGGAGTGGTGGTGGGACTTCTTAGCTAACAAAAAGCTGGGGAAAGTTTGGTATGTTTTATTTTGTGATTTGCCTCCGTAATACACAACTGGCATGCCCATGGTAATACAGACTACCACGGGTAGTAACCTTGTGTTTCAGTGTTAAGCATGATTCCTGTCATTATGCAAGTCATATCTGAACACCATGCCCGGTATTCTGAAAGTACTTCTAGTGACAGTAGCAACTATATTTTTTCATTTATTTTTATTTTTGAGTTCATAGTCTATGTTGCATACTCGGATTTGTTCTTTTAAATGCAGTGATGGTTTACAGTACAGTCATACTTTCAATGCTATGTGTATCTTGGGTAGTAGAACTATATGTCGTCTTTTTTGGTCTTTAACTGAAGAAGAGATTCTAGTTATACTGCAATAAATACAATTTTTGTTAACTGAAATTATAGCCTGTGTTTAGTGGGTATATGTATGTGCGTACAAGTATGTAGAGAGTGAGTTCTTTCAATTGTTTTATTCTCAGTTTAGACTTTGATACTCATATGCCCATTTTCTTCATTTAAAAGACTTAGGACCTTGATCCAAATTGAAGTTGAATATTTTTGCTTGATTGGCTTCAATGGATTTTAGATCAAGTCACTAGTCTTCATCACTGTTATGTCTCAGATTTGAGGATACTTTCATCGTCCTTTTTTGTTGTTTTGTTTTGATTTCACGAGAATGAGAACTGCCATATTGTTAAATATGTGAGTTCCGTGGGTGTGTTTACACAAATGTGATTCCTGATTAATTTTTTTCATCCTAAAGGAATTTTTCATCCCAATCATTCAAACATCGCTATGTATTTAAATTCATTTTATGGATTTTATGCAATAAACAAGTATTCATAATCATGAAGACATCACATTTTAACAGGGCATGCATACAGTTAGCATGCTTATTACTGAAAATAACTTTTTGTTCCATTATAAAAAATAGGTATCACTCACAGACTGGAGGGTTTATCAATGAGTTTGTTAAACCCAACTAAACTTAATTTTAACTTTAAAGAGTTGAGAATTATGGACAGTTTCTGTTTGGTCTTGTGCAGTGCAACAGACTTGAAAACTGACAAAACTGTTACTTATTTATTTGGTATAGTAATTGTAATGTGACTATACATGCTTTTTCCACCTTTTCTCAGGGAACATCTTGAGTGCGAGGCTAAATTTATTTTACTAGGGAGGAGATGACCTACAGAGAAACAAAGAAATCGTTTTCAGTTAGCAAGATACTGTGTCCCTGCAATTGTACCATAAAGTTACTTCTGCAGCGAGTTCCCGAGTTAGGCTGCCTCAGTTACTCTTTTTGTGCTATGAAACACTGCACAAAAAGGAGGAGGAACAAGAGCAGTGGGACTGTTTGTGGTTGTGTCTCTCTGCAGGAAAAGATGATGAAAGTGAGTTTTCAAAGGAGTGCTTTCTACATTAAAAAAATAAAAATAAAAAATAAATCTAATTAACATGAGAAAACTGCCTGGCTGCATATTTATGCAGTAAGGCACATAATTACCAACTGAACATTGTAAAAAATAATTGAAACATTTTAAGGATTGATTCAAGGAAGGAGAAATCTAATTGAGCAACATTTTGGTTGGATGGGTATTTGACAAAACTGTTTAAAAAAAAAACAACCCATTGCTCTCTGCCACATGTCACAGTAATAAATGATGGCTGTAGAAACAGACTTTAAATTTCTCTGGTGGAAAACTGCGTGGATTGATGTTTAGGTCTAATGGTTGTCATCAGTATCCTGAATGGTTCTCATCCCTAAGTTGTAAACCATAAGGAAAGACAAGATTTTTCTGTCAGGAAACAAATGTCAGGAATTGTTACCTGAGGTTATTTTTCCATGCATTTGCCATGATAGCTTAGGTCAGAATTGTGAAAAAGGGGTGAATGAGGGCCTGTTGATTTTACAGATAGCATTGTTCCTTGTGGGTTGACAGTTACTTCCACGGAATAAAAAGCAGAATGGCAACTGGCTGTTCAAAGATGTCAATGTGACAAAAGCACTTAGTGCTTTACTTTTTCTCACAAGAAAAATATACTATTTTTTATTACACATTCTTGAGCTATAGCTGGGAGAGAGTTTTTGTTCCAAGATTTGGAATTCATAGTTTACTTCAAAATATCAGAAGAAAGATAAATTTCAGTGCAGTTACACCTGAGTTTTGTGAAATCCATTTGAATTTTGACCTTTTCACCACTTTCTCAATATCCAATTACTTGATAAGGTTTACAGGAAGGCGTGGAAGCGTTAAGTCCCATTGTAGCCGTTAGTTTGTGAGAAGAATGATTTTGTCACTAAAGTAGAGCCTTGAGGATTAGGCTGTTGGAGTTTCTGACTCTGTGTGTCTCTCAGGTTACTGGAGTGCCTTTAGGCTAGTCAATCTGAATGCTGGTGATTTTGAGTTCCTGGAGGACCTACTAATACTTTCACATTGGGCTTGCAGTGCTGAGCATGTGTGGAAATCAAACTGTATGCCCCCCATCCCCAGTCTGCAAGGTGGTGATAATATTCATTGCATTGGCTGAAAAATTAAATCATCGGAATCTGCACAGTAGTGCAGGGTGATACAACGACTGCTATGAATATAAATTGTGCTTGTCTCATAATCTTCTGAGCTGTCTCAAAACATTCACAGACCAGTAGAGACCACTTTTAAAAACAGAAAAGTAGTCTAAACGTTAAAATAATTCAAATGACATAATAATATGTATATTGCATATGATCTCATTCATTGACCTTTAACTTTTAAAAACATTTCTGTTTTCACATTTAAAACATCCACCTTCAGGGGAAAAGTAAAAGCCTCTCTCTCTCTCAAATACTATTTTGTTTGTTTGTTTAAATAATAGTATATCCCAAATTGTAGGGGAGAAGATTGTGGAACTTCTGTGCACCATAATCCCCTTAAAAAGACTCTGACTTCACGCAATGACAGAGTCCCTTAATCTGTTGAGTCAGTCTGTGATGGGCTGGTGCAGTCCCTTGGCTCCTTCCTCATTTGATGCAGGCAAGGTTACTCCGTTATTTTCTGCTTCCTCTCTCATGGATTTTGCTGCATTGTATAGGATAGAGTACACTAGCATTCTCTTCCTCCCTTATCAGAAGAGCTTTCCAACCAGGAAGAGATTGTCTCTGTGTCTTGCTTTGTCACTGTTGTTATATTTCCCTTTCTACAGTGGAGTAGCAACAGTAATGAACATGTCATGCAATTTAATGATTTTAATGTAATAGATTTGTATTAATCTAATTTTCTGTGATTTGCCTGTGTCAATACCAAATCATTCTCCAAATATGTTGTATAAAGACACCCCACACTGTGTGCAACCACCGTTGTATCAACAACGTTTCTGTCTTACGGGAAAGACACTTTGCTTTTCCAGTGAAGGAGGAGTTCAGCAAGGTGATTTGTAATTATTCTGTCTCCTCATCTTCTGGGACTTGATCAGTATGTCAAGAATAATCTGTTTAAGATGCCACAAACTATTTTCACAACTGATCTGTGATCTCAAGACTATACCTGTCTCACCCAGAAAGCACGATCAAAGCACTAATGTTACAAAGAGGCTTTTCTCCCTGAGAAGCGGTCTCTCTGGGTTATGATTAGAGTATATTGTTCAGATAATTTTGAGCCACTTATGTTGGGTAGTACCCATTATGACTGTAGCTAGTGTGTGGCAGATTCTACCAATTTCACAACCGGTGAAGGGTAGAATAATGATTCGTTGCTAGAAGAGCTGCTAAATTACTTTGTTTTACCGAAAACTCAATTTAAAACTTTTTTTTTGCCAAAGTATTTTCCCCAAGACCTACAAGGCCAAATCATAATATTTTTTTATATCAATGTCCTATGTAAGCTAGAGATATTTCTGACACAGAGTATTTGTATCTAACATCAATGACCTATTTGAATGAATCAGAAATGCTTAAAATAACTCAAATGTTATAAAAATAAATTAAAAACTCCCACTAAGTAACATCCTTAATTTCACATGTGACAGAAGTGGTCTTCAGATTCAGTAAATACCACTTTGCTTTCTATCACAACAGTCAGCTAGTAAGCTAGTGCAGAGTTATGCTTGCATACAGTTCTAGCAGAGTCACCTCACCATTTTCTTGAAACGCAATTTGAACGCTGCGGCTCTGCAGAGAGATGTTAGATGGGATGCCAGCTCCAAGGCCAGAGAACCGTCTCGTATAACCATACGCTGATAGGGCAATGCTCTGGAGAGTTTAGTTAATAGCTTTCATATCATGCTGTAGGCCAGTACAGAACTGGGTTCAATTTGTTTTCAAGAAAATAAATGAAGCCCTGTCTCTATAGGGATAACGCCTGACTGAAATTACAGGCATTTAAAGTAGGACTTTCTATTTGTTCTTGCCTCATACTTCTTTGTCTTGGAGTTATTCTAAGCAAAAATCCATCTGTCTCTTTCTGTCCTTATATACTGTGTCCATGGTTATTTTATTGAAGTACTTTGACTCCTGCAACATGCAAATGACATTAGATATTCCTGTTTTCCTTTTTTTTTTTAGTGGCCACATCTAATGATTTATGGCAACTGTCAGTCCTATTTGCAATATTGACTGCTAAGTTAAGAGTTGGCTATCTTTCTGTGGTTTTGTATCAGCAAAGTGGGAGTTGGTTGTTAATCAGTAGCAATCCCACAAGCAGAGCAGAAAAAGATCGAAGCCTGACTAGAAGTAAAAATAAAGGATTATTGAAACCAGTTTTTCTTGGGGGGTTCCTAAGATAGCACAGTTATGGTTTTGGTGAGGCTAAAACTTGCAGCAAGGGGTGTATGGCCTGCAGATGTGCTCAAAATTCCAGCAAACTGAAGAGCCTGCTAAAACGACCACAAACACCTTTCCGTCCATTTAATGTCGATGCGGGGGGGTGTACTGGAGGATAACCCTCAGTGGTCATGAGAGGGGGGTGAATGTTGCAGTAGCCCACAGAGGTCAGTAGCTCTTGAGAACCTTGTGTAGCAGGGCTGCCTCCCATGACCAGCAGCGTCAAAGTTGTGCTCATAGATCCAACAGGCGATAGTCTTAGATCATGCTGATCTATAAGGCGTATGGGTAGTCTGAACTGGTCTTTGAGAGGGCTTATCGAGAAAAAAGGTGAATCTCCCAGGAAGCACTTAGAAACCAGTCCTAAACTTCTTCTCTTTAACTGAGCTATGCAGCAGATACTAAGGGGCTTCAGGACCTCTAAAAACGAAGGTGTGTGGCTTATAGGGTCATGATGCTGAAACCCTCACATTGCTCTCCAACACCACCTATTAGAGTAGAAGATTCTGAAGGCAGCCATGAGCCAGTGCAGGCTTTGCTATTCTTTGCTATTTGGCCTTGCAGGAAAACAGCTGCATTGAGAGAACTTATGTTTCTAAGAAGATAGAGCTTTTAGGGAAATTTTGAGAACCCCACTACTCCTCAAAGATTAGCACTGTTTAAACACCTTTCCAGTGTTTTGAAACTTCCAAAAGCAACGTTCAACAAGTTGTCTTTTGAAAAATATCTAATTCCACTGCAGCCATGTGCTATTCTCTCTCCTTTGAAATGAGAGTGAAAATGTGGGATCCTGTGTCCTGTATATAGGCACTGAGGTATTCTGGCTCTTTAGGCAAACAGCCCAGAGTTTCATGTATAGTTTTAGGCAATTTGTGAATGTTGGAGCAAACAACAAATGCATCAAACTTAAATATAAAGCACTGCACAGCTAAACAAACAAAATCTAGCCATAATGTCAAGACAGATTCCAATTTTATTAATTAAAAATTAAGTTTAGTTTCTTTTAAACATCATGAAAAAAGATTATATGAAATCCACTGAGGTTCAAACTTGAAAAGCAAATGACGAAACCAATGTGCCTTAGCATTCCCCCACACTGAAGCTCAGAATATGCCAATATTGAATTATGCATTTAAACTAGTACCACCCCACAACTATCCATCAGTGCTACCAATCTTTAAAGAAAGCTTCACAACAATGAGATACCAGGAAATTTAACAATTTAAAATTGTTGCTGGTCAATATCATGACCAGACCTCTAAATATGGATGTTAAATTACGTGTGTTTTAAGAGTTGTACAAATTAAAAAATCACACCCCGGTAATGATAGTTGATTCACAACCTCTGAAGTTGCTCTCAGGTACAGAAACTTAATATAACTAATGGCCTTTAAAAATCTAAGTTTCTGCCTTAGTAGCTACTCTGTAAGTCCAGTGCAATGTTAACCCCCTGCAGCCCCTCTAGTTGCATTTAGAAATTCCTCTAGCAATTCAGGGAAAGTGGCTGTTTTTCACCTGGGTCTTGTCTGAGTCTCTAATCTATGGTGTTGCATGTCCTGGGCAGGCAAGCGTGGGCGACGCAGCAGTGCAGGATCGCTAGACAGCAATATGGAAGTAAGTAGGAAGTTACTGATGTCTAGCTGGATGTGATGATGTGCATTTCAAACCTTTCTTTTATATACATATTTTTTTGCTCTTTTTTCTTCTAACATATAACCTGCCTGCCTCAAATAAAATGCATGCCTAGGCTACTCACTTTGTATTCTTCCAGCTTAAAAAGCACTGACAGCTTGTTTTAGACCAATGCCATTTTTGGTTTGAGCTAACCTTGTTCCCTTTGTTCCTGCAAGCATGGTTAAATGAATATGACGTGTCCTTTTGCCACCATTTCAGTCTGGTCCCAGCTTAAAAGCCCACTTGCTCTTTGTTACAAAGTACACTGTTCTTGCTGTTTGATATTTAGCTAAAATTATTGACGTTCATGCTCAACCATTCCCATTGCTTATTTTCTAGTTGAATTGCTAAGTGTATGCAGTCATGACACCATGGAATTGCACAGATAGGGCATGGGAGGAAAAAAAAAATAATAAGACAGGTGAATTCAATGTGGATTTCATGAGATTTCATTCATCTTCAAACCATTTATATATACTGTTCATGTCTCTGAATTCAGCTTGCAGATTTTTTTTCCTTTCCTTTTTTTTTTTTTTTTGTTTGCTTTAGGTAGATTGCAGTTTAAATCTAGCACACTTTGCATAATAACTGTTGTGTCCCATAGCTCTTTACAAAATACAAACCCCAGACTTCCAGAAACTAAATAGACTATTCCAGGCTAAGTAATAAAAAACATTGGGCCACAGGTCAGAAAAACACAACCACATAGAAATGTTAGTGGCAAAAGTGCCTTGGTTCTATTTAACACATACTTTAGAGGCAGGCTTGAGAAGCAGCACTGTGGTATACAGCAGTAACAAACTACTATAAAAAAAAAAAAATACTGTTTTGAAATCTGAATTGTAACTGTAATACTTGCTGCTGTTTATTTAACTATTTAGGTTGAATTTAGCATAGTTTTTTTGTTTGATTTACAAAAAACAAGTATGTTTTCTTTTTTTTAAGTATTTTCAAATGTAATTTTCATTTAAAAACACACTCCTAAGTATTATGTCATGTTGCTTTTCCGTGACATTTTTGTTATTTAAAGCAATAGGTTTCAATATTAAAGTATTAATGTTTATAAACATCCGAAGAAGGGCATGAATACCTTATTGGCAATTTAGAGAAGGTGGAAGTAAAATTTTCCTAGAGCTCTTAACATAGTCCACCCATGTGAGCACTGAAGGAGGAGTTTGTGGGTCAGTGTGAACTTTTTCTTTTAAGCATTTTAAGATTTTTTTAATTTTTATTTCTATTAATTTCTTTTTAGGGGTCCATCATTAGCAGTCCTCACATGCGCCGAAGAGCTACATCAACCAGAGAGTGTCCATCTCGCCCTCACCAGACTATGCCTAACTCCTCCTCACTCCTAGGTTCCTTATTTGGTAGTAAAAGGGGAAAGCCTCCTTCCCAAGGTCACCCACCATCTGGCTCATCACAGCAACCTCCGCACCCTCCAGTAATCCCACATCAGCAGCACTCACAGCATCCTTCCGCCATGCATCATGTAGGGCCAGCTGAGGGACAGACACAGGCACAAGTGCACTCTCACCATTCGCAGTACTGCCATATGCAGCAGAACCCACCACCTTATCACCACCACCACCACTATCACCCTCCCCAGCATATCCAGCACCCACACCAGTATCACCAACATGTGCCACATTCCCAGCATGCGGCACACTCCCAGCATACTCCTTACATGCAGCACCCCCATGCACAGCATACCCACTCTCCTCATCCTCCGCTGCCCCCTCCGCACCCAGGGCACTCTTCTCATCCCCAACACACTCAGCATCACCATGGACCTCCACCACCTCCGTCCACTTCAGCCAGCACTAAGCCCAAACACAGTGGCATCAGCACAATAGTCTAGAACATACTGACCCTCCTAATAACTACAGTTTTAAACACAGTTACAAAGGCACTTACAGGAAGCAACAAATAATATTGTCATTTTTTACCTAGACAAACAATTTAATTATGTGAGCTTAAAGGCTTGCTGATACTAAGTAAAATAATTCAAGTTAGTGCAATCAGTACTGGTTTTACTTATCTACTCAATAGACGCTTACCATCCAGTTCTTATTTTTCAAACTGCCTTGAAAACATGCTGCTTGCTGAATATGAGTAAAGCTACCTTTTCCACCAAATCCCTTGACAATTTTACGTGCATAATAAAATCTTAGTCTATGAAAAAAGGAAAAAAGTGATACAGAACCAAGTGTTGCATTCTTGCTCTTTTATTGTCAATGGGCAAAAAATAAGTAGACCTGATATGGTTGATGAAAGTACGTAAGTAAACTTTATATAATATAAATATATACATACAAATATATATATACTGTATAGTTAACATTTGTGCTTGGAAAGAGGTTTTTTCAGTCCACAAAACTAGCAATATAGACTTTACAAGGAATTCCACTTACTTGATAGGACAGTATAATAGATGAATAGCGTATGAAAGAGTAGACCAAAAACACTAAATGTTAGAAACAAATTTCAGACATTTCAGTATTTTCATTAGAAGTCCTCAGGACTTGCTAAGATTTCTAAGCAATCATTACTAAATGTGCCAAGTAATATAGCATTTAAACGTTGTAGTCAAATACTGCTTTGTATAAATCCTTATTTTATTAACATGATAATATCATACGTAATCAGTATTATAACTGCTCTGCTATTTCAGGTAAGCAAACTCGTTAAGATGCAGTAATTATAACATAGCAATGTAGGATGACCATGTACCAGTGGTCATCTTCAAGCATTGGTCACACAAATTCTTAGACACTTTAAAGGCTGTGATAACTGTGAATTTACATGATCCACATTTCTTTTGTATGCATATGATTTAATGAACACACGTGAAGAGTTACAACAGGTGCATGTATACACTGCAAAAACATTCATCTCAAACATGAAAATTGCAAACTTCCATCCTTCTCAGCTACCTTGCTTCCTGTCTACCATAATTCGTTATTTTTAATCCCCCAGTTAAGCTGAATTCTAGTGTGAGAGTGTTTCCAGGTGGAAGCACTCTGAAATTTGAAGGCTTGTTTTAGAATTTAGTATAGGGTTTTTATATATATACATATATATATATATACATGTATATATATATGTGTGTGTATATATATATATAAAAAATCTGTAATTCCATGTAGCCATGCACTAGCAACAAAGTGGCTTCACCATTTTTACTCATCACATTTGCTAGTTTGAAAGTACCCAGCACTCAGCAGGCTGAGTTTATGCTCAAACCCTCACTTTCATAGTCCAGTTAGTTGCAAGACATCACATAAAAACAGGCTGTGCTGTTGTTGCTTATGTGTTGTAATCAAACCATTTGCAAATTTATAAAACTTTTATCCCTAAATCCTGTACAAAGTTATACATGGCACCTACTTTGTAGTTTCAGCATTTTGAGCCACTGCAAGGACTTTACACCTAAACAGTAGAGACAAAGGAATTGCAGCTGCAAAACTGTACCAGCCTAAAAGCAAACCTTGAAGAGGACAAGCAAAAAGTTCCAGTATGAGATGGGTAAAAGAAATAATAATAATCAGTCAATTTTATATTTAATAATATTTTTCAGAAATAATGAGGAAATGACATTGAAATGGAAAGAAATTGAAATGCAAGTAAGAGAGTAACTTTTCATTTGGGCTTGCTCATGGAATCTCTAATATTTGGGGTGTTTGTAATTTTTTTTCCCCTTTCATACCATTGATATCACAATACCAGCAAAACTGCAAACTGAGCACTTTGTTAACCTCCACAGAGAGCAAATACAGCAATCTAGAGTTTAGCCTTCTGTTTAAAGCTGTCCACGTTTGTTTCCCACATGTGCAATATGTTTTCCTGTTCTGTCCTTCTTTAAATTATCTTCATGAAAAAAACAAGTGATTACCGTGTTATTTTTAAGTATCACTCACACTATTCTAAATTCTGCGGCTTACCTTAAGAGGGCTCATACAGGTCCCCTGAGGCTCTGTTCCTTGCAGTTTAAAAAAATATATACTGTTCTTAGAAGGGAAAGTAGAACTGTCTGCATGTCATCTAATGTTATTAGTGTGAGGCTACACTCTACATATTGTATATTTGCAAAATATATCAGTGTTACTGTTGATATTAGTTGAAGTAAAGTGATAACATATTTCAATATGTAGACTTTTCTTCATACATCTGTACCAATAGTAGAGTCTAATTGTAATTTATAGGTTGTTCCAGAAAAGATAAAAGAGTCATTCAGGTACAAGTATCTTTCAGAAACTGCATCATTTAATTGAAATGGAGGTAAGAATGGTCCTCTTCACTGAGGGACAGTCTGTACTTTCAGATGCAGAGTTATAATGTAAGTAAAATTGCCTGTGTACTATATAAATACAGAATACGCAGTATGAAAGGAAAATCTGACTCTAGCTGAGTGACTTAGTTAACAACGAAGACCTTAAATGTCCCAGATCTGCATTTGCTTTGTTTCAAAACCCCTTTCATTCATTTAAATTAGTTGCATATAAATATTCTATACTTACACTGCAAGCCACATTTTAATGCTTGGCCACTGATTTTCCACATGCAATTAATTAAATGTTCAGAAGTTGTCACAAATGTGCATGCAAAAAAACATTTGGACATGATTTCATGTACACCTGGGGAAAGAGTGTGCCTACCTTATAGGTGCTTTAAATTACATGTGTAAGATCACAGACCATTTTGAGAATAGTTTAAAAAACAAAACTGGTCTTATAAGAGCACAGTAACTGTAAACATCATTTCAATACAATGATGAGAAACAGTGGATCTTTTTTAATTGTGTTTTTATGTACTTAAACAAATGTGTCTTGGTGTTAGAATAAGTCTTAAGAACTTTGATGCTTATTTAGGGTTGTAGTATAACCTCTCTGATTCCATCCTCGGTTAACAATTGCTTAGAACAGCGTGGATCGTGCCTAGAACAGAAAAATGATAATACTTTAACACTGTGTGGTTAAGAAAAAATATTTATTTTTTTAGCCTGCAGGCAGGAGTAGAATTGAGAGGGTTTTTTCTCAAGTGCCATTGCCAATTAATACTGGTACAGAACTGCTTGGAGTGACCATGGTTCTCTTTTCCCATAACAAATGTGGCAAAATAGTAATGCTGATTTGAAAAAATGAAAGGGAAGCCTAAAGAATGAAGATGTGGCAACAAAAATCTTTTCTGGGACAACAATGAAATATATATTTGGGGTTTTTATTTTTTTAAGTTAAGAATGAAATGTACAACAATGTAAAAACAAAACAAAAAACCAGTTCATCCTAATATAATGTACGTCTTGTATCGCTAAAAAGTCTATCATACAGTGTAGAATGATTTTCCCATCATGTACTGCATGCAGCAGAAGCCTCTTGTTTCTTGATAAAATGAGCTGAAAGACAGTCAGCAGATATTTAAACAATGAATCTCTAGATGTTGACTTGCTGTTCCATATGAAGCTGTGTGTTTTCTGCAGTTGAGCATGCATTTTGCTGTTCCGTTGTAAAATATCATCGCACTTCTTGCCTGCGAAATGGATTATTGTGTATATATTTAAAAGAAAAGTGAAACCATTAACAAGATTAAATTTGGAAAACAGAAAAGGGGGTGGTGAAAATGGGACCAAGTAGGGGGAGTAGATAATTCTCTAAATTGTACATAGTGTGTAAATTAGTATTACTTTAAGTCTGCAGTCACTTGGAGGTCGCCTACAGTACCTATCTCCTGCTAGGAACTTACATCAGCTTTGAGTTGTATTAAACTGTTAGAATTAGGTCTTGAATGCAGACTGTTACAGACTTCAAAAAACATTACACTTACAAGAAGCTTCTGTTCTGGGGAGGCTTGAGACCCCTTTTGTAACTATGGGGAAGAAAGGAGTGCTTTCATTTTAATATGCATTCTGTTTGTAAGTAGTAACAGACCCTATTGATGTAAAACTATAACTGTGATCATGTGGAGAAATCAAATAAATCATTTAAAACTATTTGTTTCTCATTTTGTGTAATCCAAGAACTTCAGCTCTTCAGACTTGAAGGAAATTCCTTTCCGGAGTCAATTGGGATTTCTGCTACTCACTTCAAAAGGGCCAATGTTTCAGTCTTCATCTCAAATTAAAGATAAGTTGATGGAAATAATGGCTAGTCCTGTGGAGAGTGTGACCACTTCTCAATAGGTTTTGATTTCTTTTGGTGATACTGTAAATATATTTAGATCCAAAGAACAATAAAGCAATAAATACAATACCTAGAGCTGCAGACAATGAGTGAGAACACAGAAATGGTTCTTGGGAATTTGGTAATATTTGATAATATTTACCAAAACAGTTTAACACTGAAAAACATTAACCAGATTTTGAATCTTTTTAAATATGAGCTGTCCAGCATGTTAAACTGATCAAATAATTCTTTTGGCTATGACATTTCCATAGGAGTTCATGTTACATGATTGTCTTCCCCTGACTCTTAAGTGTTTCAAGTTTGTCCTTCCCAGGGATACAGTCCTTCATTTCCTAAGTGTAACCTACATTCTTTGGATCAAACTTTGAGAGTATTCATCGCGCCCATTGGCAGGGAACATCACACTTCAGTAAGTGATGTAACTGGTTAAGTGTTAGCCAGTTTTACCTGTACTTGTATTTGTTTGCTGTGTCTTAATTTACACCACTACAAGGCATATTTGCCTCACATGGCCTTCACAGTATTTGATGTTACACTTATGCAATTACTTTAGGTAATAACCCGTGGCATTTTCAATTGTTTTTATACTACTTTTGTTGATTTCTTAGATTTCAAGTGGATTACAGTGTGTCTAAAGCCTCAGTTAAAACTAATGCTTAGTTGTCAATTTAAACTAAGTATTATGTTTGCTTGTTTTTTCTCTGAATTTTAGGAGATTCTTGAATTGTTTTGAGGGAATAGTCAACTATGACCTATATCTGAATGGCTGTTATTTCAGAATGTACATCTTGATCAATGATTTTTTTTGATAGGTAAGTACCCATTTATCACTAGATACCACCAACGTGTCATCTCCTTGAGCTGTGTGACACACTGGAGGATAGCTGATGCTATTATACAAGCATTCTGTTACTGGAAATAGAAAAAATTGCAATGCTGTTCTTTAATGGTCCTTCTCTTCCTGTTTTAGAAACTGATCTTAAGAATTTTAAGGCATCTGTCTTTGGAGAAGCCAAATACTGTGTCTTCTTTAATCTAACTCTAAAAGCCTCTAAATATTGCTATTATAAATAATCTCTTTATTTCCTGATCTGTCTTAAAAGTAGGACCTAAATAACGTCTCTAGATGCTTGCTACCTAAAGTAAGACAAGAATGAAAGCATTTACAATCTGGCACTATTGAAGAAAACTTAAAACAGATAAAGAAACCTCAGCATAAATTGTCATTCGTGGGATAGATTTGCACCAGTTGGAGTAATACTAAGTAACTTAATGAAGAAAAGAATTAATGTAGGTTAAGCATGTGATAGTCTGATGCTCGGTGATTTTTTTCTTAATTTTAATATCTTTCTGATGCTCATCCTAAATCTTGATGGAATTGAATTCCTCGAATCTCTGATAAAACTTGTATGTACATACCTAGTGAAAAGTACCTATACTGCCTTCTTACTGAAGATGGCCAATGTAACCCTAAGTTAAGGAAAAGACCCAGGTTTTCTGTTATGACTTGTAATTGGGAAACATATATTTTGCAAGTCAGAAGTCTAATGTTTGAAAACTTTTCCTAAAAATTGTTCCATATTTGTCCATTGTGTTTGTGTGAATATGTCAATAATACATTAATGACATAAATGAATTTTCATGCAATAAGAAGCTACTTCAAGCTCTTCTATATAGTATCTTTTTAACAGGGGTGTAACTTTCAGATATTTTATGTGTTATTTTAGTTCAAAGAAAGAAATCCAATATTGAAATGACAAGAAAATGAACTACAGATCTTTATGTGTTTTAACGCTAAGATCGGTGCTTTATCTGTCTCTTCAGGTTTTTGTTGACTTTACAATCAGATGAATCATGAATTGTAACTTCTTTTTTACCAGTTGTACTCGATGGTTGATTTTTTATTCATAAAGTTCATAAAAACAGGTGTAGTAGCATTTTAGCATATACTTATTTGGAATATGTTAAACAGTTGATTAATGCTGAATTCATCAGCTATGAATTGTGCACATGTGAAATTTGGGAGCCACAGTTTATGTTTATGTTATTTAAATTATGTTTAATTTAATATAAGTAAGTCTTGAATATCTTCCTTAGTTTTAATTGGCACCGTTGCTTATCCATCAACATTTTAGGCTGAGCTTGAAACACTTTATGCCAACTTAAAGTCTTTTCTGCAGTTATTCAAATGACTGTCAGAATTATGATGCTGCTAGAATTGTGTGATAAATTATGCTTAAGCATGAGTATGTCCTGACAAACATATTTGTATAAGACGAACACTGTTCTTACAGTAATATGCAATGATATATCTGTACTGGTGTTATAGCTGTATTATATACACCTTTTTCAAAAGGAAGCATATTGGATTTTTAGTTTGTTTACTAGCTTCTTAGTGATTTTTGCTGCCATACTTTGTTGATATAAAATTCCAAGAGGAGAATGCAGCATAGCCAAATTGGTAGAAATGTCTAAAATCCCAAATGATGAAAAAATGATTTATTTTAGATATATTTTAGTAGACTTAATTTTTGTTTCCTTCAAGAATTACAGCCAAATCCTGACTTACTTTGTAAAACTAACTCAACTGCAGGATGAGACTGATCGTGAATGTTAGGAAATGCTTAAATTAAGATCTTTGCTTGAAGCAGCATGCTAAATCTAACTTAAATGAAAGCTGTGTGGGTGAAGCTGACTTGAAATCATCACTCTTCCAAATGCTTAGATCTATTATTTTTGCCATATGTATAAATGCATGCTTTTAGGATAAAATCTTATGAAAAAAACATCCCCTTTATTTAGCATTTTGTAATAACTGAGATGTGAAATTAGCATCATGGTTCACAAGACACAGCCAGCTCAAATAAATCACACAAGCATACAATTTATCAGGTGCGTTGTAAAATGGCAAACACGACTTCAGTGTTCATTTATTTCTTCACATTTAAATTCAGCAATTTAAACAGATATATATAATGAGCAGAGAAAAATTAATCCACCTTTAATAAGATTAATAGAGTAAATTCATTCTAACTAATGAAATGTTATGCATGCGTAGTGAAAAATGCTTTGTCTCTACAACTTCTCATTTTTGCTACAAAATAATACATTAACAAGTGCTTGACAAAGAAATGTGATTTCTTTTTTCATTTTTCATTTTTTTTCTTGTCTAGGGGAATAAAAAGTGCAAGGACAATGCAAGTGTTCTGGGTTATTCAGCAACAGTATCACAATAAGCCAAAGCTTGAAATTAATTTCCTAACTACTACAGTGAAATTGGTTTTAATGAGGAAGCAATCTGACTTTCAGACATTTGGATCCAGCTGTACTGAAAATGTGCAGCCTTTCCTATGTGCGTGATCACTGAGCAGGAGCACATCATTTCTCGAAGCTGTCCAAACCAGTGGTCCCTCTCCCTCACGAGGTCCCCCTGTGCCACGTGCTGAGCTCTAGGTCAGGCAAGGGAACGGGAGAGAGAGTATGGTGGCATTTGTGGCTGTACAGAAGCAAATACGGTGCTGGGGTGAGTGAGGAAAGAAGCAAAGGAGCATGACTAATGCTGGATACATGACCTTGACAGGACTGTGCTTATGCAGGGGGGTACAATTCCTATGAGCATCTTCCTCCTCCCTAAGCTCACCATAAGCTCTTGTTTGATCATTAACTTCATGTTACTGGCTGATAGTCCTTCATATCCCTCTTCTCTGACAACAGAGAATAAAAGTTTGCAAAACACTTTAATTCAACAATTCATCGAATATGTTGGTTTTTCATCTTTCCTGTAATACTGTCTCTGCTTCTAGCTCAGACCTTACCCTGTTGTGCCAAAAAATGACATAATAGCCATAGTTTGAGATGCTTCTGTTGTGCTTCAAAACTCATCTGATAAATCTTAAAGAGTGGTGACAAGAAACCCTCTGTAGCCCAGTGGAAAGTTTGTACTGAGTATTGAAAGTGGACAGGAAAGACAATTTTGTAACTCTTCATTTTTTGAAGTAAGATACTTTAGAAAATAAAATTCTTAGATGAGATAATTTAATGGCTCATTTTAACCTAAAATGACAGCTAATTGGTGATTTGCTTGTAAGTGCCACTCTAACTTGTGAGGAATCCCTTTTGTTAATGATATGTATCTATTTCTTTTTTCAGGTACTTCTTATGATAGCTACAGTGCAATAATTCTGGATGCATGCTAACCTGGACAAACGTATTATGCAGTGACAGTGTTAACACCTGTATTTCATTACTTACATTACTTCCACAGCATGTGGCTGCGAACAGAAGTGGAAATACCGGTTTCTGCTCTCACCTTTCCCAAGATTTAATTTGTAAGCCAACTTTCTTTAAAATATTCAGAGACAGGAGAGATGATGCAATGAGTACATCATCACATGCCCACCCCAAAAGGAAGACAATTATGAATTTCCAGTGCAAAAACTTTCCTACTGTCTGACTGAGAAGGAGAAAACAACAATTTTATAAAGAGAGGACAGGCTACTAAGAGAATTATATCTATATTCCTGGAAGGACTGCAAAGATTGACAAATATTTTTGTAAAGCAATTTAGACCTACAGTGGCACTTTTTCAGTAAGTAAATTATCCACCTCTCAAGTACCTAAATACTGTATTATCAAATACCTGTTTTTAAGTAGTTACTGAAAAATAAGGTAGAGTAAAACGGAAAATAAAATTGTAGGGCAATTTCATGATACTCATTTACTGATCTGTATATCTGTTGTGTTACTTCCTTCTCAAGAAAGCAATTCTGTGTGGAGTAGACTGAAATGGACATCACTGTGGCAATCATGGTTGTTCACAAAACGTGAGTTCTGGAGAGCTGCATGGCTATCTGTTCCAGGAAGGTAGTGATAGTGAAGAGTGGTCTAGCAGTTTCAAAGGAAGCTGAAATTACATGAACATGTGGATGAATAGCTGAGTGGCAGAGACAGCAGAGGTGAGTTTTAAACAAAAGCAGGAAAAAAATGTTGGGCGCATTGCTAAATCAGAAGGGGGGAACGGGGTTTTAGAAGCATATTGTGCAGTTCTATGCAATGCAGTTTGAAGATGTTTATGTCAGAATAGTGGAATTTAGTCTAATGGCGAGTTGCAGAGAACTGCAGCTGCCAGGAGGGCACTTTCAATTGTGTGTACGCAGAGTGTTAGGAAGAGTTGCAGGAATGGGACAAAACAAATGGTGTGATACAATACTGATGTGGACTTATCAAAGGGCTAGCGAAGGGAGCTAGCTCATCTCATAAATAAAGTATCCACGTTTCATACAAAGATAAGTAGTTGGTACAGATCACATCACACTTTGAGAGGCTGTAACAAAATGAGCACTAGGTAGTTGCATCTTCTCTCCAATTAATATTTACAATTAATGGAAGCAAGGAGTCTGGAGAGGAAGACCCTTCTTGGTAAAGCCTTGTTTGTATCCTCAGAGTTGTGTGTGTTTGGACTTGACAGTGTGTGGCTGACTCACCAACGGCGTGAAATGTTTCTTACCTCTTCCAGCCGTACGGCATTACGTACCTGCGTGATACCTCCAGCTTCAGTCAGGCTGGTGGCGCACAGCTCTGACAGATCTCTCATCTGCTTAGGAACTGAGGACTCTCACAATGTGCTTGCATACAGATAAAATATATATGTGTAAAGCGAAGAGAGCTGATTGAGCCGGAGATTAGACACATTTCCTTACTCTGTCCCTTCCCCTCGTCCTCAGTCCCTTCAGAGCTATTCCTGGGTTGCAGTACAGCATCTGGAGGCAACTGAAATGGCAAATTATTTGAATTACGGGATTCAGGGATTTACATTTTTCAAGTCGTAAATTAAGTAAGTAAATGTCATTAGTCTCGTGTGTGCCTTTAAGTACTTGTTCTTTTGTTCAATTTTTAAGTGTCAGTTTCTCAAATTCTGAGTATTTGAAAGTCCCTTCACAAAACGAGGGCAGAGAGGATACACCGATAAAAATGAGGTGCAAATACAACCTTTAAAGGACTCGAAAGGAGCGCTTCAAACAGATTAAATCTACCCTGGCGCACGCCAGCTGTAGCATTCATGAAGTATCCGTGTGTCAGCGAGAACTTCCCGCCCGAGAGCGCGCGGTGCGGGAAGGTGACCGGGCTGGTGGCCCCCGCACACGGAGCGAGCACCGCGCCCCGCCAGCTGCCTGCGCTCAGGTACCGCGGGTCACGGCAGCGCTGCTCTGTGGAGACGGCTGCAGGAAGGGCCGGGCCGGGCCGGGCCGTCAGCTGCTGCCGCTGTCCCGCCGGCTGCACGGAGCCGTGGAGCGGGGCGCTCGCACCAACCGGCTCCCACCCGCGGCTGCGGCACCCGGGCCCGGGCGGTCTCCGGGCCCTCCCGCGCCTCACGGGCTGCGCGCTAACGCCCCGCCCCTTCGCGCCCGGCCCCGCGGGGGCTGCCGGGTAGGGGCGGTCACGTGTGGCGCTGCGGCGGGCGGCCGCGGGGTACCGGCCATGAGCGGGCTCCTGCTGCGCGCCCTGCGCTCCGCGCTGCGCGTGCCCGCCGCCGCGCGCCCCCTGCGCACCTCCGCGCCGCGCGCCGCCTTCGCCAAGGAGCTCTTCCGGGGCGCGCTGAGCAAGGTGAGGGGCGCGCGCGCAACGGCCGCCCAACGGCTGGGCCTGACGGGGCCCGATTGTGCCCGCGCAGGGCCCGGTAACGCGCCTTTAGCCCGGTTGTATGGGTGCCAATAAACGAGGCGTTAACCCCGAGCCGCAGGAAGGGGCTCGGCGCCGCAGCCTCCCGAACCTGCCCTGCCCGGTGCGGAGCTGACCAACAGCAGCCGGGCCCACCGCGTCTCACGCCTTGGCGTGCGCCTCCTGGCCCCTCGAGTTTCAGTAGAACGGTTTTCGGGAAAATAATGTAGCGCTGGCTGGGTCCTGGTACCGGGAACTGGCGTAGCTCCTGGAAATGCCGTGGCCGGTTCCGTCTGGGCTGAGGTACGCGCTGCTCCTTAACGCAGGAAGGGCAGTAACAGGCGTGTTCTCGCGCGGTCGCCCCGCGGTCCGTGTTAGTCACTCGGGTGTGTTTGTCCAAGCCCGCCGGGTCGCGCTGCGCCCCGCTCACCTGCTGCTTGCACGAGGAGCTCCTCACGCAGGGTGGTGCCAAGCGGCGCCGACCCGCAGCCGCCAACCCGTGCGCTGAGGACGCGAAGCTGGCAGAGCGCGCTGTGCGCTGCCGGGAACGGCGCTTGCGGCCCGGGCTTTGACAACTGTGAGCTGATTCTGACGTGAAAGCTGCCGAATTTTTAAATTCCCAAACGGGACTATATTGACAGAATTCATGAAGGATTTCTGCATCCACATAGTTCTTAAAATCTCTTCATTTTCTCCCTAATGCTTCTGATTTGTTTGGGTGCGTAGTATAGTTGAATCCTGTAGATCTCATCAGGTAACATTTCTGAAGCTTTTCCACAAATCTAAATTTTCACAGTTTTTAAAACCTAGTATTTGAAAGGCGTATGTTCTTGAATTTTAATTTCAGTTGCATGATTCGTGCTTTTTTTAACGTCTGTTATTTTAGGAAGAAGTTTTCCCTTATCCAGAAATCAGCAATGAAGAACTAGAGGAGATCAACCAGTTTGTAGGACCTGTAGAAAAATTCTTCAATGAGGAAGGTACAGTTGTTAGTTTCTTACTTGTGCAAGTGATTCAGCGACTGCAAAATGATTCAACCGTAGCAGTTGAATATGATTGTTATAATTTAAGTCATTTTATGCATTTGTTGCCAGTCATATAGTGCTTGATGATGCTATAAGCATGTTGATTCATGGCTTTTTCATAATAGACTACTTAGATGCTGATGAGAATAAATCTTGAAAACAAAAGAAAATGAACAAAAATACAGAACAAGAAGGGAAGTGAAAGAATTCTGAGAGAGAGGTAGGATTCGAAATTGTTTAGCTTGGTTGTATTACTGCCATTTGCTACTTACTGTATTGTAATTCTTTTTTGAAACTTTTTACTTGTACTGTGCTAAGCCTGTTCTCAGCAAAGCTTTGCAGAGATAAACGGAGGGTCTGTGAGAAGCTACAAAAAATCAGAAATATTTATAGTTTTTCGGCTACAGAGTAATGATTCTGTCTGGGAAAGGTCATATTGAAGTATGCATTCCAGATAGGGTTGCAGGGTGTTTCTTCTATTAGTGCTGCAATAGATGAGTCAGTTCGAGAACAGCTGTAGCAAATTGCTTTCGACAAACAGCAATTTCTGAGATAGTTAAACAGTATTGTCTCAGATCTCCTGCTGACAAAGCTATTAGGTCGAGATTGCCAAACACCGCAGGAGTATGAAGAAGCCAGTGATTGTCACAGGTGACAATTTATGAGGCACAGGTAATTTTAACAATAACAACATAGCATTGCTCTCTGACGGTAAATTAAGAATTTATGCAGATTACATTTTGGGGGGAACAGCATTCATTGAGTAAAAAAGCTAGTATTTAAGGGAGGATTGCCCATCTTTGTTTGATTTCATAGCTATTTTTGTTTAGTTATTCAGGGTAATTTATGTGTAAAGGATAAGAATAGGTTAGGAGAGCAGCCCTAAGCAGTTAGAAACTTGATATGATTGGCATTGCATAAGGGAATTCATCTCAGCAACTATTCTAAAGCTTAACAATCTGCAGGCACTATAGACAAAGATCTATATGGGCATAATAAAGGAAGAAATAATAATAAAAAAAGCCTTTCTTCCCCAAAACAGTTGGTAGCATACCACAGATGTGTATCTCACACAGTATAGCTAGAAAATCAGTGTGGAAAAACATCTTTTCGATAGATGCCTTTTATTTCTGAGTAACTTCACTCAGAAGTGCAGTAGAATGCTTAATTGTATCCCTCAGTTGTATTTCATACAGACACGACAGCATCATTTAACTCTGGTGAACGTAAGTTTCTTTAGCAACGTGCTATTACTTCTGAAGAGTTACTTCTTTTTGAGAACTTTTTGGAAAGATGGCTTACGGTCCTTTTGCTGCAGCTTGCATCCTTCCCTGGCTGCCTAATGTGATTCTTGTATATTTTCACTGTCACCACACAGAACTGCTCTGGCAATCCCTCAAGAATTTAAGTAACCCATAAGAACACGATTTTTGTAATTAACCCATTTACGTACTTTTGTTCCTTTTTTAATCCTAACCCTGGCATAGCTCTGGAAGAAAATCCTAGAAATACTTAGCTTGTTCCAGTCATGGATTCTGCTAGCATGCATATGCACAAGCTGTGCACATAGAAACATTTGAGATAATGAAGTAAAGATCATTTTTTTCCCATTTCCAAGTCCTTTTCCCATATCTCTCATCACCATATCATTATAATCTGTATACCTGTGACCTTCCAGTTGTTTCTGACTTTCATGGTGTCTTGAGGTGGGATACCTGAGTGTGAGTTCCATGGCAGATTAGGTTTTGCTTAATTTCTTCAGCTCATTTCCTGAATAGACTAAAAAACAGCCATTGTGCAAAGTGAATTTGCAGCACCCCTCTCCTGAAGGACAAGGCATTCTGGAAACGCTTTTTTTCTGGATCAGAGCTGGGACTACCGGGTGGAGTGTACAGGAGCTACCTGAGTGGTCATGTTCAGAGACCAGAAAGTCAGTTACTCACCTTCGGGGAGGCAGACTGGTTGGGGCCCCAACCAACCTGATATACTTGTAATCCTACAGAAGCTGGTTTAGGGTTTGGGACTCTTCCAGCTGCAAGGGGATGACGGCAAACACGACAGTTGATAGGATCAGGCTAAACCTAGAAATGTGAAGTTGGGGATGAGATGTGTACCTCTGTATCTGGTGCAACAGGTGCTGTGTCTTTTTACTAAAGATGCTTTAGTAAGACTACAGGGTAATTACAGCAGGGAAGGGTGTGAAGCTCCAGCAGCCCCTTTTGCTGTAGGTTATTTCAGTTCTTAAGCTTTGGGCTCTCAAAATGGTATTTAGGTTAGAGGTCACAGTGCTGCTCATTCAGAGACACGGTGACCTGGGATCTGATTTGAGAACTCTGCAGTCTCAGAGATTTTTTCTGCATTAAGAAACAAGGCTTTTAAATTGTAAAACCATCTGTATCTGTAGTGGACTCTAAGAAGATTGATCAAGATGCAAAAATCCCGCCTGAAACTTTAAAAGGACTGAGGGACCTGGGTCTCTTTGGCATGCAGATTCCAGAGGAATATGGTGAGTAAGTGATCAAAAAAAATATCTGTATCTTTAGTGTCTTGCAAAACGTGTCCGTACTATCCTGCGTGTAGTCGTTTGGCCTGGATGTCCACATCAGGAGCACAGGCTTCCCCTCTGGTGAACAAAGAGATGCAGGCACTGCGAGGGTCAGCTGGCTCTTCAGGGAGCTATGGGTAATCTTAGCTCTGGCACCCAAGTTCGACAACTAAATTTAGATGGTGTACATTCCCCTCGGCATAGCATTTTCCTTTTTGTTTGTTTCCTGGATGCAGTAGAGTAGCATGATGTTTTATGGGACTTGCAGTACTAGCTGACGATTTCTAAAATTACACCAGGTTCAAACATGGAACTGATCTGACAAAGCTGTCACCTGTCATTCACAGATAGGAATGTTTGCCCATACAAAGGTATACAAGTATAATGATGACTTATTCAAAGTACAGCTTTTGTATAAAAACTTCTTGAGCGGTACTGAACAAAAAGTTTATGTCCTGAAGGACATTATTGGGGTCAGAGACATGAGTTACTCAGTGGATTACCCCTTAAACTTCCAAATGTGTTTTTAAGAAAATTATAATCTTATTCTGATGCATTTTAGAATGGGATTGAAACTAATACCTAATATGAAATAAGTAAAGTAAGAGATCTCACACTTTTGTCGTATTGTCTTCTGGGTTGTTCTCTTCAGAACTGTGTTTGCCCATCTGCAGACACTAGTTTCAGAGGGGAGGACACCTAATTTTTGAAGAGAATAGTATGAAACAATGTGTTTGTCTTGGTAAAATTACACTGATACTGCATAACGCTGGAGACACCTCAGTATTTATTTTCTGTAAAGCAATATCCTATTTTTCATAACATTTTTTCATTTGTTGTTTTATTGTATTAGGCAACATAACTAGTGTTGCTGTGCTGCACTGATTTCAGTTATTTAAATAAAGCTACTTTTTTACTGCACCATAACTAATTACTGCTAAACACTGCTAACAAGGTTATTTCCCATTTTCCTTTGTTTAAACCTGCTGTACTTATGTCGGTGGTGCCTGTCATATTGTAAAACTCCTCAGTCACACATAGTTCGTGGTATGGTATTCTTCCTAATGGGTTGTAGTAGTGGTGTACTTACGCTTCTTACTTCTTTGTGGACATAGTCTATGCTAAGACATCCCCCAGTTGTATTTTTGATGTTTCTGTACCTGAAAGGGGTTTTTGGGGCGGGAAGGGGCAAGTTAAATCCTAAAGTGTCTGCTTAGAACAAAACACATTTGTTCCAGGTGGTCTTGGCCTATCAAATACTATGTATGCACGCTTGGGAGAAATCACTTCTCTAGATGGATCCATCGCAGTTACGCTGGCAGCTCACCAAGCTATTGGGCTGAAGGTAGAGTTCTTTTATGTCAAGTAGTTCTTTGCGTCTGGCATAGAAAAGGTGAAGTTTGTTCAAGTACAGGGTGAGAGTGTTGTGACTAATAATAAGAATTAAATGATACCAAGTTCTGTAAATTGAGCCAGCTTGATTAAAAATAGCTGGAAGAAATATGGAAAACAGTAAAATATCAGCAGAAGGGCTAAAATTACAGGGAGGTGGTGCAGTCATGCAGAGAATTCAGAAGGGTGCAACTTCTTCCAGCTGAATGAGGCAGCGTATTATATTATGGGAGGTAAGAGATGAAAACGTATCCAAGATCAATGTGTTGTAGCCAACACATGGATTTTAAACTATTTTTCTGTATAATGTAGCCTGAGGAATCTAACTTGTAACACCTTTTATGGTGGCTGGGTAGTAGTATTCTGAAGCTTGAAATAGCACAGAGGTCTTTATAATAACAAAAAACGTTATTCTTGGAATTGAGTGGATAATGCTAATTAAAAACAAGTGTTCATTCCTCACTTTGCTTCCCCATCTGTAGAAGGGGGATAGTGAGCTGAGCTGATCTGTAAAGCGGTCTAATGAGGACTGTAGGGTAAGCTGCGACAACTGTTCCTCTTGCTGGGGCCAGTTTGGGTCAGTTGTGGTTAATCCGTCCTAAATATGCTGAGTACCTGTATCTTAGCTATTTAATCATAAGAAGTCCCCTGTATAGAAAGTAAATACAGCTCTCTACAATCAGAGATAATTAAAATAAGTACACTCACAAAAAAATGTTGAATGCCTTTATCATGAAGTAATTGAGAAATTAGGTAAATCATGTGTTCTGTTCTCTGATTAAGAGCTTTTAAAATTGATGCTTTTGATTCACAAAGTCGTAATGAAGGTATGACAAATTATGGAGTGCTGTCTCAGTGCTCATGCCTTTCCAAGCAACAATTAATTCTTCATTTACAGCATAAGTATATTGAAACCTCCCCTAGGCGGCAGTCTTAGCAATAAGCCATTTCCTATGGGCATTTGAATAACTATGTGCTGATAACTTCGACATATTTTAAAGTCAGTTAAATAATAACGTCCCTTGTTTCTTTTAATATTACCTTGTAATACCATATAATTTGCAAATTAGGCTTCCTGAACTTGTCAAAGTCTGTTGGCTTCTTTTCACGCAGTTTGATGCTGAAAAGTTTTCTATTGTTTAGGGGATTCTCATTGCTGGCACTGATGAACAGAAGGCAAAGTACCTGCCTAAACTGGCATCTGGGGAGCACATTGCAGCTTTTTGCCTCACTGAACCTGGAAGGTACTGGTTTTGTAATTATGGCAAATTTGTAAAAATAAATAAATACAAAGGGTGCTGCAGAAAGCCAACACTAAAATGGTATTTTTAATTGTCTTTGTTACATTGGTTGTTTGGTTACTACGTTAAATATTTACTGTTTTGCACCTGTCCTCAGTGTATATATTAATAGCTATTTTTAAAATCACACATTCTGCTTATGGCAGTGTTAATGAAATCACTAACTGCTGTTTGATTTTAGCTGCATTAATTTTCACAGTTGTTCCCATCTCAACTATTCATCCACTTAATTTCTGGCATTGCTGAATATAAATCAAAAGGATACTTTATGCCATATCTCCCTAGGTACAGTTGTAGCACACAGAAACAACTGTTTTTAGAGCCGAATTTTAGAACTCTGGCCCCATTAAAGAATCAGACGAGATCTCGGTGTTCCAAGAACTCAGCAGCTGTCTTCAGCTGAAAGCCCAAAGCGAGCCATTGTGGCATATTAATTTGTGCAAGAGGAAACTTGCTTCAAGGGGGAGATTATTATGCACTTAGTTATGTAATAAGGTGGTGATTGAAGAGAGTGCTTGAACTTTCAGTCACAGAACATAAACTTTAATTGCTTTGTTGTAATTGAACTGCTAATTCTGCTCCCATGGAAAGTACGTGATGTGCCCAAATGCTCGTTGATAAATACTGTCACAGGTTCATTTATTTTTAATTTCTGTGGAACCTTTTTTCCCTTAAGATACGTAACAAGGGTAGTTTTAAACTTGATTGTGATTTAGGATGACATTTGGGGTATGGTCAAATAGCTCAAAGTGTAGCTCAACAGCATTGCTTGTATGGCATTCTGAACACTCGGGTCAGGTCTTAAGATTGATAACATACATGTTAATCAGCAGAAATGGCCCTGCAGGGTAACTTCAGTAGATTCCATCAGAACTATTGAGTCTAGTAAGTTTCCTTATTACTAAAGAACTAAAATTTTATAGTACTACTTAATGCAACTGTAAACACTCTTTTTTAAAGGATGGGAAGAGGGGAAAAAATATAGTTCTGTTTTTTAGAGTGTATTTATTTCTTTAAACACTGACCAAACACTTTTTTGGCTTTTAGTGGCAGTGATGCTGCATCCATCCAGACAAGAGCAACCCTCAGCGAAGATGGGAAGCACTTCTTACTAAATGGCTCCAAGGTATCCACTCACAGAGTGGAAGTACTACAGTTCTTCTGTTACAAGCCTGTAGAAAGCATTTTTGTCTTTTGCAGCATTATAATTCATTGGTTTTACTAGGTAAGACTCTAGCTCGGTAACTGCGTCAGGCTTTTGGGATTTCCAAACTAGTGAAGGATGAGCATGTCAAAAAGACAGCATGTTGGTTTAGGACCAAACAGAAAAGTACACTGCTCAGGGAATGACTTTGACGAAACGCCTGGTGAGCAAGAAAACATCCTCTTAAGTTCCTTGTCTGTTATCCCCAAGTCAGAGTGCGCAGGTTTTTAGGGAGGGTCAGTTAGTTAGCTCTCCTCTGTGATAGCACAGGTGAAGAGAAACCTGAAACAATGTTTCCCCTCTTTTCATTCTTCGTCATGCTAGATTTCTTAGTAATTTTTGAAAGGAAAGTAGACAGTGCTGCTTGGAACATTCTTGCTAAAAGCAACTGGTAGAATACACTTTTGAAGATACACGATGTTCAGGATTCAACAGTGTTTGATACTCTTGAGGACTTGATCTGTTATTGATATATTTGTCTATGGTGTGAAGAGATGCAGCCTGTGGCCTGCTTTGTAGTATTTTTCATCAAAAGTGAAATTATACTGGGCAGTGGATGTAGAGGCCCTTGTACCCCTCGCATGCCATAAGTAACAGGATGCACAAGCTTTTGTGAAAATGCACCAGAGATCTTAATTTAAGTGAACCACTTTGGTAACCACTTGAGAACAGTGGTTACGAAATCAGAACAAATATTTTTCTTTCTTCTCTCAAAACAGGTTTGGATATCAAACGGTGGCCTTGCAAGTATTTTCACCGTATTTGCTAGGACAGAGGTTGTTGATAAAGATGGACAACTGAAAGACAAAATTACCGCTTTCATCGTAGAGCGAGATTTTGGTGGAGTCACACATGGGAAACCTGAGGATAAGCTAGGCATTCGAGGATCCAATAGTAAGAATCATTTAAAATTGTTAGCAGAAATTGTTTTAATATTGTAATGTTTTAATTTCTTTAGATTATCTGATTTCAAAGGCAAATTAGTCTTTTCCGTATAAGTTTCATGTTTCTTTACCTAGCTTTTCTTCAGAGGCCTTCCTAATGCCAGCTTTGAACTAATAAATCCATAATTATGGACACTTGAAGCTGCACTTTCATGCAGTAAAAGAAATAACTCAGAAGATGAAGCAACCACATAGCTTTAATTTAGAATTAAGTTTTCTTTGTAAGCTTACAGATGATTGCAGTTTTTTTGCCATCTGTCATTTGAACTTGATCGCTGTATCAATTCCATAAAAGTCAGACCTGTAGTTCTCTGTGTATACAATGTACATTAATTGTGTTTTGAATATTTCACATCAGTAATTGATGTAAACCACAGTCCTTTCCCAAATTTCAACTCCTTTGGAAGTTTCCATGATTGTCATTCGCAGTGCATTAGGAAAACTTTCTTTTTTCTGTTACAAAAGTCAGTTATGTTCCTGAATGTCTTTTAAATATTTCTACGTTATAATTGAACAGCAATTTACTCTGTGTTTCAGCCTGTGAAGTACATTTTGAAAATACAAAAGTGCCTATAGAGAATGTAATTGGAGAAGTAGGAGGAGGATTTAAGGTAAGCAGGAAATAATAATTTTTAAAAGTCTGAAGGAAATCTTCCTTAACTCTACTGAAGTTTCCTTATGGGTAGTATCAATACTGCCAAGCTGAAGAACACTGGGGTAAAGACTTCTCAGTTTACCTTATGTGCTTTGTATTAGCTGGTTCCACCAGAACATAGTGCATGAGCATGCCCTGAGTTCAGATTCATATTTATTTAATAAAATTGAAAAGCAGATGCTGCTGTTTGCTAGGCTTTTTAAGATCCTTTTCATGGTATAGGAAACATACTGTTCTCTTCTGAAAAGGGAGGATTTTTTTCAACAGAATTTCAACTGAACTCTTTTCTACTGTTTCTGGAACCAGAACTGTGGACTATGTAGAAGGAGAGAAAAGACTGGTAGCAGGAAATGGTTTGAGCAAAGTCCAGACCTGTCAGGTGGTTTCCTGGGATCAGATTATAGCAGAAGAAAAACTGGGAGTTCACTGGAAGGCTGTCTCGGGCACTGGTTCCTCTGCATTGCACCACAGAAATGTGAAGCCACAAGGTCCTTAACACACTGCTCACTTGGCTGTTGTAACCTGTCTCCAAGTATGCGTTGCAAAGCTGTTCTTAATGGTCCTTCTGAGTTTTCCTACGCCTTCAATAGCAGGCAGCTCCAGATTGAAATGCTAAATAGAATAATTTCCTTTAATGTAATAAACATATGAAAAGGTAATTTTAACAGTTTGTTCTCCAGGGAATTACCACAGGTTGAGAGATAGGAACAGTGACTTTTTGCTAGAGTCATTAAGAGTCTCTTTGAACTGGGTCACCTATGTTTTCTTGGTTAAAAAACACTAATCTTCAAAATCGATTTGTGTTTACTGTGGAGCTGTATTTGTACTCCTTTCGTTCTCGTTCCCTTTTTGTGTATGTTGCTGGAAGACTCAGCAGAATTTTGAGTGAATGGCTGTTTAAAACAGACATACAGAAATATATCCCAAAATGTATTTTGAATGCACCTGAGCATCATATTTCACCAAAATTCTGCTTTCTGTAGGTAGGAGGTCCTTAATTTTGCTCCAAGATTACTACTTGAGAAGAAGGAGTTAAGTTTTACCAGCTTTTTATGTCTGGCATACCTAAGAGTAAGACTAAGATGGGACTGTTGGATATAGAGCTAAAACTGAGTGAGGATTCAGTGGATCATCAGTACCAGAAAACTTCACATATGAACTGGATGTAGTAGATTATCTTAAATGTTTTAAAGCATTTCTGTTGGGATGCTGAATGCTGCTGCACTGACCTGAATCAGGGCTGGTTTCACAGGATAGGAGCCGTATCCAGTGATGAATGAAATCCAGGAAAAGCACTAAACATGAAGTTAGACAGCAGTAAAAGTTTTGGGGCAACAACATGGCCTAAAAAAAAACATTCATTTTTTTTACAGGTTGCCATGAATATCCTAAACAGTGGAAGATTTAGCATGGGCAGTGCCTCTGCTGGAATGATTAAAAAATTGATAGGTAGGTGAATTGGGTGTTGTGGATTGCTGGATGCTATGCAAAAAAAAAAATAATAAAAAAATCATAAGGTATTTAACAATGTTAATTCAAAATAGTAACACTAGCTTTGATCATAACATCACTGTTGTTAGTCATAACACGCATTGACATCTGTAAAATACTAGATTTTCTTGTTAAACATTTTGATTAAAAAACCTGTAAAACACTGAAGATTTCAGTTCCTACATGTAAAGCTCTTGCCTCTGTTGAATTCATTCTGTGGTAAAATATTCTCAGGAAGTGAACAGCATGTGTACTGCTGCTTTTGCATCCTACAGAGTCCTTTAAAACTTCAGATTGGCTCAAAGCTTGCTTTCAGTAACAAGTAATAAAACTGACTTAGAGCAATAGTTACCCGAAACACTAACGGGCATCTCTCTCAAAAAAGCAAATTATTAGCACTAAAACGTGCTTCCCGCAAGAGTACAGGGTGACACCTTGGGCTCGTGTTGTAAAGCCTTTGGCACTGCATTCCCAGAGCTGAGCAGCGCCGTCAGTCTGGGGGTGCTTGTCACACTGCTGAAGCAGTAGGGGTTGGTCAGGCCATAGAAGAACACAACGTGCGGCAGGCATGAGATGTCACAGTAACAGTTGTGCTGTTTTGAGATGGATTTATTTTTTTCTTTTTAAAGAGATGACAGCAGAGTATGCTTGTACCAGGAAACAATTCAATAAGAGACTGAGTGAATTTGGATTAATTCAGGTAATTAAAAAAAATGGAAAACGTAAATGTCTGTGCTTTGTTTTGACTAAGTGCTAGGATGTAGATTATGTTGAGGTTCTTCTGGCTATACTGGTCTGTACTGGTCTAAAAAATTGCTAGAGGTATCGAATTGATATATGTGTAGTGCAGACTTCTGTACGCTGATCTTTTAAGTGATTTTAAGTGAATGATAAACATGCAAAGTAATTTTTAAAGCATTTTCATGATTGCTTTGCAGTAGCACTTTTTATTAAATATTATTTGGTAATACGTTAAACACAAAAACTGCAGTTATACTTATTTTCAAAGTTACTGCAGGCTTAGCTATGCTCTTCTGCATCGGAATCAATGTATGATCCCTCTCACTACTGTTTGACAGGAGAAGTTTTGTTTTATGGCTGTGAAAGCATACGTGATGGAGAGTATGGCTTACCTCACTGCAGGAATGATGGACAGGCCAGGGTTTCCAGATTGCTCCGTGGAGGCAGCCATGGTCAAGGTAATGTTACTGAAAGACTTGCCTACGGCTTTAAGCTAATGCTGACTAACACCCTTCCCGTTTTCAGTCTACATTACAAATTGCTTAGAGGCTCAGGTATTTCTTACAGACATAAATACAGAAACTTCAGCTAGATTTAAGAACTAAAAAAAGACATTACTTTTTATTTCCCCCACATTATAGATTACCTCTGATTCAAAGCTTGTGTCACTACACAAAAAATAAAAGCTGAATACAACAGGTTTGGTATATTGCAGTCCTCTTGAGTTCTGTTTTTATGTGAAAATAGTGGAAATACAGTGGAAATAGTGCTAAGAGTTTTGTTTCCAGCTGCAAATCTGGCTAAGGAGTTTCTGTCCTGGCTTGAACCCAGAATCAGTTGCAAAATACAGAGAGAGGCAGGCCCACTCAGATGGAGCACCACTATTTAAGGGATTTCTGCAGTGTCGGACGGGGGATGAATGCTGCTGGCTGGCAAAGCAGCCTTGAGGAGAGCTCACAGATGTGCATCCCCCAGTGATGGTCCCTTACGGTGTGGGGACATTGCAGTAATGTCACAGTCCTTCCAAAAGTCTAACTTGAGACATAGTAAAAAAAGCTACGTCGTCTGCGCGTATCGTGTGAAGCATGGTGATTAAAATACTGTTCAACACCAGGTGTTCAGTTCTGAAGGTGCCTGGGCTTGTGTAAGTGAAGCACTGCAAATTCTCGGAGGCCTTGGCTACATGAAAGATTACCCCTACGAACGCTACCTCAGAGACACCAGGATACTGCTGATTTTTGAGGCAAGTATGAATATACTGTTTTACCATAAATTGAAATTCACTCACCTTCTGTAAACCTGAGGTGAAACAAATCCAGCACAGTACTCACTTCAATAGGCCTTCGTTCAGTTAGTTGTGAAGTCTGCTATAGTTTGAATAACACTGAAGAACTAATTTGTTTTCTTTGGAGATTTGTCCTATTGTCCTATTATAGATTGTCCTATGATAAACTAAGATACATTGGATTTTATAGATTAACCACAAAGTGTGAGCTTCACTAGGAACCACCCCTAGCAAGCATTGGTATATTTATCTTACATAGCTCAGAAGAGTCAATTTCATTATTGATCTAAGAGCAAAACCAGCCAACCTAGAGCATCATCATCCTATATCATGGGGGGGTTAATATAATAGTTTTGACAGACATTCTGAATAGTAAAACCAGATACAAGCAGCACCTTTTAGACCTGTTGAGGTAGAGAAGCCCTTTCACGCTGGACAGGCTATAGGAAGACTTGGTTAAAAACACAACCAAAAGCACTGGAATTCCTGTCATTCAGCTCACTTTCACACTAATCTCAATAGCTCTGTGAAGTTATTTTTCAGCCATGTGTAGTAATGGATTCCCGAACATCAAATTTGTACAGTCTCATCTCCATTTTTCTGGTTTGCTTTTGCTTTCCCAGCAGGCATGTTGAGCAGTTCTACGGTTATGGAACATATTAATGTTCCTTTACCAGAACAATCCGGAACTTATTTTTTCATCAAAACACATTTAGTCTGGTTTCTTTTTTGTTTTTACATGTGTGTGTGCAATAATGAGAGGCTCAACGTCTTCGCAACTAAATGAAGTCAATTTTATAACCAAGCTAAAGCAGAAAGGACAGTGAACATTCATGGATGGTGGAAGAGTTCTTTTTAATATTAACTAAAACAACAGAATATTAGAAAGGGAAGACAGGCCAGCACACCTGCTTGAAAAATGTTTAGGAAATGTTCATTAATATAGTAAGCCAAATACATAAAATATATGTAAGTAAGTGGTTAACAGAAGAACCTCTCTTTAAGACTGTACATAGACCTAAAAAAAAAAGTGTTTAGTTTTTGTTGCCTGCTTCCAGTATCTGTGACCCCCTGCAGCCATACCTCCTCTAACCTCAAGGCAAAGCAGAGCATGTAAGTTACTTACTAAAGCAATTTTGAAAAAAAATATATATATAAATATTAGCACAGCATATCTAGATTTTTAAAATATTAAAAATATTTTTTACTTGATACTAATTTCAGTTTGTATTATGTTTATTTACAGGGCACAAATGAAATTCTGCGACTGTATATTGCTTTGACGGGAATGCAATATGCAGGCAAGATCTTAACTGAAAAAATTAAGTATGTTCTTATTTATTGCTAATAGTTTTTATTGAATTAGACTGATAGTTACTAAGCCATAGATAAGGGGGAAACTGTAGGAAAAAATGACTGTATTTCTAAATATATTGTCTAAAGGCAGTTCAATGCATAGGGGTCTTTTTTTCCTCTTTAATTGAGGAAATCTTTAATGTTTAATGTTTAGGAATCTTGGCCAATTGTATCTTACCTTCTAAGTCCAGTTTGTAAAAAAAATACTTCCTTACAAGACCAGTAATTAAAATTGCATGACCTAAGATTTTATAAGGCAGTGTTATCGGTAAGACAGCTATATCATGTTTATTGAGTGTCTCTAATTTATTGTACTGCTGAAAGGAACTGGGTGTGAACCACGTTGGATACTTTTAAGGCTGTGTAGTTGTTCTCCAGCCTTCACAGTAAAATGGACCAAAAAACACTGTGCTAGTCAAACTGTAGATGTTTTGGTAATGTCTTTAAAATTTCAAGTGGTTATCTGAACCGCCTGAAACTTCCCTTGCAAACCAGCAAAAGTATTTTAACAGCTGCTGTTTATCCACCATTTTAGAGCAATCAAGAAAGGAAACGTAGGAGTGGCGCTGGAGGAGTTTCTAAACAAACTACGGGACTCGATGGGCAGAAAAGTGGACTTTGGGCTAGCTGGTGACCGTGGACTGGTGCATCCCAGCCTCCAGGTAAAGGGGTGGGGGAAGTGGGGACACAGTGCTCCTTGATAAGAGCCAGGCACTGGTCTTTCATATTTGATTCCCTTTGCTGCTTGTCACAACTTTGTAGCCTGTTTACGCGAGACAAAGTGTATGCTTATGTGAGATTTACAAACTTAAGCAGATTTTTATATTATTTCAGGGGTAAGGACTTAGGATGAATGTTACAACTCTGTATTTATACCAAATCCAGGTTTAGATCTATTTAAATAATTTATGTAAGTTGACCCTTCACAATATTAAAGTCTTTCCTTGTAAAGGTCTGTTGCTGCTGTACATAATAAGCTTAGTTACAAGACACAAGGCTTCTTTTTTCTGTTTAATAGTAATATGGTTTTGGTGGACTACACACATACTTACGTAATCAATTCTTAGGGCAGAGAAGAAAAAAGGTACTTCTGGTTTTTTGTTAGAAAAAAAGTATAAGGCGTGTTCTTCCAACTGTAACATAATGGTATTTTTCAGTATATGGCCTCTAGGTCAGCTATTTCAGGCACAGAGGTAAGAGGATTTGCTAGGATTTGCTAATACTATTCTGTGCACATAAGGCACCTCAACAGCACACCCCTTCGGGTAAATACAGCGTGTTCTGCACTGCCTCCAGGGTACACGTGTCGGTTGAACTATAGTGATGCTGACCTACCTGACACGCTAGGTTGGAACTGCTGCTGAACACCTCAAACCCACAAACTTACATTCAGATTAGAGGAATCATCATAATGAATTAATTGCATTTAAGTATTAATAAAAGCCAAATATGACACTGGAATTTTTTCTACCTCCTTATTACCAGAATTTGAAAATATTGCTGAATTCACCCAATAGTACCACATAACCTTCATTTTCAGGGCTTTCTGTGACCTGCAGCATGTAAAATGAGAGGTTTGTTGTGCAGAACATGTGGAAGATGTTTGTCAGATTATTAGTTGCATAATAAGCATGTATTGAAAAGTTACCGAAGTAAAAGCCAAAACACATTAAATGCCTGTTTTATAGCAAAAGAAAGGTGTTTTAACTGGCTTTCAGTGGGGTGAATATTGAGAACATAGTACTTGCCAGGAGAAAATTCTGGTTGTTTTTGGCTTTCAGGATAACAGGAATGCAGCAAAACAGTGATTTTCCCCTCAGAAAAGATTCAATATTTTTTAATCCCATTCCTTTTATGTACATAGGCAAACTTTCTCTCCTTTATAGGTGGGAAGATACAAAATGATCTAAGAGTGACTTGAACGGAAATTCTAGTCACTGACTAGACATTGGCAGTATCATTACCTTTAGCAGAAAATTGCACTTCCGTGTTTGAGGGGAAAGGTGATCTTTGTTTGTTGAAGCACAAATCCAGGGGTTTCTACAGCATTGCCTGTTGGTTGCTCGATTTAGTATACTTTATTCCTTTGTTTTGATCACTGTGCAGGCAGAGTAACTACTTTCTCATGCAGCAGGCAGTCTCAGCCAGGTCAAGATTTTGGTTTATTGGCTGGGCAGCATAGGAGAAGCTTATACTTTCCAGTATACACTTTGCCACGTATGCTTGTTGGGAAACGTCCCTCTTTACAGTTGGATGTGTTTGTTTGTCTTTTAACCTGATCAAATTGTTTAAATGTACTGAATATTTTAAATATGTATATTCTGTTTTATAGGAAAGTGGCAAGAAACTCGAGGAAAATGTTTATTATTTCGGAAATACCGTGAGAGGCCTGCTAAGTAGGTTTGGCAAGGTAACAATAGGTTTTTTTCCTGTTATCTTCAAGTTGTATCTTTTGAGTTTTTCCTCAACCGCATTGGCAATTCCTCACTAGAATCTAGACTGGACTGTGTTCATATGACATGGACTAGGATTTTCTTTACACACCTGGTTTCCACTGACTATAAAAACAAAACTGAAATTCTGCACACAGTTGATGTAATGGACAACTTACCTTGTTTTTGTTTGTTAAAAAAAAAGTCTCTGAAGTGGCTGTTTTCTTCTACCTCTGTTACCACAGATGCTGCCTGCTGCAGTGCCTATTTAAGTACTTTAAGTACTTCACTGTATGCAAGCAGTCACTCTTTCCCAAATGAAGGGCTATACCAGCACAATTTGAATTATGCTTATTCATTAATATTCTAGAGCAAGTGAATCTATCATTATGCCATTTAAAGTGGTTGAATTAAATAGGAGAAACCAAACTTAGGATTCCCTGGATTTCTGAGAGTTATCTGATGTGTTTTGAGAATGCTTATCAGACTACACCACGGAGCATGAACAGATTTTTTTTGAGTAGGCTTGGTACTTGAATTTCAGTGATTTTGGTGTTTACCAAAGACACAGCAATTTTACTGCTAGCTGCAAAGGCTGTAAAAGGTAGAACATGGTAAATTACTGACTTCGTAGAGGTAGAAAATCAATGTAACAACTTACCTGTCTATACTAACCAAGTATAAACACAAATACAAACTATGGAAAACATGATTTGATTGAAGTCTGCAAGCTAATCATTTTTATTCTTCTAGACAATAGTGGATGAGCAATTGGTTCTGAAGAGAGTGGCTGATGTAGTTATTAATCTATATGCAATGACAGCAACTATATCCAGAGCCAGCCGGTCTATCAGCATTGGCCTGAGAAATCACGACCATGAAGTAAGTACTGTAATAGCAGTCATACCCATTTATCAGCTACACTCCATGGATCACGTGCCTTAACAAAACAGAATTTATTGCCATTCTGCCTTGTTACATGTTTTGTTGTAAGAGACACTGCATATCTTCAGACCTTGCCCTGAAACGTTACAGCCTGCATACATTTTACGAGTCTCTAACCAGCCGCTTTTGTCTTTACTAGCCAACTTTCCCCTCAACTCTGAAAGATGCTTGTTGCATTCTTTGCTGCACAGGCACGATGCTGTCCTAAAAGTGTGCTAAACTATCAGACAGTGCATGCTCATGGCTCAGACTTTGCAAAATCTCAGTGACAAATTACACTAAAACTACACACTGTATGGTAGGGATTTGTATCTATTGCAGCAAACTCTCCTGTAAACCTGATATCGTACCAATTTCCTTCTAAACTGATTGGTGCAAGAGTGAAGTAACAACACCAAGTACCTGTCATGTGAGCTGTAATTTTAACACACATTTGGGAATGAATTATGAATTTGCATGTTCTCTTAAATGTGCTATTACCATGGTGTTCTTCCAAAATGCTTTCCAAAAAGTAATAATACTTTATCATTAGTAATAAGGCGTAACAACAACGGTATTTTGTCACTAAATGTCTTGAAAGTAAAGTGAGAGAGTTTGACAGCAGATGATTAGAGTAGATCATTTAAAATTTCATGGTAACAATTATGCTACATGACAAGTAAATCTGCTACAATTAAGTGTGAGAAAAATTTGGACTGATTAAACTTTAGTCTTCTGTGGTCTGGAGACTGACTTCAGATTTTGTGTGCATAAGCCCCTTCTGGATTTACTACCACCAATGTCTTTTCGTCAGTTTTCAGTGAGGTCATCCCAACTCTGAGACTCAGTAGCTGTGGGAAATGAATAATAACTAAGCATCAATTATCTTACAGGGCTCCGTATCAGAGATACAAAACCAGAGGTTCAGAAGCTTGAAGTATTTTTACTGCATAAATTTTGTTCATGAAATTCATTTAGTAGTTTTTAATTGAGTTTTGCTACTCTTTCTCAGGTGCTGCTTACAAATATCTTCTGCACAGAAGCGTATTTCAAGAATAATTACACCATGGCTCAATTACAAAAATGTAAGCTCTGTAAAATATATGAAGTATTTTTTTACGCTCTTACGGCTTTGTCTCTAAACAAGAGTAGGTATTTTTGATATGACCAACAGAATTTCCGCAGTGGGGAGGAAAACAAGATCTATCAGTAACAAATTCTCCTGTAAATAATGCATTAGCTATCAGGTATTTGACCTATTCATCTCTAAGTACTAACCATTTAGATACTTGTTCTGTGAAAGATTCGGTCTGCAATAATCAGAATCTTTTTAGAAGACGCTGAAATTTTCTGCCACTAAAGTTTAGATACTCGTATTCTAAAATCCTTTTTAAAAGAAAATTAGAAAAGCTGTGTATTGTACTTAAGTTACCTTTCCTTTTGCTTCTCCGTAGATGCAGATGAAAATCTGGATGACTGTATTAAAAAAGCTGCAAAGCATGTGCTGGAAAAGAGAGCTTATACCTGTTCACATCCACTGGACAGGACATTCTAATTACTTCACTGACAGCAAATATTGGTGACTGTAAAATGAACAGTAACTAATTTTCTGTAACTCGAGTATTTGACACCTTAAAAGTAACTATTTCATGAGTTTACCAAATGTAACCAGCTGTATCTGTGTAAATTAAAACAAACTTCATAGAAAGATGATAAATAAATTTTATTTAATTCTCAAATTTATCTCATTAGATTTTGTCTGTCTGTTTCTTTTGATGTTAAATAAAAGCAGTTGAGATTCAGACTGAAATATCTTTTTCCTGGAAGGTGAGTTTTTCTTTTTTTTTTTCCTCTTTTTTTTTTTTTGTCTTTAAGTTTAAATCAACTACATACTGGAAGACCATTTACTTACAATGCCTTTTGCTTGGAGGGGACCTTGGGAAGTCAACTTGCCCAATACCCTGTGAAAGGCAGGGCCAAGTGCAATCAGCATTGCCTTGTCCAGGCAAGCTTTGAGTCTCTCAAAGGAGGGGTGTTGTGCTGCCTGTCTCAACTCTCCTTTAGATTTTTTTCCCTGTATTTATCAGAACTTTCTGTTCTGTTCCCCCTTGGTCCCGGCCTTACACTTACTTAGCTATTGTTTTTTTGTTTGTTTGTTTTTAATAAAAACAAACTTCATTTAAAGCTAAATTGTCATCTAAACAAATGTCATAAATGATCAATTTTTTGTAAACATCACTTAAACTCCATGCCTATTTACACTTTTTTTTAAACCTAGCCTCTTGGTAATCTCCAAATACAGTGTAGGTGCCTCCTACCTCAGCAAGTCAGTTTTATCCTGTGACTCATCCTGTCCTACTTGCCTTAGGGAAGTGTTTGCTGGCCAGATTTCATTAAGGCAATTATTTTGGGTCACAGGTACACATTTACCAATTCTCTGGTATTTACTGAGTGCTTTCTGTTTACCAAGTTACCTGTGTCCAGAGTAACAGCTGGCGCTGGCATTTCATTCTGGAGAGGATCTTCCTGTTCTGCACTGATAGCAGTGCAGCCCCTTGCTGATGGGTCACGCTTGTAAATAAGTGAATGTTTATAGCAAAATAAACTGGAATGGAAGGAAAAAAAAAAGTTGCTCAGATTAGGCTGCATCTCTTTAATCTACAGGTCTCTGAATTGCAACACTTCAGCAAGCAAACACGTTTACCAACCACCACAGCATCTGTTAAAGTTGTGGTACTACCCCACAGGTTTGCCACACGTATCAATTACTGTTACTTCATTCCTGGTGCTTGACTCTTAGGAGACTTTGCTCAACTCAGTCTGCTGTTGAACCTACTCGAATATCAGGGTCAGCCTCACGGCTCATGAGCAATCGTTTTACACGTTGACACCTAAAAGGCTGACATCTGACCTCGTTAAGCATGACTTACAGCAAGTATGGGATTCTGGACAAGTACAGCAAAAACTGACTACATGCATGAAGCACAGCAGTATCTTAGAAGATGGGATTGCATGAGAGCAAAATACCAAATAATCTCCCGCACTAAGGAATAATACATCAAACCACTTTACATTCCTCCACATGTAACTGAATTAGTAACTAAACGTTTCCTGTTAATTCTAGATTTGTTTGCTGGCCTAGTCTAGAAAGGTCAAACAACATGAAATGTCTTCAAATGGCTAGCAGTGTAATTAAACTGCAGGTAAGAATTGCTCTGCAAGAACAAGGCTTTGCATTTCTTAGATTAGACAGGCTGCAGACCACAGTCTCCAGTGTAACCTGAAGTGCCAGTGTGGCTGCCAGTACTGTGGGAAGAGCCTGCAACTGTCGGTACTGCACAGTGACACCCAGGGCACGTGATGACCAGTGGTGCTCTCCTCCTTGATTATGGGGTTGGGCGTCAAAGGTCAGCCTCCCAGAAACATCAAGCTCTCTCCTACAGAACTGGTTCCATTTGGATACACCCTAAAATTGATCAACCTCGTAATGTATACTACACTATCCTTATACTATAACACCTGAGATACAATATATAAAATGGTTTGGGAGCCTTTAACATAGTAGCCCCCTTTTTCCACATTCAGTGCTTTCTAGCAATTAGGTTGCTTACTTGAAATCTGCGCCTTTGAGTTTTTCAAACTCCTTACGCTCTCTGTTGTGGCAGGGGATAATGTTCTTGTTCCACTTCAGGCTGTGCTGACCTTCAGGACCTGGTACAAAGCCAAAACAGATGCTCTTCCTCTTGACTGGTAGGACATCTGCGCTGTTCTGAGAAGGCTGATTGTCCAACACCGCCAGGGCTGGGATAGGCTAGGATAAGAAAACATGCTTGGTTCTGGAGGGCTCCCCCCACCCTTGTTTCTTAGCTAGTAGACCACTGGTAGTTCTTGCCTTTGTGAAGGGATGTTTTCACAACTTATACAATGATTTTATAACACAGGACAGAAATGTCAGCCTCTGGGCTACACCAAGAAGCCTTGGAAATGTGTTTAAGAAACATTGGCTATGACAGACTTATATGTCTGAGAGCCAGAACCAGGATGTCATGAAGTGCAAGCTGTAAATTGTATAATAACAGTATTATTTATATGCAGACTAGCATAAAAAAGGCTGTGTATTGAAATTACAGGAAACGGAGTCCAAGATGAACACATTTCATAGTTTTGAACAGCCAAATTAAAGCAGAAGGCAGAGCACAAAGCAGTATTCAGTTCAAAGCCTGACACTAACCTGAGGAGGCCAGGCAGCTTGCTGCTGTGTTCATTTAATACAAGAACTGGCCTTCAGAATGCTATTAAAAAAAATGGGAGGGAAGGCATCAGCCTCAGAGGTTTAACTCTGCTTGTTATGGACATTCTCATCATTTCTCTGTTTTTGTTGGTTTGTTGGTTGGTTTTGTTTTGTTTTTTTCTGGAGCATTTTTAGCCAACAGAGTTTCAATCTCTTTGATCAAAACTGGCTTTAAAAGCATGCTCGGTGTTTGGGTCAGTCATTTATACGCAAGCACTGACTGATTCACCCAACAAAAGATCAGTTAGGTGCAGGCCACCCATACAGCTTTTCATATTTATGAGCACAAATCCTTTCATCTTCCAAAACAGAGGTGTCTGTGTGTGCCTTTTGCACCAACAGGCTGATGTGCAATGCTCAGAAAGTCTGTACAAAGCTATGGTAATCAGGAGAGCACATGGTGAGGCATTTGGCATGCAGACAACAGAAGCCCCTTAACCCCTAGATTTTTTAGGGGACAGTATAATTTCTTTTAAAGCTGCTAAGCCAGCTGACAAAAAATTGTTCTTCCTTTCTCACCCTCCGCGCGCGGACAGCAAGTTAGTTAATTGAACAGAAATCTTCCCCCATACTCCACTATCTCTGACTAACACAGCAAAGAATTAAAAAATAAAAATAGAAAACATCAGACAGGGCAGAAAATTATTTTTAAGACTTTTGTAAGGTTGAGTCAACCAAGCATCAACTTAACAAATATTGTTGCTTCAAAAGCTACTGTGCTAAACTGTCATTATCTGCCTGCCACAAAGTATAGGAGCGCTGTTGCTGCACAAAGGTAGGTGCCAAGATCAGTACCCACAGACAGTTACCCTTTACCTTCAAAATTAGTCCTGGCTTCCTGAGTGAGAATTTCAGAGGTTCATCTTTCAGAAGTCCTTGGAGCTTCTGTAGCTGACAACTGGCTCTTGGCCCGCGTGTGGATAATTCGGCTGCAGCAGAGCACCGGTGAACTTTCAGCTTGGGACCATCAAATGCAGCTTGCACAACCCGAGTAGCATCTTCACAAGGTCAACAACAGATGGTAAAAGAAAAGCAGACAATAGGAAGCCGTTAGATGGAAAAGAGAAGAACTTCTGAATGTTTGAACAAGGATGCTAAGAGCTTGCTATTGCCAGGAACAACCTTTCTCACAAGGATTCAGCTACAACAGCTGATAATGGTATTAGAATAATGGCTAGTGCCTCATAGCAAAGACAATTCACAGTCCTGTAAACACCATGAAACGCATGGAAGTGAAATTAATCCTGTCTAATTTCAAACGCATTTCTCTGTCAGAAGCACTGGAGAAGAACTGCACTAACCAAGTGTTTTGCAAGTTACAGGGCAATGTACCACCAAAAACTTGTCAAAGAGCAACGATTCCAGTAACAACGATAAAGCTATTATTTTCTACACTCCAGTGAATCTCAGGGGGTTCTGGACAAAAAGAAACACACGGTCAGCTTTTCAGAATACTTTTCAAATACTCGAGTACGATTCTAGTGTTCTAGAATTAGTACTAGATACTAGTTGTAGCATTCTAGAATAGTATCCTACTCTATTTCCAGAAATAGAGTATCCTCGCCTTCATAATTAATGCAGCTTTTCCTTTCACTGTTTAGAGGTGGACACGGGGTGACACACACCGACCACTTCACCAACGCACACACTCCAGGCTGCTGTGCTGACAGCAAGCAAATGTAACTGGCTGGTCTCAGGCTCATTTTGTGGTATTACTCGTCATCTGTGTGGTAGCTTTTGTCTGAGCTTGATAGCAACAAAAGCTGATTGTTATCAATCCCTACGGACAAAGGAAGATCGGGCAGCCAACAGAGCTAGCTTTACAGAAGAACCAGCCAAGAGGGCCCTGCACCCTTCTGTCATACTGTACTGTAGACAAAGGAACTCAGGCTAAGAAGTTAAGTGACTGGAGGGGTAAAATCGGAGTATGGTGAAGGCCTTACATCCTGCAATGTTTCATTTGCTTGACAGTGAACACTTCTGCAGTCCATGGATCTCCTGATAAACCTCGTGGCGTTCACACTCCTTTCCCTCCATGGCAGAACTGAACGGGCTTCAGGACCGTATGTCAGAGCTTCGAGTTAAAAGCTTTGGGATGAGCAATTTAACAGACACATTACCTGTCAGTGGGGCTGCTGTCACGGGCGGCTTTGTGTAGAGATCAAAATCAACGTGCCGTTTGTCCCAGCTCCATCTGTCTCGTGACAGCACTGGCTCCATGTTAGCATACAGAGCACTCGCCTGCCATTTCTAAATTAAATTTGAACCCCGTTAAGTAGCCAGGCTAAAATCACAAGGGAGGAGTCACAAAAAAAAATAAGTTAGCTAGATTTCTGGGCGATGAGCTAACAATTTCCAGACTTCGCTACACAAGACCACTTCTCTCTGCCAGTAGCTTTTCAGCTTGTTCTGCGTACACTAGAAACATGGCAGCAATATTCATCTTCCCAATGGTGAAATACAGGTCAACTTTTTGTGCCCCTCTGACTACTTGCTGATGAAATACAGGTTAGATTAATCAGACTACAAAGTAATTCCCACTCTGTTGTTTGCCCCGTATTTTCAACGTTTTACCTAAAACTCTGCAGCTAAAGGATAGCTGAGTGAGTGCTGAAACTGCATGGCAATATTGTAGGAAACTAGACAAACTCCAAGAACTTGTTTGCCTCCCTCAGGACGATGTGACAAATGAGCACATTCTGTGTTTGAGAAGAAAACCAGAAATGTCTGTAGAAGCAATGTGTGAAAATCAGACCGCTTCCGAATGGGATCCTAGTTTTCTGCTTTTGTTTGTTCCACCTTTCTGGTAACACGTAAATTGAGAATCCATCTCCATTACCAAAACAATGCTGGTCACATCTGTAAGGTCCCCGTTTGAGCAGAGGGAGCCTCCTTCCTACTTCCTCTCACTGCCACAGCTGGCATTGATGCTACCCCGCTAATGGCACTGCCAGGTTACACTTAGTGTCATTCAGGGTAAGACATCAGCTCTCTTCCCCTCTCTCATCCCATCCATAGGTGCCAACTGTCAATACAATACAACATACCAGGCAACCCTTAATCCCACTCCAAACGTCAGTCTCCCATTTACTTCAGTAACTCTGGAGTCGATCAAGGGCTGCTGCACTGCAAGCCTGCTACTCCTTTTGCTACCCCTTTTTCAGCTTGTCCCGTTTTCCATCCTGTATGGCCCAGCTCCCCTCCTCTGTTTCGCCTCTTCAACAAAAGGCACCACAAACTACACCGCACTCACTCGCTTCGGTTACTCTTGATCAGTTTAACTTCTCTCCCCCAAGAGAAGGTACGTTCCCCAGCATCATGGGACATCAGAAAGCACTCTGCTTTCATTAACTCTTTCACTTCAGCTACACTCTAACCTTTCTGAGGAACTAGTTTCATTTGTAGGAAAAAAAAAGTACGGTAAATAAAGTCTGAAAAATTAAAAGAACGTATACACATTCTTGCAAGATACAGTCACCGCAAGGTAACAAGCCTCCAAGCATTCAGCTGTCCCACTGTGCTGTGACTGTGTTCATTAAATCTCCTGCCTAACAGCAGATCACAGGTGCTTAAGCAGGCACAATGCTGAATGCTGAAGACTGTTCAAAGCAGGGAAGAGTTAAAGTCACATTGATGATCCAGAAAAACAGCAGAAAACTAGAACTTAAAGAATAGCAGTAGAAGAAAGGAGAGGACACGGCAGAAATAAACTGATAGAAAACACCCCATATAATTGTAACCATAAACCATAAATACCAGATGGAGGAAAAATAAGCAGCAAGGGACTGGTAACATGAAGGAAGGTTACAATTAGATTGGCAATTCATGAAAAACAGCCTGGAACACATCCATCATGGAATGCAATTTTGCAGTTCTTTTGATGCTGGACCCCACTTGCACATATAAATCAAAACATCATACACCCCATTAATACCTATTAAAACCAATTTAACACTGGAAAATAGGTTTTCTGTATGTGTTCAGAGCACAATTTGTGTACCCAAACAATCACCTGGGTGAGCTAGGTTCTGATGTACCCAAACTGCAAATACGGGTGTCAGCCTCAGCTTGCCTGGGCTGTATCCCTCAAGAGCAACTTCCAAATGCTAAAGCAGTCGACCTCTTTCAAGTATGCTAAAATGCTTCAGTTCACTTTGGACAATTCATTTAAGTTTAATGTTACCTGGCTTAACTCCTCCAGACGTGCCTCGCCAGGCATCTGAGGGTGCAGGTTGCTTTCAATACTGCTCTTATATCCAGGAAATACAAATCCATCCGGTGACAGCCACATGCTCTTGGATTTTGCAAAGGATTCCTTACAGGCAGCAACCACATCAACTGGGTCAAATGTAGCTGACAGGTACTCAGGACAGTAAGTGAATCTGTTCTTTGGTTCCTACAAATAAAATTTTAAAAAAAGTTTGTTTTTGTTCCTGTGAACTTCCCGTTGCTGGAAGAGGAGAACATTTCCCTGAAAAGTCCAGTCTAAGACAGAACCAGCACCACTTCGTTACTTAAGGCTCCTACTAATCATAGATCAAAATTATACAGGGAGAAGAACCACCATTAAATACTCAGAAAAATAATTTTTGAATTTTCTCCTGTTATGATCCAAGAATCAATTTACTATCAGGTGTTATAATGGGATCTCTGAAAAATAATCACAGAATGACATACTTTTAATAGTATTTCCATTTACTTACGGTTGCAAAAAGAATTTTAGCGCATACTGTGTTGTTCATGGGTGTAACATGAACACTTTCCACAGAGCTATCACGATTTCCACTAGCAGACAGGAAAATAACATTTGTTATTAAGATTCAAGCCAGCTATTCAGACAAGAGCAGATAAATGTGACTCTCCAAATGTGTTCTTAAATACGTTCTCCAAATCACTTTATATTGCATACTTCAACATTGCAATTACTCAAATTCTCCCACTTACAAACGTGTGGGACTCCAAACTGGAAAGATTTCCAAAGTCCACACTCAACATTAGAGTCCAAGTGATGGGGAACAGACAACCTGACTAGAATGCACAATATTAGAGCAGAATTTCACACAGCAAAAAAAAAAAAAAAAAACACCACTTCTGGGGTACCAACTTCCCACCCTAGGTACTAATACAGAAGTTACCAGTGTATACCTATTTAATTCATCTCTCTTTTAACACTGCACATGTCAAGCTAAGATCTTCCATTTACATCTCTCACTTCACCTTTGCCATTTCCTGGCGAAGATATTTCTTTGCAAGTTCTGCAGAATTCAGGCTCTGAGAGCTGTAGTTATGAACAGATTTGCCATCAACAGGATAAATCCTGAAAGCTTCAAACTTTGGCTTTTTCATCTTTCCTTTAAGTTGACAAACAGCATCAATGTTAGCCTGAAAATAGAGATCACATGTGAGTTCTGCCTGAATTGGGAATGCAGAGTGTTACCAAAAAATTACAAACAAGCAACCAATACTGCAAACATTAAAAAGTTTAAAAAAACATTAACATTTAAAACCCTACATTTATATATTTGGTGCTCAACAGTTTTGTTAATAAAATACTCAATAAAAAGACTTTATTAAAAAAAAAGCACCATTTTTCCTACAGGTTAGTCTTTCATTTCATCCTTGCACATGACGTGCTGTGAGACTAATGGCAGTGCACTGGAGACAAGCACTCACCAGTGAACAACTTCTACTGCAGATCTAAAGAGCTGCTCTGGAGCAGATGCTGGTCTCCATCAGATGAAATCAGATTAGTTCTTTCATTTCTATGATTTTATTAACAGCCCAGCAATTACAGTGACATGTGTAACAATATTCATTACGACTCTTCAAATGTCTCTGCTGACACGGTGTAATTAAACCCTCATACCTTTTCTTTCACTTAAGAACATATTCAACGGTGTTTACTGCAGTTATGGCTTTGAATTCAGACTTTGACACAATAGATAATTACAGCAAAAGGGGTAAAGTGCGTTTTGGATATCAGTTCCCTGTGACAACATTGAAAAGCTCCCTAATCTATTCAGTGCTTTAACTCCAAAATATTTTTTTTTACATCAAAAAGTCTGAAAAGGTTACTTTATCAGCTATTAACAGAGTATTTCATATCTTCTCATCTACAGATCACTTCCCAGTCCTCTTTCTCTCCTGATTTAAAAGCATGTATAAAACGAAAACTGGTTAAAACATGGATACTGGGAAGACTGCAAACTTCAGACAAAAAAACAAAATTACCTTACGTATAACCTACATAGAATACTTGGGCCAAAGAGCGCTGCTGCTTGCATCCTCCTGTGACGTTATAAATACAAGTACCAGGAACAGTTAACTTAAGACTGTTTTCTTTTCTAGCCTCATCTGATACTCCTTTATCAACAGACTAAATGTGAAAAAGGAAATACTCAGAAGTTAAATGGCTCTCAGTAACTCCAGGACAGTGCCCTCGTGTAGAAGCATAGCTTCTGATGTCAGGGAAAACCTCTTTGTATTAAAAATATTCACAACTATTCTTCTCAAACCATGGGATGGCTGGAGTCCTCGTCTAAGCAATGTACTCCAAAACACTTCAGACTCCCTGGAAACATACATGATCTCTCTTCTTGGATGTCTATATGGACAGGAAAGGTTTTAGTTTCAATGTGTTTTCCCTGAGGCAACAGGAGGGGCATATGGCTGCTGGTAACAGGCCAGAAGATGTAATAAAAGTCTTCAAAATTTCTTTAAAATTAAGCTCCGTCTGCAACTGCTGGTTTTATTTAGTTAATCATTCTGGTTGTCCAAACACGAGTAGGTCTTTTTCAGGGCCAGAGAAAGAAACAGATTTTTTTATCTAAGCTTAGCTGGCCTGGCCCCACACAGCAGCTGAAGCCTGTGTAACACACTAAAGCACTGGGGGAGCTATGGAGAAGAAAAGGACAAAGAAAAATAGAAACCAATCTCAAAATAAAAATGGCAAATCCTTTAAACAAGTAGTTTCCTTACTACTCACACACCATCTCCTCTCTCTACTTGTAAGCACTAGAATTGCTTTCCCCCTTAAGAAACAGTTACTTATGCAAAAAAATTTACCGTGCACTTTGTAATAATGATGTTCCAATACCTACAAAGACCTCGGGAAAGTCTTTAAATCTAATGAGCAACTGCTTCAAGAGAAGGAGGAGGTGACTAAGGATATGAAGATTTGCTAGGCTTTCTTCTCATGCCTCACTACTCACCCTAATGTGGTTTCTCTCAAGAGACATTTTTTCTGCCATTTCTTTCTTCCACTGCACATACTTTTCATTGTAGTTGTCTAATGAAGAATATACTGTCTTTTTCTCTCTAATTTTTCCTGATAGTTTACAAGCATCAGAGGAGAACAAGGGCACAGGAGGTTTACGAGTGAAGAGATCCTCATCAGTTAATGGTACTCCATACTCTTGACTCAAGACTGTGATCATTTCTGCTGAGGGCAGCAGGTCCCTGTGAATCACATCCCTCAACCTCTTACACTGACAGAGGTAACTGAGCCTACAAACAGACATCAACACATTATTAGTTTACAAAATCGTTACTGCAATCAAATCGTTACAGTTGAAATTACTGGGAGAAAAACTACACAACCTTCTTGAAATATCTGTTAAGAAGTTCAGGTCAGCTCAGTCATGCTAGTGTTTGGCAGCACCAAAGAAGGTTAACAGTTAAATAAAACTGAGGAAGAGTCTAGGAATGTTGCTGACACTAGAATCAGCTGCAAGATAAATGATTAATTGCTGAATTTCTCTACTCTCCGACTGGAAAGGCAATAAAGCAAGCTCTCTTCATGCATACTGGTTCTAATGCATGATCCATATTTAGGTTGAGCACCCACTATATCTACCCTGCCTTGCCTCTTTTACATCTCATTCTGATCAACTTTCATCCTACGTGCTACTCATGGTATTTACCTCACACGAAAGTCACGTTTAATTTCTTTTCAGTAAATTTGGCCTGCAAAGCCCAGCATTAATGCAAAGGTGGTTCCACATACATGACAGCTACAGAACACCCTGCGCACGCACTCCGCACAGCCCCACTTGAATTCCCAGCCTCTCTGGCTCAGGCCATAGCAAAGGCCATGAAATAGCAATTTAGCTGGTAACCCAAGATAGTATTAGGATTCCTTCCTAAAACTGAAAGCTTATTCACTCTTTTCTTACATAGCCATTTATTTGGGAGTAACTACAAAGTACTGGAAGGCAGATCCAGTGTAAAATTACCTCAGCAACGTTACTTCCTTATCATTATTTCAGAGCAATACATACAACTAATAACATACATTAATTTCAAAGTTGCATCAGCATTAATAACTGAAATTGAGTTTATATTAGTACATAAAAAAATGAAATTGACCACTCTGCAAATTAAACATGTTTGTTAGTGTTTCTGCAGTTAACATTACTATTTTGGCTAATGCTAGCAGAAGGCAATGTACCAAGAAGCAGCAGTTTCTGCTCTGCACACATTAAACCATGGACTGACCTCAACAAACCAAAAAAAAAAGCCTTAAAAAAGCAGTCCTGCAAGCTGGAGACTCTCTTGAACACAGTTCACCATCTGCATATACCAGTGAAGAACTTGTTTGTATTTCTTTGCATAATTACTGACACAGAAGAACAAGGCTACGGCAAAAAGGACTAACGTGCTAGAAGCCTGCCAGCTGTCTCTTCCACTCAGTGTGGCAGACACAATTCACTCGTCTGTGATGGTGGTTGCTGAGAAGAGCCTGTGTCTAGAAGAACACTGTTCTTAGCTACTGAAGTGCCTTAACTGCAGCTCTCTGATTTTACAGCAATGACTGCTATGAAGTATAGTGATCGTTCTTGCAGCCTCACTTCTTTCTATAGGAAGAATAAACACTTGCATTTAAAATTACCTCAGCCATGCCAAAACCTTGACTTTCACAGCAGGAACCTCACCTGCAGCTATCTAGCAAGTTGTGCACAGCAGCCAACGTGCTGATTTTTTTTCCCTGAAAGGAGATACTGCAATAAAATTCCCAAAGAAAATTATCCACCAAGTATCTAAAAGATGCAGCATTACATTATGTTCTGTTTCAAATATTTATTTAGCCAGTACATAGCTGAAGAAAGGAAGGTATCAGCCAACCATTGCTGAAGGAAAAAAAAAAATAGAAAGGACTTTTCCTTTCACAGTGATGGCCACCAGTCACCTTCTGATTGCATTCTTTTCCTCACCGCCTCCTAGAACAACCTTGAAACAAACTACAGATATGTGAAGAGGTTCACCTGTTATGTGCAGGTCATTAAAATGAGTGAACTTCAGAACTTTAAGTGTAAAGTTAGAGGTTTTGCTCTTTGTTGTCTTAATGAAGTTAAATTTCATTAGTCATCAGCAAATAAACATCTTGAACATATGTGGGTCAGCCGACAGGCAGAACCAGACAGGTCCATTAACCGAGCCTGCCAACTCAGAGGCATACCGCCTCTGTTCTCCAGGAACTGCCTGGGCAGTGTGACATATGCAAAATAAAACTTGCAGTAGGTGGGGAATCTAGACATAACACACATTACTGAATTTGTTTTAATAAAATGCAAGTGTGTGGGAGGGCAAGTGGGAAGGATTCTATGAGTTTGCACATATAGAAACACATTAACTATCACATTAAAATATTTTTTCATGAAATCAGATTGATGCCTAGGAGACATTTGTTCTTTCTTGTCTCAGGACTGAATATCCCCATTCATTTCCCATAACCTTTGCTGAATTTCAGTTCAGAAGTTAATTTAAACAAGCCAGACATTTAATAGCAAGAAAGAAGGCAATCACAGTACATCTCTGCTTTCTAAACTCAAGTTGCTTATAACAAAGATGGATGGGACCTTTTTCTACCTCTCAATAGATGTGTCTTAATTTACAAATGAACAAAAAGACACGCACATAAAACTTTTCATAGATTTATAAATTATATAGTGTATGCACACATGACTTCATCCACTCCTTTTTAATCCATCTCACAGGATGTTATGTCAAGATGTTTTAAGGCTCATAGCTGCAAACAATTGCATACTGACAAAGTGAGCAACATGGCAGAGATCTAGCAATAAATCATGCAACAAAACTCAGAAAGAGAAAGCCAGGAAGAGGAAACAGATTCTCTCCAACTCACACTGAACTCTTCCTTTCTCCAATTACTTTACCAAAACTATCGGCACCGTTGATCCCCCACTAAGCAGGGAATTAAGAATTCCCCACTTAGTTCAAGTGACTTTCTGGATCTATCAAGTCCTCCTCCTTTACTCAGTCCTATATCACCTTCTCTGAGGGAACAGAGCAGAGAATAAAATCCTTAGCAGCTGATGCTTCTGACACCAGAAGTTTCTTTCCTCTATTTCTATTACATTCAGGTATGTTCTGATGCACTATCCTACTGATAAACCCCTTTTCTTTTCTTTATATATATATATAATATATATATAATATATATAAACACTCACCACTATCCACTTAGCACTACATCAGTATTTAGTTAACCATGCTCTTCTGACTTAGCGTTTCTCATCTAGAATCTGAACTACCCATCATGCCCACAGATTGCTTTCATCAGGGAAAAAATGAAAGACTATTACTTTTCACATGAAATATTCACTCTCCTTTCATAATATTTCACTTCCTTATTTCTTGACTACAAATCTAGAAGAGCCATACCTGGACAAGGCTTGGAAACATGCCCAAGGAATCATACCTCTGACATAAAGCAGAGGCTGTTTTACTATAGTGAAGAGGGGCATACAGAGGCAGAAATGATAAAAGATAGCTTCCAGGTCTGTATACAGGCGTTGACTGAAAGACAGTTGTGAATTATACAGTATTTCCAGTTGTCCATCTTCATGTCTGTAAGTCCTGTAACAGAGTACCCCAATGGCAAGGTTAAATCCATCAGCCCGTATCGCAGGTTTACTCAGCTCTACAGTACAATTACTGTCGCTCATGAAACTGCCTTCCTTTTGTCCTTTACATGGAATGTCTTATTCTACAGCCTTCCCTTCACGTGAACTGTTCTGAAAAAATTATTATGGACAAAATCACAATGACAATATCAAAATCTTTATACCTTGAATGATTTCAACAGGTGTTCTTTTTAAACCACATCTGAAAGGTTGCTCATCTCAGTTTCATCAGCTTTATGCTCCTTAACAGCCTTATTATAGCTACACAAATGCATTACACAAATATTGCTGCTAAAAATACCAAGATTCATACTGCAGCAGTAAAACAAAGTTTCAGTTTAGCTTACAGGCGAGCACTCACAAGATGTGACTTTTCATGCAATAAATAATTTCAGTAATTGCAGTGAAGTGACTTGCAATGAAAAAAAAAATACCAGAAAGTTTCAACATGTTGCAATGCTAGACAAAAAAGATTATTTTTAAAAACATTAGATGTGAGGGAGACCTTCTTTTTGAATTTTTCGTATTTTCCCTACAAATAAATGTAGAAAAAGCTTGAAGTCCAGCTTCCTCATAGTGACTTTGCTTTAGATCCCATGAAGTATTAGCAAACAATGATAGATAGGACAGATGATGACAGATTTTCCACCATGCTCTCCCCTGGACAAATTCAACCAAAAGTGTGGTTGTGTGCCCAGGACAGAGGTATGTGATGAACGCAGAAAGCACAGGGCTCCACATGGGTGTAAGTGACGTGAATTATGCTAAAACAACACGTGCTATGTTAGTTGGGCATGTACTTCACATATTGTTTGTTTCTTTGAAGTGGACTGCCTGCACTGTCCAGATGCATCCTCAAGATGTGAAGTGCATTAATCTCATTTTTAAAATAGAGTTTAAAGGGTTTTTTTTGTTGTTGTTGTTTTTGTTTTTTAACCATTCTCCTTGCCCTCTCTTCCAATTACATGTGAAGAATTGCAGAGTTCATTTTGAGAAGCAACATCTTTCAGCTGCCTATTTGGGTTTGTAAGTACATACTGTACCTTGTATCCATGCACCACTATATAGTTGTGATAATAAAACAAATTGCCTAAAGAAGCCAGCTTTTGTCAAAGATTATATAATTTTACACTTTTACTTTGTCCTCTACCACTACTCTCAAAGAAACTTGAAATTAGAACATTTCATAATTAGCCTTATCTTCTTTCTTATGCATACATAGTGACTTGTTACCGTAACTAAGAGAAAGTACTATTAATAATACACTACACAGTTTTACATAAATTATCAACAATTAAATGGAAACAAGATATTATCTTTATCTTCTGTTCTTGTATGTACAAGAAATATACCGCTCAATTACAAGCCTCAATTCTAAGAGCATCATATTAAATTTTGAAGTTCATACCAGCTCTGAGCAAAAGAATGGCCAGGATAAAAAAAAGGAAAAAAGAATAAAAAAAGGACGATTAGGACATTTTTGGTTTTGTTTAGAATTGTCAGACTACAGTGTTGTTCCCACAAACTATGTAGTACCTTAACAAAAAAGTATGCTACGCCTCAACAGTTTTGAACTAGTCACTGGGACTGATACCAACTAAAACCACACATTAAACATCAGCTATGTACTTGACCATATATCTTGTAAAGAAAGGGATGGGAGAGGTATAAATTAGATTTAAATCCCTGAATCTAAGGAAATACCTGATGAAAAACTTCACTCTTACCTTTCAAAGTGCCTATCCCAGAGTTTCTTGATTGCCTTGTCTTTTAATCCCTCCAAGACAAAGAGATGAGTTGCTCCATCCAGTAAGTGAAAACCAGTAACAACATCCAACTCGGAAACCTTCTCAAGTGTGGTTTTCAGTATTAATGCAGCGAGAGCCATTCCAATTTTGTGTACAGGATAACTGTGCAGCTGGAGGGCATTAGCATTGATTTCTGTAATCTCTTCCACCAAATCATGTAATAAAGATGAATTACTGTAGCCAAAAATGTAGATTATATAACCGTATGGGCAATCTGGGACTTGGGCATCAGCAATTTCTGCATGCATTCCCAATGGCACTGCTATTTCCACTCGTACTTTCAAAAGTGAGTCTGACTGTAGATAATGTCCCATAGGTAATAGAGAAGTATCAACAGATTCTGTTACTTTCTCATTTTTATCCTCCTTGTTGAAAGCACCTGTATTTGGAACTGAACAGCTATGAATGGGTGCACTGATAGCCAAGAACTTTTTACCCAACAACAGATCTGTTAGACTGACTTTAGCTACCCCATGTGGATGCCACACTTTGCTCTCCGTAAAAGAATTATAGATCGTGGATTTGCAAGCAGGGAGGCTCACCTCACCCATTTTTTTATCTGCTTGATCCTCCCCAAACAAACACGGCATTTTTGTGTTGTCTTCCATGCTTCTATCCCGATCATGAACTTCAATCTCCAAAGGTGGACCTCTAAGATAACTCTGTAATTCCCCAGGTTTCATTGTTCCTGTTAGAAGTACATTTACATCCTTAAAATAGACATGAGTTCCATGGATTTGCCCATGAGTTTGATGAGGTGGAAAGTTGTGAAATTTGTATTTGCAGTAGATGGGAACGCACAAACTCTAAAGAACAAAGAATAGGGAGAAACAGGTTATTTGCAGATTTATGTTTTCCTCTTTCTTTTTAACCTCACAGAATCATCAGCTCTTCTTCTAGAGAAGGTAGGGGGGATGCACTTCATGGTATAAACTGTGTGTTTCAAGGTAGTAAATAGGTCATTCTACATGCCTGGATCTTGGGTTTCAGGAATTAACTATGCCCTTCATTTGCTTGTCCTTTTTTGCTATATCCAAAACCAACCAACCAACCAACAAACAACAACAACAAACTCCTTGTTTCTAGATCATTAAAGAAGCATGCAGGAGGGGACTGCAATGGTTCCTAGATCTCTCCACTCTCCACCACCCCACATTCATTTGTAGAGTTTGAGGCCTAAAATAAATGCTTATAGCTAGAATTAAGAAAATTCAACAGTTATCCAAAGATAAAATAAGGAATGGACAGTATGATCTCTGTTATTAGGCATTTGGTTACTCATCTAGGGGGTAAATAACAGGATCCATTCCGCAACACTCCTGTTTTTTCCATGTAAACATTCATCAGCATTCCAGCAGCCTGCACGGAGCAAAGTCTCCTTGTCAAGGACCACCCTGACAACTCCTGGCTTTCAACAATTCGTGATTTCACCACATTTGGCAAGGGTAACAGTCAACTTCTGTGATCACTCTGCAGACTGCAGATACTATGAAAGATCAGAAATTATGCAGTAAAATATTTTCCCTGTCACTTTTCATAAATGCTAGGCCAATTTGTCTAGTCTGTCATAAAAACCCAGCAATATGAAGTTCCATCACAGAATTACATGCACTCTTATAAAGTTCCTGACATAACACTATTACACTGTTTTCACAAAAACAACAGAACACCCTCTTAACATTAAGGACCAGGCTGATGCAACTTGGACTGGATCTTTCAGATATTTATAATTCCACCTCAACAGGGGAGCCAATGAAATAGCTCCTGAAATTAACAATCTTTTAATTTTAATCTCACTTTTACATCCACTATATACAATATTCAGACAAGAGCCATTTTTAGTAGCGTTTCTTTAAGCTTAAAACCCCATACATTTGACAAGAAAACGTATTTTCTATCTCATCACTTAAAATGTACAAAGACCAAAATCCTTGAACTATATTCTTACCAATACAGACCTTTTTTTATGCACAGCATTTTTCAAGATGCATAAAGTTGTTTTTTGTTTGTTTGTTTTGTTGTTGTTGTTTTTCATCCAGTAATATTTTTAACACAGTTGTTGTTCTAGATGAGCCAATCAACTTGTGAGCAAGTAGTTTTAGACAACACGACACAGTGACTGAACTACCTCTCTGGCTTACTCAAGATCCAATGCTCAGAAATCAAAATATGATTACTATATATAAATTATTGCCCTTGGAAAACACAAGGACTATTTTTTTGTTGCCAGTGCCTGTGATACACAAGCACTAATCTGGCCACATCTCTTTCAGGAAATCTTAGTCATATTACCCAATTTTGTTCCCAGTAAGGAAAGCTCTCTCTAAAACTATGTCCATATTTGAAGCAAAGATACCTGAGGGTAACAAAGGATAACAAAGGAATTCTTCCAGAAAGAAATAGTGGTGTATGTTACCTGCAGCACTTCTATTGGCACAGGAGTGTTTGGGAGACAGGTAGCCGAATAAATCCTTATAATCAGTGGGTTCAATTCATGTCTTTGTCTTTCAGACAGAAGAGGTGTTTCTACAGTGAAAGTCACATAAGCATCTGAAACTATCGGACTGTTTTCTTCCAGTCGACTGATCACTGATTTTTCTCCTTTAAACATAGAAAACGAAATACCATTAGACAAGCAGTCTCATCAAGGCATCAATATGTGACTATATTAATAAAAAAAAAAAGACATCCACTGAATTTGTATTAAAATAAAAGTATTATTTTAACTGCTTCAAATATTTTTACAGTGAGGAAGTAAATAGTCTCCAAAACCGACGGCACCTCTATTTAAGCTATCTGCTGAAAGCACACAAGTTTCTTTTTGAAGATGCAAATATACAGTTCCCATAAACATAAATATTAAAGCAGTTCTGAGAGTCTTCATCAATTAAACTCTTTGTTAAAGAAGCACCTTTAAAAATTTTTGCTTCTGATGGTCATTGTCACTCACTATTTCAAGACATCATATTTAATTTTTTTCTTCTCTTCCCTTCCTGCAGAAGTAACAGTATCTTACCTGTTAATACTCTGCAAACCAAAGACAAGTTCAAATTCTAAAATGTGCTGAGGCATGTAGCAACCTCTGAAGTTGTATGCATTTTTCTTGTATTCCTATACCTAAATCAGATGCACATTATGCCACATATTTTTAATGAAGTGGTTCTGGGCAACTGGATCTAGGTGGCCCTGCTGGAGCAGGAGGGTCGGACAAGACAATCCTCAGAGGTTCCTTCTGACTGCAACTACTCTGTGATTTTATGACCTACTGTTTCTTTGGAAGATGGAATACAAATGTATTGCTTCTCTGAAGGATCAAAGAGTGCAAACACTGTGAACAAAGCTGAGATAATTACTGTGGAGTATTTCAAGAACTGCCAAAACACAAGCTTACATGTTTGGCAGGATTTTTATGACATTACACAAAGGTGTAATGTAATAATCTTATTTAGAAAGTAGCATAGCAGTCACCCAGAACAATTCTCTGCAGAAGCTTCTTCCCAAACCTCTACTCAGAAGTACATTTACTTCATATCCTATTCAAATAAAATACAAAAGAGACTTGAATTCTGACTGTCTTTGAGCTCAATGTACGTAAAAGCACATTCCAACAATGCTGTCATGACAAAACACAAGATTTTTTTGCCAGCCCTCCAAGTGTTGAAATACCTGACTGTTGCACAGTCAACAGTGAACTGAAACACTAGCACAGAATGACTGCATCTGGATCCACCTGGGCATCTACCAGCGATTGTGAGGTACCCTGTACTTTAACTCTGAGGTAGCAGTGACATGCTACACAGTGGCAACCCCTGTCCCCTCTATCACAAAACATTATTGTCTGGAGATCCAAAGGTTGGATTGTAACTACGACAAAAAAAAGTTAATCTCAAATGTGGAATATGTGAAACACTTCAAGTAAATCAAGCTGCACATCTGCCTAACATCTTAGCATGTTTCTGTTACAACAATGTCTGCATAAATCGGAGTATTCATATACTTCAGCAAATGGGTAGTAATAGAGAGAAATGAGAGAAATGAGTCTGAGAAACTTTAAATCTACCCATATCAGCAGGACAGAACTACAGGCATATGCTATAAGAAACTAGTACAACAAAACTTCTTCATACCAAAATGTATTTCTTCCTGGCTGAGTGCTGGTAGGCTTAAAATAAACAGAAACTGATCTGATCACTCACTTAGATGCCAACACAGAAGGATAAGCAGAAAGGGTATTAGGCATAATGAACAAATGGAGAAGTCACCAGATTTTAAAAAATAATAATACAAAATTGTAGTTCTGTGTGACTTCAGTTCCTGTAGATGCACTTGAGTTAGCCATCCTGAGAGCTGTGTTACTGCAGAAACGGCTTCACCGCAAGTGGCTTTGCTACTTCCATATGTACACGCAGCAGCTTGTTCCGTGCTCTGCAACACTTAGTATTTCTGTCCATATGCACAGAATAAATGGGAGATTTAATTTACTACACACAAAAATAGCACAACACATTAATTTTGAATGTTAACCTTGTTACAGTCAGAAAGTCACAGAAATAACCCACTTTCCTCTAATCAACATCCCAATTCTAACACGTTGTGAATAGAACAGGATACAAGAACTTACATGGGCACACTGATGTCAGCCTCCCCCAGATCAAAACCAAATCCCAAATCTTTCTTAACCTGCCAGCTTTGAGACAAACCATGAAATTCTCTACGGATCTTTCCAAACAGTTTCCAGCAGCTGGACCCACCAGCAAAGGCGCTTCCGAGGTAGAGGCATGCAGTACACCTAGCATGTGGTTCCCTGCCTGCCTCTTCATTGCACAGTTATACCTGAGAGGAGAGGCATGAGGTCCAACTGCAGCGAGGCAACACCATATTTCTTTGCTGTAGTATCATCAACATCTTCTTTAGTAGCAGAACCTCTTCTACCTGTTAATGAAGGGCAGGGTTAGACTAAATAGGAAGGAGGAAACATCTGTTTGCCATTAATCAAAGAAAGAATTTAAAATGTACTGTAGTAGTAGGGTGTTACTGAGCTATGCCACCTTAAGCACTTTAAAACTGAGGTAGGCTATTAATTCACTATGCTTAAAACTCCACTGCGCAATCCACGGTGTTATCTATATAATCTCTACAAGAAATTTTGATTTGCAACAGCAGGCATTAAAATTTCATGGCATTGCCAAAATTTACCTTTGCCACCTTACTACTCTTCCCTTTCATATATGCATTATTGTTTCCAGAAACCTGTACTTTTTGACTCCACACTACAAAACAGAAATAGTGCCACTCCTTTACCTCACAAGCGTATCGTCATGGTAAACTTATCAATATTCATAATTTACACAGATGCTAAGCAATTATTCCCTAAACTCCTTTTGCCCACATTCAGTCTTTACCGAACCAGTAAAAGCACAATCAATCCCAGCTGCCACCTATTTAAATCCTATCTTCAGATGCCTTGCTCAACAACTTAATTAAGTAAACACAATTTCAGCAGAAGTAGCTTAAGCATAGCAATAAGTAAATAAATAAATAAATAAAATAAAACCATGCAGCACGTGAACACAGCAATTTAAAATGAAAACTTGAAAACTGTAGAAATATTACTGCTAGTGGTCTTGGTTTATTGTTATTCCTATAATCAAAGGAATGGAAGATGGTTTTAATTCCTTCACTTTTTTTTAACACCTAAATGGAAAGGGAGAGAGGAATGCAATCAGTTTCTGAAGTTTTTTTTTTTCCCTATTAATAACAATAGTGATGTGACAAGAAGTACTAGCACTACCAAAATTACACTGGTGAAAGAAAAACAGTGTGCTGAACATAAGCAAAATGATATACAATACATAATATATACAAATGTGCAAAATGAGATATACACACAGAGAACTCCCTACGATATGTGTAACCCTTCATCAAAAGCTTGTGGATGGAAAGTTCGAACTGCCTTAATCATGAAGGGAATAGTGAGTGGAAGTTTGAGAGAGAACTGTGTAGAACAGATCGTTTAAGGCATGGGTCTCCAGTGTCATGGGAAAGAAAGACCTAACCAGAGCCACAAAGTAAACAGGGCAGATGTAGTTCAGGGTTCAGCTCTTCAAATAAATTTCTGGGCTGCAACATGAGCTGCCTACCTCCATTTGTGCACAAACAGGAAGCCTCCAAAATGCCTGCCTATTTAGCTGCATGCCCTGTTCTGCATTAGTGTTTTCTTTCCTGCTCTCCAGAAGGTCTTCATAAAAGCAGGAGCACCAAACTCTGCCAGTCACTGGCAAGAGAAAGCAGTCATCAAGCCAAGATTTGGTTGACGCTACCGGTGCATTCACTTATTTTGACAAAACTACAACCGAGTGTTATCATTTGTTCCCAGTGACGCTTACTGATAAGCTAATGTTTTCTTTATAACATGTACCAGGGCAACATGGGCAGCAACGCCGTGATGCCATGCTGGTTCTTGGCCAGACAAGCATGCTGTTTAACACAGGTGATTCAATACATGCTCTAGTACCCATTGTTGCTGTGGTTAGCACCTCCTCTTCTCTCTCACAGGGCCTTAGTCAACTGTAAGCTACAAATGAGAGAGCAGAACATCACTCAGCAGGACTGTGCTTTTTCATTTAACAGCATGAACCAGCACTGGAAATAAATAAGGGCTGTAAACCACAGATGACTTCTTGTGGCAACAGCAACACAAGTGATATGAAACAACAGCTTAAGTTCTCAACTGTAATAGCTGTTTTAGCTCCAACATTAATTTTTAAATGCTTTACAAGCTTCATCATTGCACACCTGAGTCCCTTGCAAATATCCATCACTTCACCCCTGGAACAATGAGGTGGTGGGAAAAGCCCATCATCATTCCTGCTTCATAATACTAGCTAAGGAAACCGAAAGTTTGATTAGCCATGGGAGAAACACAGAAAGCTAATGACAGGACTGAGACTAAAACACAGGTCCTGTAACATTTACTTCTTTGGTTTAACCTTGAATTCCTTTTAAAAAATAATACATAAACAGAATCCCATATCTACCTTTTAAAATCTAGTCCGTAATTCCATCCAGAACTTACCATTAATGATAGTTAATTTGTCGGCTTGATACATCAGACTTCCCACACCATTAGTTGTTTTTTCAGCTTCTTCTGAAATTATATTTCCTGGAGGTTCAGCAACTGCTTTCTGCTTCAGAAGTTGGGCCTTATCCACAGATCTGTCTTTTGCAAATATCACACCTCTGAATACATGAAAAAGATATGGTTATTTAAGAAATAAAAAAATAAGAAAAAATAAAGTCCTGACATGCTGATGATTCCACCATTAAAAAAAAAAAAGGTCAACAGTCTAAAAGAGTTCAACTGCCAGAATATACATGTAAAGATGATCAAAATAAAGGACAAGAACAATATACATGGTCCTTCTCTTTTCAGTAAGAGACCAAGTAAGTACCTGAAGAGATGCATGAAGTAAAAGACATTGTAGTACATACTGCAATGCTTTACTTACAGATTTTTCTCTACATCTGCTTTACTCTTTGAGGAAAGACAAATGCGTCTATTCCTGTTCACATCTGGTGTACACTGGTACCACTGGTACAGTTACAGACAGACCAGAAATCTGGAACGAATACAGTTTTGCTCTAGTATAAGAACAATTGTCTTCTTAGGGGAAAATTCAGATAGCAATGCTTTTGCTCAACTGTAGCATTAACCAGCTTCCCAAATTTTCATATCATCAGACAGCGCTGTAAATGGTTCTTCAGGAGATGTTACACACTTTATTCCCTACCAATCTGATGTGTTTCTGCTGCTGAAAAATGAGGATTCATCAGAAACAATAAAAAAGCTGTTTAAAACATAAGATTATCATTGCATTTTAAATTTCCTGAATAAATTATTGTGTTGTAACTGTCTCCAGTTCTCTGTTATATACTGCAAAATATATATATATAGTTATATATTATATATATATATATATATAAAGAGAGATGTAGGGTAGCAGCACAAGACATCATGGTAGAATTGTTTTACATGTGAAGGGCACATTCAGCCCTAAAGATTCCTCACAATATAGCAACAGTTGTTATACAAATGGTATTCATTTATTTTTTTAAAGACTTTAGTTAACACACATTTTATTACTAATAACATAGACTACCATGTCATCTAGTCATGTCCAATAAAACCAGTATTACATGCTTGGGACACAAAGTCTAAGTCTCCCTGACTACTGCCTCCATAGCTTCTCACAATTACTCTAAAGATTTCTGGTGTTAAAGACTGTCTTCAGCTTATCATATTTAATCTACGAACCTGTCTGTATAGCATTTGCTCTAAGATTTATTAATATGTGCAACATCTTCCATTTATCATTGGCATTAAATCATTAATATGTCTTTTCTTCCTCCTCCTCGGAGGGACTTTATCTCGGAGGCCTAAGTTCTTCAGTTGCTTCACAAACTTTATTTCAGTTCAGGCAGACATGTTCAGTATGAATCAAGACTGTGGCTGTAAAGCTGGAAACACTGCATTTTTATAGTACTAAAAATAAAAATTCATTACACAGATTAAGTCAAGAATTTCCTAGATAACTACCTATCCTTTGAGATGTTTCCCAAAGGATCATAGTAATAGCTGGGGGTGGGGAGAGAGAAAGCTTTTTGTGCGTTTTTGCACCTCTAAAAGTGATCAACATTAAACATAGTTTTCTAAGATCTTTACATTCCTGTAAAAAATACTGTCAACTGACAGGTACTGGCAGTTACCTAAGTACTGAATGACAGACCATCAAAATAATTGCTTGGGGAACAAAAAATCAAAAAAAAAAAAAATACATGTGGTTTTAAAAGTAAATGATCATACTAAGAGAAAAACAGACCTGCTAAAATGAAAATCAGTAAGGCTGTTAAAAGATAATCACTGCAGTGGGTCTGAGGCCCTAGAGACCATCACAACATCTAAGAACTGCCAGGTGTTGGGACTAAGTGAAGGAAACTGTACAGTGCAGTTCATGGAGGTAACTCGGAATTTATTGCGTTTGTTGGAAATCTCCCCACTGCACATTGAAAAGGCATACAGGATATCAGACCATATGTGGGCACTTACAGCAGTACTGAGAGTTTTTCTGGAACCAATTTGACTAATTTGACCAATTATTGTGACTATCATACTTCCTTGCTGTAGAATTTTGACATAAAATGAGGGACGAGGGAAAATAATTCTTTAGAAAAGGAGATTCTTTTCCAGGTATGCAAAAAATCAGCAAAACTTTGCCAAGATAAAATTGGTAAAATATAACTTTCTGGATCTCAGATTTGCTTTCAGAGTAAGCGTAGGCTGCTTCTCAGATAACTCACTAGTCCTTCAAAAGGAATGATCGTTGCTGTAATAACAGCGCTTTGAACATGAAGCTGGAAAGAAACATTCTTAATACAGATGGAATAAAACTGCTCAGGTATATGACAGAGCAATAGTGATGTACATTAAGATAAAATGTCCATTCATTTTATTCTGTTTGAGCTTCACTTTCAAGAGATACTCTTTTCCAGAAGAACTAATATCCTGATAAATATTCCTACATAGCTCTTGTGTCATTAGATTGTAACACCTCTAAATATGTTTCCAGTAACCATTTTTTTTTTTTAGAAATTTTAGAAATAGTATTCTATCTAAAAAGGATTTATATTCCAATTAATCTGTTCTGAAAATTAAGTTTGCATGAAAGCTAAACACATGCTTCTGATTTTGCAAGACATTGATCGCATTTGTTCCTTTTTTACCAGAATGTTGTTACTGGCATGACAGATGGTATAAATACAGGCAGGCGAACAGCAGCAGCACAAGGAACTACTACACTTTAGGAATTAAACTGGACTAATATCTTTATATCTTACCAATAAAGATGCTTAAGAAATGTCAGCAAGTCCAAAGGTAAGGTAATGAATGCCCTGGATTTCTACATTAAATCTTACATAATATGGTCACTCATTTTTGAGCAGGAATGATGCCCTCATGGGACACAAAGCAGCAAAAATTCACTCAGAAATACATAGCTAGATTTCACCAACACTATTTTTGGAATAAAAAACTTAGTTTCAACAGTACCAACTCATAGTTGTGATTTCTGAGCACTTCTTCCCATAAGCCATTAAAAAAAGTAAAAACCCACCTTGAAAGCTGTTTTATATTTCTATTATGACAAACAGATATGTAAGAAATAAATACAATAGCCCAACTGACTCTAGTAGCTATAAAGCTTCAGAGGCCCACCATACATTTTATCATGCAATCTTACGGTATTTATTCTGATATTCAAAAATACACTGCAGAAGGAAATAGCTCAATTAGGAATGTCCACAATATTGTGGTCGTGAACAGGGAGTGTCTATTTAGTTGCTAAGCAGGAACTGAGAACTGTTAAAAACAGAAGAGGCAACAAACCGATGGTTACTGAAGGTGATGTAGAAAGGCACTGATTGAGAATCAGCACTCTCCCAAGTCATACAAGACAGCACGTTTGTCAAACACCATCCAGTTGCTAGCAGCTCAAAAGAAGACAGGCTGTGAACCTAAAATAAGGTGGATGGATTTTCTAGATGTTTTGAGAATTGTTTTTTTAAGGATAGTTTTAGACTTAAAGGAAAACTATCTGAAATATACTAAAGATTTTGCTTCCATGTTCAATTTAACGTTCTTGCAGAATTTTTTATCTCTACAAATGCATGTTACTTTTCTGCCACACAAAACCCACACCATCTGAACTACGAGATTCACTTACAGATGAACTGAGTTCATAAAGCTGTGCTGAAGGCATTAAGAGTCCTTCATTAGCTTCTGATCAGGGTAACCTGACTAAATCTTGTTCAAGAGAAATTCTTAAACGTGCATAAGAGTATAAAATGAGAAAGCACATCACAGAATACAGAACTGTATATTAGGTATTTTGTGCTATCAACACCAATGCATTTTTAGAAGTAGATTGTGACCCTTGATAAAGTAATTTAAGGGGGTTGGGTTTTGTTTATTTCTTTTCAGATGACATACTGGATTATGTAATTTGAGATACACCCTATTCATGATTCATTTCTATTTCAAGTTTTCCGCTATGAATAACACCCAAGAAAAGCATGGATTATTATTATTTTTTTTAAGTTAAGTTTCTCAAGGCTTGAACCCTTTAACCTTTCTATAATTTTAGAAGGTTGCATGCTGATTGTTAGAAATTTACCACTGGAAACAGTTATTGTTTGTTAGATCAGAAGAATGAATAACTGTTCCTAAAAACAGAACAGAAGAAATAAGGAATTATGCCACTACAACGCTATAAACTCAGGATTCTCTCACTTCTTTTGGGAAAATCATCTCAATTTTATATCAACTTAATTTAGAGAGGACTTTGATCCAATATAGATTCATAGCTATAGCACTGATTCACTGAGTTCACAAGCCAGCAAAGCTTGCTTTGCTAGCAAACTTTTACTGTTGAGCTTACTTTACTTTCAAAAAGAATGAATTATGCTGAACAAACCCCTCACCACTTCCCCTGCCACCCACACCTTCAGTTGAGCAACTAGTGGTAGCCTAGCTCCCAGTTTCTCCTCCATCTAGTCCCAGTGAGCCTATCTTACCCCACAGATCTGAAGTTGCAAGATACAAGTAAAGAGAAGACAAACAAGAACAAACAGGTAAACTGAGCAAAGTCTGCTGTTTTTTTTTCATTAGCAGCTACTTTATCCCAAATATACTGTAAAAAGCTTAATGTATACCAAAAGGGGCATTAACACTTTTGCTCCTCTCCTACAGGCAGGCATGACTGCAAAAAGTACTAGTGCAACAGTTAACCACTTCTGAAACCAAGGTATAACAAAGTTAAAAAAAAAAAAAAAGATACTGAAAAACATTTACATACAGTCAACTATAGTTGTAACACATTTTCCAAAGCAAGTGCAACATTCTTACCTCACTGTAAGGATGTCATCTGTCCTTGAAGGATGTGGTAAACCATAAGCTCCTGCTTCATCCCCATCTGTTTCTTCTATGGAATTAAAACAGGTTTCACATTTGTTAATAAGTATCTCTATGTTTTGCTAACTCACATAAGACCAAGAAAAGCATCTGTAAGCTCTACTGAATAACACCAAGAAGCTTTATGAAAGCTGTATTTGTAACTCAAAACCGTGATCCATTTTTTGGTGTTCATGTCAAGGACATGCTTTTCCAGTAGCAATCCTAGTGAATTAGAATATAATAATAATGATAATGACAATATTCCCAGTGTCCAGATCTCTTAGGCAGAGCACATAGAGAAGTGCCCTGATATTTGTTCAATGTTTCTATATACCAGAAGTTTGGTATACTACACCTCACTTTGGATGTCATTTATAGAAAAGCAGTCACAGACCTAAGTGTTAATTACTCAACATTTAGCATCACAATGTCTCAGCCTTTATTAGAGTGAGATGTATGTCTTAATTACAGTAAGATTAGAGCGTATCAACACTGTATGAGTGGAAAAAGAATCTGCACTTAAGGAGCTGAATAAATTCCACACAACAAAGAACTAAATTTGCCACTATCTGCAAGTAAGCAAAAATGGAGCAATGGAATATTAGGTTTTTACCTACTATATAAACAGGACATTAAGAAATTATAGTGACTTATTTTACACAGCACAAGTAGTTGTACACCAAATAGTGCACAGAGTTTGGCAAGGTCAATGAAAAGGAACATAAAGAGACCCTCAGAACAGCCCTTTCTTCTTTCAAGTAGGATGGGTTTGCATTGAATCAAAAAACTGGATTTTTCCATTCATCTGAACTGTCAGCTAGATTCCTGTCCTTAGGTCCCTGAACACTTCCTTCCTTTGCGGACTTCAGTATTTGGTCCACCAGTCCTCACTGGACCCATCACTAGATGGCACTACTACCAAAATGCAGCTACATTCTGCCTGCCTAGTTACACCAGGAATTCACCTGCTCCTACTTCGATGAAGCATGTCATGAACTGTTAGAAAAACTAAAAACAATTTTAAAAGACAATCAGATGAAGCCGGTGACACAGTGCTCCCCAAAAGGCTACAAGGAGTCTTTCATCAGATACTAATGTAGGAGGAAATCATGTTATCAACTGATTCTCCAAAACCTTACAGCAGTTCCCTCTGGAGAATTCTATCTAAACACTTGGCAAGTCCCAAATTTTCCGTCTGTCAAACAAAATAACAGACAACACAGAGAGAGAATTTAGGTCTTAGTTTTATTTTCACCATTGAAATACAAAATTAAGGAAAAAAGTGTTTTGATACCATATGCTTTCTGAGTTCACCGCAGAGTACTTTGCACAGTTCAACAGTGCCCAGGCGCAAAGAGATCATAGGGGCCAGCTCTCCAATCAAGGGACTTAATGGGACCCCAAAAGAAACAAAGGAACTACCAGCAGCATTTAAGACTTGGCTACAAACAACACTGTCACTAAAAGGAGAGTTTTTTCCCTTCTTTGCTTAAATGATGCTGCCACTGCTGAACACTACACCAGATACTTCTATTTGAAGCAGCATTGCAGCAGTTTCTCAACTGGCACAAGGAAAGATCAGATCACTAAATGTGAAGCAGCAGAAAAACCCTCATGCTTTTTTCTAGCATCCCTTGAAAACCTTCCATGAGCCAGCTAAATCTCTTCTGTGTCCCAATTCTCTTCCAAAGCTATTAAAACCTTGCTCCAGCTATAATGTCCTCAGACTTACTGCAACACTTTGCTCCCTCCGTAGATCCCTGTGTCCTGTTCCTGCTCACCCATTCCTCAAGGTGCCAGTTAAGTTCCCACTCCCGTGCAGCCCACAAAACAGATCCAGTTCTCATATACCTTTGACAGGAAGGACTGAGGACTCTTTCTGTGCTTTGGATTTCTTTGCTTCTTTAATTTTTGTACAGCTGGGTGGCGGCTGACTCTCTTCAAAAAAATTTCTTTGCAATAGCACTGTGTGTTTTACCCCACCTATCAGGACAAGGAAAAAAATTAATTGATCGGGTCTTCATTGCTTATTCTGCTTGAGACACTCAAATTTTTAGCAATTATTTTCCCCTGGTACATGTTCCCCTTTTCCTACTCTGTAAGAAACCACTCCAAGATTTCACTTCTGTTAGTCTGGAAATCAAAATCAGCAGGGTTATCTCAAAGCCCACAGAAGAATCTAGCATAAAACATTCCCCCTGTGTACTATAAAACAGTGCATATGTGGAGGAAAATGCTGGGGCTGGTGAGGTCTGCAGCAACTCCCAGAATACTGGGCTTGCACACAGGGCAAACGGCCCCGGCAGTGCGATGAGTGGAACCTCTCCATACAGACTCCTCTGCAACAGCGCAGCTTCAGGAAGGAAAGCTTTCAATCCTTTGTCTTGCCTTGCCCCCATTGCTAAACTGTACAGCAGCCGTTCAGAAAAGAACAGCTACAAATGAGTTTCCACTCCTCAACGGCTACTGAGGTGCTCAATCTCTCTTCTAGACACAAACCAAATGCTGTCAGAAGTTTCCATCAATTGCAAAGCCCATTTGCTCACAAAGCCCACCACATCTGAGCAAACATTTGTTAGTATCAGTTCAGCTACAAATAAACCCAAGCCTGTATTAACTGGCATTTGAAATCTTGTAACATCACCAACTCTCAATCCATTTATACATATGGAAAAGAGAGTATTACAGTATTTGACTAATAAATTAAGCGTATTTTAACAGTAAAATTAATTTCAACGGTAGTTCAGATTCTTCAGAACAAAGGATACCCCATTTCCTACACATTTTATCTTATGGTTAATGAATATAATAAAGACTGAGATCTCATTTCATACATGTCCGTAAGGAGCTCTAACAAGGTCTCTCTCCTCTAATTAAATTAACTCAACTAATAAATCAGCTAATAAAAATTAGCTCAATTACAAAATAGATGTATTTGACACCACTGACCTACAACCAAAACTGCCCATAATTTAGCCATAGATTTAGGTTACAGGGTTGCGGGAGGTAACAAGAGAGAGGTGAAACAGAAAGATGTGCAGCACAAAAACGCAGCTGTACAAGTTTCACTTCTCAGGACAACTAAAAAAAAAAAAAAAAAAAAAAAAAAACACTGAAAAAAGCACACTCACTGCTGCCACTTACTATCCAACAGTCTCAAATAACTCTTTAGTTTACAAAGGTTTAGACAATAGTCCCAACTGTATTTTTCTGCTATCAAAATTTTCAGAAACTGATGCATTCAAAGTACTAACAAGCCAGAATTATTTTAGTGAGAATGACACATGAGTAATAATCAAATAATCTCATTGACAACTTATTAATAGTGCAGTCACTGTTTCAACATACATTTTATAACTGTCTGTTTGCACTAGACTTACCAACAGCCTCTGCATCTTTTTCTAGTGAAGAAGGAATGCTTGGTTTACTAAGCCTTGCTTTTGAGGAAACTTTGTGCTTGGCCTCCCAGAGTTTTAAAGTTATTTTGTGATCTCTTAGTTTTATTAGATATTCGTTAGTGACATTGATATCAGTACTATGGCTCCATGATATCCACATCTGGTCATTTTCAAACCATGGCATAATAGTCTATGAAAACAAAGATGAAAGTCTTTACAGAAGCTGACCAGTACAGAAGAAATTACATTCACATGCTGACCACTCTCACCACTGCTCTCGAAGTGTACATTGCTAATTTCTCCAGCTCATGCTGGATCTTACATGTATCCCCTCTGTGTCAGAGCAGCATATCTTGCTGGATTCATACAAAGCAGTCTTATCAAGCCGAGGTCTGATATGAGACATGAGGTAAGAAAAAATAGCCATTAAACTGTTATTCAGCATGACGTGGTGGACTGAATGCTTAAAGGAATACTATGAAAGCTAATATATACTGTTGAAAATACAATCAAAGTGGGCTGTTAGACTGATTGTCATGCAAAAACAAAACCCAAGAGCATACGGTACTAGATGATCTCATCAAGTCTAATCTGTGAACAGGAGAATATATGATAATCCAGTGAAAATCCAGTAAGTATTCATGTAAGGGAGAAAAACAAAATTTGGTTCTTAATGTCATTTTAAACGTCACCTTTCACATACATAGACACATATCCAATGTGGACAGCTAGATTCACTCGCACTTCTGTATTACAATGAAACTGGGGCTAATGTGCCAAGACAGCTTCAACTTTTGAGGTCAGTGTGCTATTCTGTTAAGTCACAACTGTACGGTCTCAACCTAGCAATTCTTATTTACATTTATCCACTGTGATATGTTTGGTATTTTTCTTGACTGTTCCTTTCTCTTCCCTCACCTGTGTTTTATTATACTAGCAAAATAAGCCTCAGCATGTCACCTAACATGGAGAATGCTTCCTAGAAAATTCTGCTTTTTGTTTCAAAGGATGATTCTTTGCCATCCAGCTACTTTTACCTCCATTGCTTTTTCCCCTTCAGAACACTGCATTTCTTATGCTTCTTTTATAAGTTATTCATGCTTCAACAGCAACAGTTACATAGTTAATATGACTGTACTAGGATGGTAAACATGTATGTTTACCATATAAATATATATATGCTTAATAATCAAAAGAGATATGTAATACCGATTGTTTTAAGTCTTTACTATAGGCTAAATATTGACTGGCTTGTTATATGACATATGACCTCTACCCATCCCTATTTCAGAGGAATTTTCACTTTCTGCTAATATTTTCTGAGGTCAGATTGCAGTGTATGGGATTTATATGTAAACAATTTATTGTGTGTCCCTCATCTTTCCACCCCTTGAAAATTCTACTTCAAGTAAGCTATCCTTCAAAGCTGGAACTGACGGTTGGCAAGGATATGCACATATTTTTCCTGTTACAGAAGATTTTAATTAAAATGAAAATGAACAAGAAAAGTTCCTTACCAGAAAATGTCAGAATTCAAAAATAAAAGATTCGCAGTCACTTAAGGTTTAGAACATAAATGACTTCAGCGAGGATGATGCCATGAACATCTGACTTTTCAAAGGTCAAACAAGTATTTCTGTATGCACTTGTGTTATAATTAAAAGAGAAAACTATGATGGAGACAAGATTTGTAAGTTATGTAAGCTATTAAATAAATATATACAAGGAAAATATACAATGCCTAACTTATTATTAAAATTCTCCTATACGTTCACTCACTGAGGAAGTTAGCCCCGCTGTTGGTTTCTTTTCGTGACGTTTGGATTGAGCCTCACGAGCTGCCTGTTTACAACAAAAAGAGAATAAAACTCCATGAATAGGAAAAAAAGGAAAACAAATGAAGTTGTGTAGTAACAAAAAGAGTAATATATAAATGTCATCTCAAAGGTAAGAAATATGACAGGAGATTACAATAGTGGATAAACGGAAATAACTTCGCTTGTTATACCAAAATAGACAACAATTAATATCAGTGTTTAAAAGACATTTGATCAGTTAGATTTCTGACAGAATGCTGGTATTTACACAGTGTTTCTATGTACATAAAAGTTAGGCATGGTTGGCAAGAAAAAGATCTGACCATGTTACCTATCATACCTCAAGTTCTAGGAATGGTGTGTAACTCTTAGGTTGTATTCATTGCTGATCAATGACAGAGGAGTGAGAAGAGCAGACAGCCAATTTAAAAGTGTAAGACATTTTGACTAGCAAATTATTTTATCTATTAATTCTTTTTTTTTAACTGATTCACTCTCTTCCTACAGGGAATTAACACACTCGTTTCAGAAGGCAGTTCTTCCAAAATTATGCTTTTGCAATAAAAGCTATGTGACCTGTACAAAAACTCTGGGCTTACTTAATGTTCAAACTTCCCTTCGTATGTACCTTGGGGCATAATAATAGTTCTAAAATGAATTAATAGACAAATATTACAACAAACCATGTACAATAGCGACTTAACTAACTGAATCATCAATTCTGAAAACACAAGTAGTTTTTACTTGCAGAATTTTCACCAAAAAAATAGAACCATGTTTGTTAATAGTACGTAACAATTTTGTAGCTGGCTTTTAGAAGACAGATGCAACAAACCTTCAAATCGATAATTGGTCGTTAGGATTTAGGCAAATAGAATACAGTCTCAAGTCCTCCAAGCCATCTCTAATATGTTTATTCATAAACATATTCAGTTCAGATAGTAGGATACAATGTTTGAAAAGCAAGTCTTTTTTTTCAGATGATTTTAGCACTGGCTTTTTAGAAATAATTTCTAAAAAACTAAGGTGTATTCAGCATAACATATCTAATTTTTATGTTCACGGATTTGAATGCACAGAACTCAGATGTGTCTGAACACACAAAAATTATTTCAAAATTCTTCAAGTACCTTAAGATCTTTTTCTCCTCATCAAAGATCAGAGGCATAAATTTCAGTTTTTCTTCATTGTAATGGAATGATATTAAATATTTATGATATTTATCATAATTGTTGGAACATAAGTAGTTGCCTTTCAATTATAATATTATTATCTAGGTACTTACAGGATATAATCCCAACTAAACTGATAATCTAGTGGAAAATAAAAGTATTTTTCAGCAGATAAAAATGCTTTGAAATGCATCAGCCTCTTACTATAAATTTAATTTTCTGCTGGTCTGGATTATGAGCATCAAGTTCTAACCTCAGTGTCTGTTTCTGTATCTATGAGCACAGATAAGCTCTAAGTAGTATGCTCTAAACCAATATGCAACTACAAGAGTCTGCTGCTGAAAACATCCACCTATCTCATATACACAAAATTTGGGATTACTCAGTCTTACGGAATCTTTTACCTTGGAATCACGTTCTGCAAATAGCTTTGCAACCGTCCCAAACACCACCAAATCCAGTTTTCTAGGAACAAGATCATCTGGTAAAAGGAAGTACTCCACGTGATAAAAACGTTGCGTTCTTACACTAGCTCCCAATTCATCAGCTGGAATTCTCTTTTCTCGCATATCAGGCGGATTGGGTATCTTCTGCTTTTGCTCTAGAGAGAACATTGGAATTATCTGGAAGTGCCAAATGATATCAAAGATGATATCCATGGCAAAATTAATGCTGTCTGCAATTATCAAATGGTAATGGGAGTTCAAAAGTGCATTTCTAAGTTCCTGAGAGATCTACCCCGGAAAATTCAAATTAACTAACATCTCATCTACCACTATCTCCTTAAGCCACTGAAGACTGTCTGACAAGTTAGAGAGTAATGAAAAAGGGTTCCTAGGAATGCCTGCATCAGGTACTTACTTGTAGCCAAGACAGGGACAGCTAGTGAGACTGTGAACGTGCAGGTGACAGTATGTGAGCCATCAGGTTCCACTGAGCTTTCCTCTGAAGGGCCGGGCCTGCCGCTTTCACCCTCTGTGGCCAGACCACCACCATCCTCAGGCACGTGTGGGCTTTCAGGCTCAAACTTTTCAGATGTGCTTTTAGAGTGGGCTGTGTTCGGGTCTGCCATCTCTTCTTTATTTTCTTCCTCCACCTCCTCTCCATCCACTGCCTTCTGATTCTCCCACTTTTGCTTTGCCGTTGTGTAGTCAGCCAACCGGTTCAACGACTACGAAACAAGAAAAAGTCTTATTTCAGTGCTGCCATGAAGAACGAATAAAAATCCCTACAAGAACCTCAGCAGCAAGGCAGGATAGTATTAGGAGGAACCCAAACGTTCCCATTTCGAAAACTTTTTCGAGGTAGGGCCCCCCCCCAGCCGCGCCGGATCCACCTCCAGAGCCCGCCCCGCGCACCGAGGCCCGCAGCAGGCGCCGGGGCCGCCCTCACACGTTGCCACAACGGCCGCGGCGCTGAGGGGCCGGCGCTCGGCCCCGACCGTTACCCCCGAGCTCGGGCGCTCCCCCGGCTGCAGCCACCGCTCCCGGCCGGGCCGGGCCAGGTCCCCGCGCCCTCCCCTCAGGGCCCTCAGCGTCCCGGCAGGGACCCGCCGCGGGCGGCCGCCTGAGGGAGGGTGGCGGCGGGAGAGGCCTGAGGGAGGGGGGCGGCGGACCGCGCCCCGGCGGGCCCGGCTGTGGGCGCGTTCGTGCCTCGCTCGACTCAGGTGCATTTAGAAGGTACGTGCTCCTAACAGGAGTCAGAGCCTTGTGGCAGGGCCTGGGTTGTGTCTCTGCTACCTGCAGCCTACACCAGAACTGCTGACAAACTCACCAGCTGCAAACTCCACAGGGACTGCAAGCCATGTTCTGGTCTCACTTTACTATTGCAAACTTGCCCTTTTTCCCCCTTCGTTTACTCTGAAATTTGTTCATAAAATACAGACATTTACCCCATGAGCACTACTAAATAAAAGTTGAAAGCAGTGGATTTCTTTTTCTCTCAGTAAAGTAGAAAAGCCTTAAAACTGTTCCAGATGCTGAATGGCTAAGAAATGTCAACTAAAACATCTGGTTATCCTGAGAGCTGCAGCTGTTTCCTCTGTAGACTATGTAATGTGTTGTTTCTTCCCTTCAAATGGTTTAGACCAAGAGAAAGACCACAATGGAGTTAGCAGTAGCACTCTCCCAGGATAAAATCCAAATTGCAGTTGGGTTCTTTTGCTGGCCTCAGTGGTCTCCCATTAGGTTCGTAGCAGAAGAGTCTCCAGACACCAGTTCATGTCCATTTTTAATACATACGTTCTTCTGACGTTCAGAAGCTTACTAAGATTCCCTAAAGTAGTTTCTGAAACTCTTTGTTGTATCCATCCCATACGCTCTCCATGCAGCTAAACATGCAGGACATCTTTGCAGCTTTTAACACAGCTTATCAGAATTACCTACATGCTCACCAGAGGTGTATATCCAAAATCTTGTATTAAATGAAAAATAACTGCAAGCAGGAGCAGAACTACATGACAGATAGAAATGATCAATTACATTTTCCTTCTTTGTCTTACTGCATACACAGAGCTGTTCCAAATATGCTAGACCCAACAAACAAAAAGCCAACGCCTAACATTTCTGGAGTTGCAAGAAGTTTAGAGAACATGCCAAGAACAACATCACACCACTAATATTATTTTAACTTATCTCTGAAGTTCCTTGTGAAAGCAACTGTTTCATAAACACCAAACAATTCAAAAAAGTATCTATCACATCACAGCATTACTGTTGGAAAGGATTTGAAAAACAAATTTTAGGTACTAAGCACTACGTTTTCACTTTTCTCCTTGAGAGGAGAAAGTCTGGGCAGGGAAAAATAATTTTTACAGTAATTAAGTGATCTTTGCTGCACTGCAAGATGAGCATTCTCCAAAGCCAAACACTTCTGGCTGGCTCTGTGCAGCACTACTGAACGAAAGCCCACCACACAAATGAGGCTAGACTACTGATATCCTGCAATGAGACACAAAAGGTCCTTGGACCTGCCACATGTATGAACTGTGAAATAAAATAGGAACATAGTTAAATTAAGTGCAAAATGTTTTTCTCTATAAACATAGTTTATATGCCTTTCCTAATCCCACCGCCATCTAATATAATTTAAAACAGTATTGCATCAATGATGCTGGCAAACTTAAGTCTCATTGTGGCAGCTGTCAAGCTCTTAAAATAAAAATCTCCAATTAATTAATTCCAATCGCAGTATTTTAATATACTTCTAATTATCACAAGACTGTAGAAACAGTCATTCCCTTCAAATCATGCTTTGCCATCAGCTCTTATCTACAGTCAGGACTCTTCCAAGATCCTTTCATGACGGAGTGTACTATCAGAACTGGTAACAACATCGTAAAAAACGTTTTTGAATACTTAATAAAAGGTTGCCTTGCCTCTGAGCAGATTTAGAGAATAAGTCAAGGAACAGGCAAGTGTTGTCTGGGCCAGGTAAGACCTTAGTCTTGCTATAGTCAGGAGTAAACACAGCAGTCAGTGCCATTACACTGCTACAGGCTTTTCCGTACTGCTGCTCGCAGTAGTGCTGCAATGGAGAAAAAGGTTAAATATGTAGGAATCCATGCTTTAGAGCTTTGTTTTGTTTTTAAAGGCAGGTTGCAAAAAGAAAGCTTACTTCTACCAATCCAAACCCCATGTTACAGAGAGGCTAAAGTGCCATTGGAGCTTTCTCTCAGTCTATTGTTTCTTCAGCTGTCCAGTGTTTGTAATTACTGGGTTTGGTGGTTGTTTTTTTAGAAGTGTGATGCAAACAACACCATCCAGCATCAGAACTTCTTTTGAAAAAGCAAATAAAATATATAGACCAAAGATTTGTTGTGTTTTTGTTTGTTTGTTTGTTTTTGCTATTATCTAATGTCTGCTTTCTTTCAGAGACGAAACTATGGTGAACTGACATCACTCTGACATACTCGTATCCCTGTTGCCATGATAACACAAGAAGTCAAATATTCATCATGCATTTGGGTCCTTCATTCTTGTGAAGCAGAAGAGGAGCAGACGGGCAGTGTGCAATTTAACAGAGGCACAAATGCTCCCCAGTGCCTTTAACAACACCTCTCTTCTTGCCAGAGATACCACCAAGAAACCCAACTGCAAACGGCAGTGCTGATGTAAAATTTGTGCTGGCATCTTTATAGCCTGGTAAAGATTCTATCAGTCTTAAAAGCAGTTACTTCCACCTGATAAGTATTTTTACAATTTAAACTAGCTAGACCAAAACAAGTTTAAGTTGTTGCTCTGTCTAGCTTTAGGTCATTGGGGATCAGTGCATTTGTTGTGTATGGAGAACAGATGTGGATTTACATAACATCTGCTAAAAACATTCAACCCGTATGTTTTGTCTTTCCTGTCTTTCTCTCTGATACTGCACATTCAGTAGACCCTAAATCAGTATTTTGCAATGTCAACATTATCAGTCTGAGAAAGCTTGAAGTTTATAGGTATACATTTTATGATAGTGCAAATAAATATATATAAATTAAGCATGAAAAAAAACATCAGTTCATCCAGTCACTCCGCACATCAATCAGAACTGTAAGTTACTAACGTGTCAATTCAAACCAGAGGAAAACGAGAGAAACGCTCTTTAAATGTATAAAGAAAATCAAAAATAAATAAATAAATCCATGAAAGGGACAGGAGATTCTTAACGGCTGCAAAATTACAAACACACTACTATTTTGTATAATAAATACACAGAAGATCATTGGTGGATAAAACTCAGCGTTTGAGAACAAGGAGCCTGATGCTGTGGAGCGCTGAGTATCCTGAGGGAACGTGGGGTTTTGTAACATAAAAACCAGGAGATCTTGAGCAAAACAGCTTTTCATATTGCCAGTCTACCAAGTAAAGCGATCAAAAATCTGTTTTTTTGAAAAGAGGAGTATTAAGAGATTTTTTTTGGTAAATCATGCTTTTTCTGGATGATGCACAGTACATGAAATTCAACCAGCATTCCCACTCAACTGTGGGAAGCAAAAGCAGCAGCAGGGCCCTCAGAGCACTAGCAGACCTCACCCACCCCGAACTCCTCAGGTGGGACCCCCGCCCTCGCTCCGTCCATGCCCAGCCCAGGCCCCCCCCCCCCGTCCCTGCATGTTGCTGTGGGCGTGCCCGTCTCTGCTCCGTGCCCGTCTCTGCTCCGTGCCCGTCTCTGCTCCGTGCCCAGAGCCCTGGCGGCACCTCGCAGCCGCACCGCAGTCCTGGCCCCATCTGCTGCTGCTCTTGACAGGACTTCTTGGGTGGCCCCAGGACCCGGTTCGGCGCCTTGCCTTGTCCGGGCTGCTTGTGGAGCCTCCTCTGGCCGCCACCCCGGCTCGGCCACCCCAGGGCACAGCCAGGACACCTCCAGCCCGTGCCAGTCCCAGCGGAGCTGCCGGTGCTGCCCCGGCTGCGCTCAGCGAGTGCCGGCCGGAGGCTGCTCACGCGGGGCAGGCAGGCAGCGAGAGCAGCGGCGGCTTTCGAGCGCTGGAACAGAACCGCTTGAGAGCGGGCACCCCCTTTCGCTCACACCTAGTTTCTAAAGCCCCCGAAGGGACAGCCGCCCCGCTTTGGAAAGCTCCCTCCTCTGCACCCGGTTAACTTTTTTCTAACTTGCCGGGGGCGGGCCGGGGCGGGCCCGGGGCGGGGGCAGCGGCAGGGAGCGGGGCCGGGGCCGGTGCTCGGCGGGCTGCGGGCGGGCGCGATGGAGCCGCCCGAGGGCTGGGACCCGTACGGGCGGCCGGCCCGGCGGACGCAGTGGCTGGTGAGCGCCCTGGCCTACCACTACGGGCTGGACCGCGGCGTGGAGAACGAGATCGTGGTGCTGGCCACCGGCCTGGACCAGTACCTGCAGGAGATCTTCCACCACCTGGACTGCGCCGGGGAGGGCCGCATCCCCGGCGAGGATTTCCGCACGCTGTGCCAGGTGCTGGGGCTGGGCGAGGAGGCGGCGGCCGACCCCGAGGAGCGCCTGGCGCTGCGGGAGGGCCTGGCGGCCGAGCTCACCTTCCGCCAGTTCCACGCCCGGCTCTGCGGCTACTTCAGCACCCGGGCGGGCAGCGCCCCGCGCCTCGCCGTGCCGCGCCTGCCGCTGGGCCGGGAGAGCGAGCACATCGAGACCCAGATCCGGCTGCGCAGCCCCCGCCGCCGCCGCCGGGACACGGCCGGGCACGGCTCGGCGGGGCGGCGGGGAGGCGGCGGCGGCGGGGGCGAGGCGGAGCGGCGGCCGGCGGCGCCCTGCTCGCGGGAGTGCTACGAGGAGATCGTGGCGCTGGAGCAGGCCGAGGACCGCATCGCCAAGCTGGAGGAGGAGAATGGCAGCCTGCGGGAGCTGGTGGAGGACATGCGGGCCGCCCTGCAGAGCAGCGACGCCCGCTGCCTGGCCCTGCAGGTGAGTGCCCGGGGCCGCCCCCGGAGCCCCCCAAACGCCTCCGGGCTCCGGCCGCGGCGCCCCGCGCCCAGAGGGAGCGGTGCGAGGAGCCCGGGGCAGCCCTGTCCTGCTGCTCTTTGGCGTTCACTGCCGAGCCAGGTTGGCTTGTGGTGGTTTTTAACGCTTCTCCGGGACTCGTCAAGCAGAAGCGCAGTACTTTCACTGCTGTGACAGGGGATGCTTTCGGTACAGGTATTCAGGGCATTGATTCAATGCCTTGATTTAATTGATCAGATGGTGATAGCATTTAATTGATATTATTCATTCAGTGCATGTGGTGAAGCACTGAAAACCATCCTGCTCAAACTGCAAACACCTCACAAGCCTTCAGCGTAACACCGCTAAGCGGATCGCACTGCTTTTTCTGCTGCACGTCAGTCAGGCAGTTACTGAGCAATTACCCGCTGCTGGGGTTTTTCTCCAAAGAAAGAGCAAACTTGTGGATGCTCACCCACACAAGCACAGGTGGTTACTCACTCGTAAGCACTTCGGAGCTTTACCTCAGAAACACTGGCGGTGTGTTTTCTTCTGAGTGCAGCTGTTAGAGCCCAGGGCAGGAGCCAGGTCTGTCACGGGCTGACCAGGTCTGTCACGGGCTGACCAGGTCTGTCACGGGCTGACCAGGTCTGTCCCTGGCTCCTTGGCAGGGCCCCCTTAGTTCTGTGGCCTCTTTCTGCTGTATTGGCTCGGGCGAAACGAGAACATACTTAACTGCAGTTAAACCACTCTAGCATGAAATAGCATGGAACAGGCAAAGCACCGAAGGCTGTTTCCCAGTTGTCCTGGTGCCCCTGGTCAGGTTGGATTTAATATAACACAGCACCCACAGAAATTTGCTCCACGTGTGCCATTGCCATTTGGTGTTAGCTGTCTGGCTGCCTGTACAATGCCAGCGGGGCAGGTAAATGATACTTTTACCAATTTCATCTGGGAAGTCAGAGTCAAATGTGAAATCACCAGTCAAAGGCCCCAGAAAGAATGAGAAGGGGACAAAGGTCAGGGCTCCAGAACTCCACCAGCTGCTCTGTCCTCTTCTACTGAACACAACTTTAAAAAAACCTAATCAGAGGTTTTTTTCAGACTATTTGCCTTTTGAGAACAGACTAAGATAATGACATTAAAGCTATACAGAAACTCGTGCAAGTAACAAATTTTCCTTTTGAACAATTCAGAAAAGTAAATGTATAGATACATATTTAAAACTGTTTTCATGAGGTTGTTTCTTTGTATTTTGCAAAGGTAAGCAGTCTTTCAATTGCTGTTCAGCTATATGTAATTAATAACCATAACAACAACAAAACAATCCAGCCATTCAATCTTGATTAAAGTGTCATTTTTTAAAAAATACATTAAATTGTCTCTGCTTTATGCTCCCGTTCAATATAGGTAGGACTGCGGAAAAGCCACGCTAACCATAAGGAAGAGGGGACCTGTTTTATAGGGAGTAAGAGACAGTTAACACAGGACAACTCCCAGACCAAGTGCCTTCAAAGTGTCCTGAAAGAAGTGGAGCTCATCCGGAGCTCCAGGGACGGGCAAATTGAAGAAGCAATTAGGTTCAACCAAGAACTGGAACGAGAGCTGAAGAGCTCTCAGGAAGCATTAGTCAATCTGGAAGACTGCAACCGTAACCTGAAGAGGGAACAAGCAGAAATGAGGAAGAAGGTTGAAGAGGCCAGACACGCAGTCCTTAACAGCCTGGGCAAAGTGAAGGAGCTAGAAGTGAAGGCTAACGAAGTGCCGCACTTGCAAATATACATTCAGCAGCTAGAATCGGAACTGCAGCACTATAGGTAAGTTTGAGTCCACCAAATAACGGCTATCAAATCACGGTATGTCACCTCACCACATTTCAGCTTGAAAATCACTGGTTGTAGCTTAATGAATGTTCCCAAATACATCTTCTAAAGTACAGGTAGAGGAAAATTAGGAGCTACTTATCAGTCGTGTTGATAGGGATCCCAGCTGGAACCTGCACGTTCGGCAGAAGGTAGGCTAAAATAAGGGAGAACAGAGAGCTGAAGTCACTCCTCAAACACAGGTAACAGGACTCAACGTAGTAATACTTCAGGAAAATCTCAACAGAAATTGCTAATGGTCCTTCAGAATCTATTTCCAAAACACTTACTTTTTCACATTAGCTAACCATGATAAATTCAGTCTTTTCCCATTAGTTAAGTCACACATACAGAAACAGCTGCTACCAGGTGGCTGATGCTCCGTTTTTTATTGCAGCTGTTCAACTTGCTGTATGAATTAGAGAAAAACGCACAAGGCCAGCTTCTGCTCAGCTGGTTTAAACTCTGATGTGACTTTATCACTTGTTTACTCATTAGAATATGGAATACTCCAGAAGAAAAGTTAAAACACTTTTATTAAATCATGCAATAATGTAGTGGAAGTCTCCAGAAAAAACTGTATCATCTAACTAGAAACCACTTTTGTGCAAGCATAAGTAAATGTTTCCAGGACTAAGAAGGTTGGCAATTTAATGATGCACTGGTTTTTTTGCTTTTTATCTCAGACAAAACTTGGACTCATTGATGGAGTGCTAGGTAGGCAATTCTGCCCAGGTTTCAAATTGACCTATGGAATGAAAGGTTGCTTATATTTTTACTGACCCAAAGTAAAGCTAATATTTATATTATTTTTTTCAACTGTACTAAAAGTAGTGTTTTAATACATGGTCTATTCTGAACTCCTCCTCTTTTCCTAAACTGATACTTCCTCTGTTTGCTTAGAAGAAGAATTTGTAGTGAGTTATTTGTAGCATCGTGGCTATTGTACTGTTTTATGAAGTGAGGAAATTCTAAAAATAATCATTTTATCCGGTGTCTTTCTATAAGCATTGTGTATGTTAGTATCTGTGTGGTTGCAGAAGATAAAAGCATTTATTTAAAAGTCTATAGGATTTTAAAAACACCATCAAGGCACGTAATGTCCCGGATGACTAGCTGTCATTTACAAGGATGAATGATGCTGCTACCCATGCTTCTGAGACAGATTGCGCTATTTGTCTAGTCTGTCGTGTTCTACTTGGCATGAGCAGAAAAGGCTTAAGAGGAGCTCTTGTCCTCCAGAATTGCTTTTCCAAAGTATGATGAAGCATTAAAAATCACCTTTGAACTTGTAAAAATAAACTAATTGAAGACAACAAGAAATGCCAACTCAGCCTTGCAGAGCAGGAACTTTTACAAGTTACACCAAAACAAATAGAGGGAGTTAAAAAAGGGAAATTATACGGCTTTAGCTCTTTTTTCTTCCACATGCAAGACCCTTTAGTGGTTCTTGATTCCATGTTAGCCATTAGCATTCCCATCTCCTTGTCCATGTAATATGGCTCTTGCCTTAAACAGCTTAACGACAGAGCCACCCACTGATGATTGTGACTTGCATGCCTGTGATCATATTCCACGGTAAGTGGAATTCTCTAATTCCACCTATTCCACAGAGCAGTGCAGAGATGCCATAAAAGCAGAGAACTGGGTAAATACAGCACTGCAGAGCTCTGAGTTACTGCGATGGAAGAGCTTACCACTAGCTTGGCTGTCTCTACCCCGTGCAGCCGTTGGCATCAAAGCTCGTCCCGCTCACTGTACTTGCTCACAGGTGTGCTACAAATGGCAGAATACTTCTGCTCATAGCAAATCACATTCTCTTGTTGTGCAGAAGTCCAAAACCCACAAGCATAAGTTCAGGTGAGGTGCAAGGAAGCACATGTTGAGGGAAAGACAATGAGTTGGCCAAAACACAGAGATGGAGAAGCAGCTGCTACATCCTGCAGCTTTCTTGGACTGTCAATGGACAAATGGATTTCTTGTAATTTTATTCAAGTTACTACTCCAGTGAGCAGTTTCTCCATTTCCATGTGCCACAAAAAGTTTGTAAGCATAAGAGCAGGATATCTAGGTTTGGCAAGAATTACTGCTGCAAGGTAGCAGCAGAGAAAAACGCATGGGGATTTGAGTACTGCAAAAAGCACCCAAGGTTGCAGATTTGTCTCCTGAGAATTCACCTCACCTGGCTTGGTGTGGCCTCTGTTTTACTCCAGGCAAAGCCTAATTTCTTTCAGAGAAGATCATGTGCAGGAATGAGACTTGTCTATGAGTTTTATGTGCTACTCCTCTTTATATTTTCTTATTTCTAAAGTAAAGAATAAAATGATTCCTCCTTCAGGTTCAGATTTTCAAAGATCTATAAGCATCTAAATCCCACTTCTAGAGGGGGATCTTACATCAATTCACTATCAGTGAGGCCTGGAGCCCCATCAACCCTAAATTATAACGCTTAATTCAGGCAACAACTTCAATATTGAAAAGTTTGCATCTATTCAAGGAAGTGTTTAAGTACCACCAAGTGTTTAAATGTTTTTCTGAATTGTTATAAACAATTGCCTTTTCTGCTTACAGATTCATATTCCTAAAGTTTAATGCAAAAACTTACTATGAATCTGTTTGGTCAACATTTGCTAACTGAAGTCTGTGTGACAGACATTTTATTTGTACAGTTGCTGGTATCAGTGTTCAAAACGTTCCTGTCATGTTACAAGGTTCCTAAGCCAACCTAGTAGACCAAAGACTTTTCCTGCCTTAAGTTTCCCAATGTATTCTTACAGCACCCCATGCATGCCTCAGGTTCTAGTCCACTATTTCCTCCACCACTAGAAATTTTTACTAGTTTTTATTTTTAAATGCCTACCAATTTAATGAATCGGTTGAGACAATTTAAAGGTAAATTTTGAGAAAATTCCTTACTGAAAAGCATCAGTTAAATTCATTTAAGAGGGAAAAAAACGTCATAAGAAATTGTATTCTTTATCACTTGGTATTATGTCAAAAATGTGTAATTCAGAAGGCCAGCACACAGAAAAGTTTCCAAAGCTAGGTGGGCCCCATTTCTCATGCAGTGCTGTTCAGGATTGCTCTCATTTTGTACCGGTACACTTGATTCCATCTTCCTAGGCGCAGGGCTTCTCATTTGTTACTGCTGAAGCTCAGCTCCTTCAGTTTTGCACTGCTCTCCCAGTTTCTCATGGTGACACTGAGACTAACCTCCAAAACACTGTCGTTCCCTCTCAGTCCGATGGCAGTTGCACACCTGCAGGCTGAACGCATACGTGAGGGTACTGACAAGGGCCCACGACAGCCTCTAGTTACCTCCGCTTGATATAGCCTCTTAATCAGAGAGCAAATCATTAACAGGTATTCCCTCATTTTTTTCCCAGTAAATTTTGTTCCTCCTCAAGGTGACACCGTCTGTGTATTCGAATACAGTTTTATGATTTATAAATATTATTTACAGGAATGTCACACATGTTACTACAGTAAAAATGTCACATCTCCAGCTCCTGGTTATCCATTCAGCCATTTTCCCTGCCAGAGAAGGAAACGAGATGGGTTTGACGTGAATTGTTCTTGCCAAATACAAGTCGTCTGTTTTCTATACTACATTGTAGGTGGCTTAAAAATTGATCACTTAATAAAGTTTACAGATTTTTTTCCTCTTAATAGCATTAGAGGGAATAATGGAACTTAACAACCTTTTTCTTTAATCCCAATGTAGCAAATAAAAGGAAAGGTCATTTAGAATTGAAACAGACTTCATAATGGAGATGTTCACAGAGGTTTTATGTTACTCTGCTAGACAGCAGGACAGTAATTACATAGGTCAGAGAAAAGGGTCATAAAATAGCAAAAATGCTTCCCATACGCATGGTCTGTCTCCCAAATTACTTAATTATCCATCAGCATTTATACGTGTTAATGAGCAGGAATCCTTTTACTTGGAATGCAGAGTTGCTAGTTTTATTCCCTCATTCTCTTAGAATTATGGAAACGAAGGCCTCTGGCATAATCCCCCGCACCTATTTCTCTGACAGTCAGCAGTGGTAGTTTTTCTGAATACTTATGCTCTATGTTATCCTACAACAGCTGTAGTTCAAATTTTCTTCTCTTTTAGGAGACAGTGTCCTGCTCTTTTCAATAACTTCTCTGATTATCATTACTCTCTAAAGTGTAGCAAGATGGAGCAAACAGATCCAAATCAGTAACCCAAGAAAAGGGGAGGAATATGGAAATATTCCTAACCGATACAGAATCGGCTCTGTTAAGTGAAGAAGGAAAAGCTCTAGGACGGAAACAGTATCCACAGAAGAAGGTATATACAGAAGTACGTAGAGTAGGTTATTTCTAATCTGAATGATAATGCACGTTTCATATTTAGGCATTCTAGAACTGTTCTTTTAAAAATTAGACATCAAATAAAGAAAAACTGGACAACTTTCTGCTTGAGTAGTGTCATCAATGTCAACTACTTGCTGATTGCAAAGTGAATTGCACTTCGGAAATTTATCAGATGGCACAAAATTTGAACGGAGCCTGTGTGTGTAAATATGCTGGGCTACACAGTAGACTGCATAGATCCACAGACAATAAGTACATCCTTGGACAAGAGCAGTGATGGCCAGGGAACAATGACTGATGACAGTCAATAAGAACAGTGACAGGAAACTGAACTCAAGAATTTCAGAGACATTAAATAAACTTTTTTTTATAGCCCTCGTCTGTAAGAACACTCGAGCAGATAGCTTTAGATGAACTTGTCATTTTATTTTCTGATTTTGCTTATATCTAATATTCTACTCCAGACTGTGAGAAGTTATAGAAGTCTGCCAACAAACACAATTTCAGAAGTTCTTCAATAAGTTAAATGTATCAGGTTATTATGTGCTCATCATAGGAACCTTAGACTACCTGCATATCCCTAGCCATAGAAGAATCATAAGCCGAACAATCAAATCAGATTACTACTCATTTGAAATACCTTGAAGGAAAATCTTGGTTTTATAAAAAGGGTTAATAGAAGGTATTGCTATATACGGTAGAAAGAACTGTACAGAGCAATTTAAATATTTTAACTTTGCACTGAAGAACATACTTAGCACCTGTTTCTATGGAAGTATTAGTTTTATTTCAAACGTTGTGTTTTTCATTTTTTTACAATAATATTTGCTTCCCATTGTAACAGCAAAACCATTACTTCGAGTGCATTCAAATTAACACCAAGTCCACTTACCCACACAGAACCTTGTCTGTTAATTCTGACGTTTGAAATGTAGCCAGTTTTCTGGCCTTTTTCAGTGCTGGGATCATAGTTACAGCCCGTTTGTCCTCGCAAAACTTCCCCTGGTTTCTCACTAGATCCTCCCTTTTATCTGGCTTGCCTTATTTGCTGTGCTTGGAGTAATTCATCGTGAGCACAATAGCAGTGGCACATCCGTGGCCGCCGTGCATTCACTGGGGTGGACATGCTTGCGCCGTGTCCGAGGCTTCACCATAGCTCTGAGAAGGATCCATTTGTTGAACTCGCTGGAGCTGTCACTTGGCAACCCCCATTGTACGTCCCTTCGTAGCGACCGAGATGGTGAAGTGTACCACAAGCCTTGCTGTAGTCAACAGTAACAACAAGGTAGTCCCAGCCAAAGGAATTTGGCCAGAAAACCAATGCCTTCTGCTGCCCAAACATCCTAGGTGATGTTACGTATTAGCCATCTTGGGTTATGCTAGCAAAAATCAATGATTAATTTCATACACTAAGATCACCCCTTAAATAAAAATAACTACTTTTCCATACGTACACCTTTCAAATCATTTTGTGAAAACGCACTCCCTCCCAGAGGCAGCGCGCACCTCGCTGAACGCACTGTTACTACGCCCCCTCTTACTGCAGCAAGCAAAAATAAAGAGAAATGCATCATGAATGAAATAGATCATGAATGGCTCCGCTGCAGCCCTCTGCATTGCTGCGGTAAGCTCCTGTCCTGCGCCTTTCTGTGCCAAATACTGGCAGTATGTCACTTTGTGCCACGAAGGCTTCTGCCTGGTGGCTGGCTGGCCAGTGACAGGACGTGACGGCCACGTGCTGCCGTTGTGCTTACAGACCTTAGAGTTGACCTTGAGACAATCTGGCTTACAGACACTGACACTTCAGATCCCACTGCGTACAGATACAGGCACGGAAAACTCGATGCATCGGGGTTATTCTGGGACTGGAGTTCTCAGCTTGACAAAACCGGGATTTATGCATCTTTCTTGACCTAAGAGCAAGCTCGCATCAGTGTATGAGAGCTGCATAATAAGGACAGTTATATATTACCAATAAAAATACATGTTGTAGCCTCCTGTCACAAAGTGCTGCAGCTCACAAACCTCCCTGGGGAGCTAGGAGGACTGCGGCACCTGCACAGTCACTCACCTTGCCTCTCGTGTGCTTCCTAAGCAAACCTGACAAGTTTTGAAGCTGCTTTTATGCAAAAGAGCATCTGCAGGACAGGAAGCTGGCCCAAGCATTTCAGTTGGTCCCCATCTCACTGAGAAGGTCTGTGTGAGTGGGTGGCACTGCGCTGCGCCCTGCTCATACACTCGTGTGGTCACTGCTGAACTCAGCGGGGGCGTTCCTTTGCTTATAGGACTAATGAGATCATAAGGAGGCAACACGGTTTTTACAGATTGAAATTCTACCAGACCTTCCTAAACGATGCTTTAAGGAGCCAGCAGCGTTTAAAAAATCAGATTTGTCTTCAGGTTCTTCATCCTCAGTTTTATAAGATATCGTAATGCTATATGTTAAAGTGACAGTATCTGTTAAACCTGGGTCTACTAAGTTCATCTCCCTGGACATCAAAATATTGAAACAAAAGTACCAGGGCCTAGATCCTGAGAGGAGCAGAGCACTGGCAAGAACTTCAGGCAGGCCCTTAGACACACACGTAGCATGAAGTATTCAGCAGCTCCACTGAGCCCTTTCAGAGATTAAACTGAAACCAACAAGCCAACCATACCTCAAGTGGTTTTCGTGCATGTCCGTTCTGCCATCTATTCACATAAATTACTTTGAAAATCCAACAATGCTGTTATCTATACTCAGGAACAGGCAGGGAATTCTGCATTCCTTTATGCCTTTTGCTCCACTGGAGGTATAAAAGGGAAGGAATTTTTATTATTTTTTTTTTCCTCACAGAATCTGAACCTTTTACTTCATGAAAATGAGGAGAGGAGGAATTCTAGAAAACTAGTAAGAAGCAATTATTTACTCTTAGTTCCTCATCTCTCTGTCAGGATACAGAGTAGGGTAATTTGTAAATAGATGCTGATCGCTCAGGTTTTCAAACAAATTAATTTGTTCAGCTAAAGTAGTCTGCTCTCAAAACACAGAAGGATCTGCAGGGGAGGAGGCATTATCTCTTGAATAGATGCCCAAAATGACAGTGATATGACAAGATATGAAGTAATCCCACAACAGTTCAAGGGAGATTTGCAAATTACAGTTAAAAGTCCCTTTTAATTTATGCGCCAGGAAAAATCACGGAATCATGACACTGGAAATGCCAGAGGGAAAAACACCTCTCGAACCTTGCTTTGGATTTGTAAGGAGTACCTTCTGTTTCAGCAGCTTCTGTCAAAGTCTGCTAGAGCTGGCCACCTAGGGAATGAAATTAACCTAGCCTCTTAATAGACTCAGGTGCGAGCATTCTCCTTCAATCTTTAACTTAAGTTCTCAAAATCACCTGTATGTCACATAAACATTAAGTTATCTAGACAGCCAGGGAAGTATCGAGAAAGCAAAACTAGTTGGCTCCGTGTCTTCCCTGAGAACACACCATAATAATAACCCACAGCCAAACTAAGCTCTGAAACGCCATCCCGGGGAGAGTGAAGGCAGGAGCAAGAGCAGCGCAGTACCAGCGCGTTGCTTAGCACGCTTCCAGCGGCACTCGCATGGAGGCAGACGGTCGTTCTGTGTTTAAGTCTGCCCAGACCCTGAGCACACTGGGGGGTGAGCTAACACATGGCACTGATGGTAGGAAATACAATACAGGCAGTCTCTGTATTTTCAGTGACAGAGGACAGTTATTTAGCACCACTGCAAATATTTACTGGAGTGCCATGTTCTGTTTGCCTGTCTTCTCATCGCAGTCAGAACTGGTGCTGAACCACTGGCCACGCTTAGCTTATGCTGTTCTCTTCCCTTCATTCTCTTGTACGTTTGTTTCAATTTTATCAGCATCTTGTCTGCGTACCATACAGAGTGATTAAAATCTAGACTGATATTTGCCTTTCTAGTGGCTGGCTGAGGGTCTTCCCTTTGCAATATCTGCCACATTTACCAGGTATTCTGCATCTTAGCTGTTGGGAACTGTAGCCACTGAAACAACCTAAAGAAAAGTGCTGCCCTCAAATGAGAAAAAAAAGCTAGAAAATAATGTTCTAGGCTGTAGTTAAAACTTTGATTAAAAAGTCTCTGCACTCTGCATCTCATCTTCAAGCTTTACGTTCTGAAATAATTCCTAACTGATTCAGGACAAAAAAAAAAAAAAAAAAAGAAATTTCTAACTTGCATTTGAAGGGGAAGAGGGCAAGATGTGGAGGAGGGTGATCAGCTGGTCAGAGTATTGGATTCAGTCCGTGATAGACAGAAAATATTTCTACAGTTCCAGATGTGTAATTAGCTGCGTGCTCAACTCAGGCAACCTGGAAGGTGTGAGATAGATTAAGAACACAACTTTCAATTTTATTTACAATGATAATCCTCTATCTATGGAAAAAGGCACTTTAATACATTTTTATAGCCTTCCATATTGCCCCTCTGAAAATCTGAAAAATTGATAAAAATGAATAGATATGTGCATCCTTATAGGATCACAAAGTTTTGGATCAACTTCAAAGACATGAAAACTTAAAGCAAGGCACTGAATTTGTTCATTATTGCAGGTATCTGCATCGCAGGATGCTGACTGTATTCCGTCCACAAATGCCTTTTCATTCCGTGCCTTCACAGGAACATGCTTTATAAAAAAAATAGGTTGGAAAATAAACGTCAGATGTAAGCTTTGAGCATGACACATCTTTAGAAATATACTTCTGTAAAACAAGGAACTTCAGCCTTCGTAGCACAGTCCTTAAACCTCCCTGAGATAAAACCCAGCGCAAGGGCTGTGACTGACTGTTGCAGTCCCTCCTTGTCTGTGGAAAAAAAGCTTTCTGAAGGGTGCCCGAGTTTCTAGTGCTAATTGCCATCACATTACACACCGTCCATTTCAAGAAAAGAGGTTCCAAGTGTTGGGAATCAGCTTACATCAGAAAGACCCCAAACCTATCAATAAATCCCCAGAATAAAACCGAGCCCTGTGCTCTGCTTTGTGAGAAGTCTCTTCACAGCGAAGCGTTTCGGTGCGGGTTCATGTCGTCTCATTAATCATAACCCTGAAAAAGCTGGTGTGCACAGCACATCTGCTCCGCTTGTATTCTCCGAACTTGACCCCATCGCATGTCCTTGGCATTAGTTCATAACATCAAAGGATCTGGTACTGCATGTGGCGAGGTCAGCCAAGTCGAAAGCACGACTTGTCAGGTTTAAGCCCAGCCGGGAGCGCAGCATTTCCACACCGCTGAAGCTCTAGGTCTAAGCAGCACTCTGAAAGTTACACAAGGCTGAAATTCGAGCGAACAAGACAAAGCCAATGTTTATGAACACCACAGAACAGTAGGTTACGTTATCCCTGTGTGTGTCAGCAAATATCCGAAGGTGGGGTTTCCAGCAGGACGCGTACGGCTGGGGGTACATCCCTACTGCGTGGCGCAGCAACGCGTTGACTCCCAGCGAGTCTGCTCTGGAGCAGAGGAGACAGTGGCACCGGCACAACGCCCTGAGTGCCGCAGTGCTGCATGGCCCACGCACCAGCTCTCTGGAATTAATTCATCTTTACACTGCACAACATAGCAACGCCCTTAAAAGCACAAGTCTGATAGATGGTCTCCACTGCAGAACCACGGGGAAACAAGGGGGCTGTTTGCAGTGGTTTAATTTAGTGACAGATCTGGCATGAGTGAGGTAAACAGATGGACTGCTCTGACAGCAAGTGCTCCGAGTTAATTCAGACCCTAGCTGCGATGAGATTGGCTTTGCAGAAGGGGAAATCTTCTGGCTGTGAAATATTGCCACCACTAGAGGAATATTCATGGCTGAATGCACCGGCTTTGAACAAAAGACCTTTCAGGGTAGCCAGGGTGTTGATATCTTTCAGCAAAGTTGTGATTAATCTCCATACAACAGAGTTATTCTGGGGCCATCAGTCTTGTACTCGCTACTTTTTGTCCCTTGTCAAAACAAGCAGTTTCTGCAGCGTGGTGTCCTTCATATTGCTCGTGCGGTATTTTTTCTTGTTCTCCTCCTTTTGTTACCTCCCTGCTTTGCTCTGATTTTTTTCAGCTTCCAAATGATATTTTCAAATGCGTAAAGTAGGAAACTTTATAAAGTACACACATTTAAAGCTTTTTACATAAATGGTGTGCTGTACATGAATTATTCAATGGGCAACCAGACGATGCTTTGGTTAGCAAGGTCACTAAGTTTGATGTTCTGTAGCAGAAATGGTGGCTTCCAGCTCCCCTCCGCAGAGCCTGTGGGGCACTTTGTTAGTCAGTCAGATCCCATTAACACCCAACAGAGAGCCCTCCTTGCCCACCAGGATCTCCCAGCTCCCAGCCTGGGAGTGATCTCCCCGGTCAGCCCCACGCACGTCTCGTTCGGTAGGTCTCTGCCTACCCCCTTGAACCTCAAGGTTAAAGAAATAAAGCTCTCAGCCTTCGCTAGTAATAATTAAGGCGGGGGACATGAAAGCGCTCCTGACTTCCCAGGTCCAGGTGCAAACCCCAGTGACATTCCTGATCCATACACAGGCATGACTACAGAGGGTAAAATATTTCCTCCCTCTCTGTGCTTGTGTCAGAAACCTGGCAGATGGGATGGAAACAGTCTGTGGCATGCTGGGGCTGATGCTCAGCAAGATCACTGAGAAAGCACAGGCACTTGGATGTGTCATGCTGATGTGTACCTGCTATTTGCCCTAAATGCAGCTTCCAGAAGGGAGGGGGAACCACGGGGACAAAGCCTCGCGTTGCTTTTCAAGTTTTCTTCACTACTTTTCAGAACAGGCAAGGGGTCCTGCTGCTCTGTCAGTACTCGGGCACCTACAGCAAACCTCAGCATAGAGAATCTCTCCATCTCCCCTTTCTTCCTCAGCCCTAAAATCTGGCACTGGCCAAGAACATCCTGTGCTGCAACACCATGCAAATGATCATACAATACTAATGGAAAATCACAACCTTGATCTCAACCTGAATGTCAGTAAAAGGGATGTAAAGCTGTCACTTCAGTGCCTGAATACGGAGTATGGTGGTTCCCTGGTATCTCTGGCAGACCCAAAAGCCAATCTGTGGAAAAACCAACAGTATATTTGAGAATACTTTGCTGCGCTCATGGCTAAAAGTTGTTTTCCTGTTCTCAGATGTCCCGGCGGTCTTAATGAGTACAGTAATAATAGTGGGTTTTGTTCTATTTGGTTTAAAACAGGTAGATCAAGGTAATGAGAATAATTACTTTTATGTTTAAGGTATAAAATGCTGAATTATTAATTTAGTATACATAATAAGCACCAAGGTCTAGAAGCCATACAAAATAATTTTTATATCCATCGATATATGCCAAAGAAAAAAGAAATATATTTCCTAAATAAATTACAAGAAATGCTAACTCCAGAAATACCTGCTGCCCACCCATTAAGGCTTGAATGCAACAGCGTAGTCCTGGCCTTAACTACGCTATGCAGAATCCTTCTGCAGCTGCCTTCACAGATCAACAAAAACCCCGAAGCAAGTTGGCTAGCTCTGGACTGAGACAGAGCTGCTCCAGTTAAAACAACACAGAATCAGGATTATAGCTTGCCAGTTTGGGTTTTCATGGTCTAGGATCTGAATTCACATCAAATAATCATGATTTAAGATCTGAAATCCTGAAAGCTTGGAGGCGGTTAGATGCGTACCCTATATCAGAGAAATGGTCAATGCCTAAGGCCTGACGCTTGTTGTGAAGTAAAGTCATTTATACTTAAAATGGATCGTTGCAGTTCTCCAGCCTTACCAGTTAAGGCTGTGCTGTTGAACACAGCATTGTCTTGCATCAAACAAGCATTTTCTTCTAGTTCAGATTCAGGTTGCTTATCATCTACATTAGTATTAGTCATAATAAATTAATAATAATGACCTCATCAAATGAAGATCATTTTAGGACAGAAGATTATTAAATGATTTATTTTTCTGCTTCCAAGCAAAGTGCAGCTGTGGCAGCCTCCCTTGGGCTTGCTAAATCAACGGCGCTGTTTTAGGAGCAAGCACGTTGCCGAAGTCATTGGGAAGCAGTTGATGCTTTGCTGCTCCATGCGCTGTAAACTCAATTCTATTAATCTGCATTTACCTGTCAGTACATACAGGAAACACCCAGAAAATAACCCTTAAGACATCAGTGACTCCACAGCCCACAAAAGGCACCCTGAAGCCTCTGGTTTATCTAGTCAGCCCCTGAAGGCAGAGCTGAACTGACAGTTTCTTTCCTTCTGTGTGGCTCTGTAAAGAAAAGGCCATGGTGAGCAGGAGCGGAGGGAAGAAAGAGCAGTTTTGCTCATTACCATGAAAAAGGAGCTGTCAGTGTCACCTTCTTTCATCCTTCCTCCCTCGCCAGCCTCTTTTTGACCCAGGGACTGGAAGCCTAAATCAAACAGTCAGAATGAATGATGAAACTGCATGGTCTGTACCAAACAAAAAGGGAGGCTGTTGAGAGTGGTAAAAAGGGGGCCCATCCGAAGGCAGCAGACAACACTCAGCTGTTTGTTTCCTCCGTTTCATTATGACAGAGGCTGGTGCTGAAACAGCCGCGGTGGGAAGATAGACCTCCTCCGTTCTGTATCTACAAACGGCGGCTGTAAGGTTCCCGCATGCATAAGATGAACTGTAATGCAGGGATATTTACTTTGTGGTCAAAGGGAACAGGATTAGTAGGAGGATCGCTGTAACAAAGACCTAATCTATCGGTCAGGCTTCAGAAAGGGTCAGAGTGCTAGTTTGAAATCAAATTTTAATACCGGCAATACAAACGGCTAATTTTACTGAGGTTCTGCACCGCAGGGAGAACAGCGTAACGGCTCACAGCAGGCAAGATGAACGTGAACTGGGAGAACTGCTGAAACAACGCTAGGTACTGCATTGTTTGTAAAATCAAGTCTTTGAATTATCCATCAATTCAACATCTAATTCACTGTCACATCTTTGTTATGCTTGGTGCAGTTAAGCAAACCAATGCTTCAGTATGTTTGTTTAGTGTTTTAACCAACCTTAAAATAGGCACACCTTTTCTAAGACAAGGATCTTCACAGGACTCAGAGCACACGCTTCTTTGTCATGCTACATACACGATGGACAATTGCCCTCACTTCATAAACAAAAGTGTAAAAACAGGATCTGGCCCAGAATAGTTACGTGGTGCACCCTGCACATCCGTAAAGAACTTTCTTCCCCGCCTCTCAAACAAATGCACGCTGCATACATCACTAATACACGTAGTGAATGATACGCATTAGACATTATTTTACGAATAGTAAAACGTATGTACCCTGCAATACGTTAACAAACGTGATACATCAAGATATTTGTCTCTTATTAAAAATGCTGCAGAAGGTACCGTAGTTCAGAGGAGGGTCTGAATTCATCTCTGGGACTGGAAGCAGTGAGGTTCCACCTCAGTAACCGGATTCATCTCTTCACTGAAAAGCACACTTGAATCACAGAGCTTGGATTCCCATCAGAATATCCACTGTCTGAGGGGGGGCTGGATACATAACTTCTGTTTCTTCCTAATCATGGTTGGCAGCCTGCCTTGGTTTAGTACTTGAAAACATTTTTTGCTTAGTCCGTATTTTAGTTGGAAAGACACGCTGCTTTATATCCCATGGTAAGGAAAGCTACAATAATGTGGTTGTCATTTGTTTTTTATAGAACACAGTAATGAAAAATAGATAAAAAATGACTGAATTATTCAAGATGTTAAAAACAAGGGCCAACTGAAGACGAGCTGAATGATCTTAGGATATTGAGCGACTGGATGATAAAATGGCAGGTGACACCGTGTTTATAAAAACTGAGGCACGCCAGAAAAAAGTTCCAGCTTCACAGATACAGTGACGGCCTGAGTTCAGCATAACCACTCAGGAACGATATCTTTCACTCCAGGAGCATATCAGTTCAGTTGCTGAGTTGCAGTGAGGACAGCAAATACAATATTAAAATGTGTTAGAAAATAATAGGGAACAAAAATATTATGCAAGCTCACAAAGACACCAGCAGGCAGAGAATTACGATCCTTGCATCTAAAAAAAGACACACAGAAAAGGCAACAAGCACAAAAAAAGGGCATGGAAACTATTTTGTCCAATTGCAGATTTCAGCCTGGAAGAGAGACAGCTGAGAAATGCGATGAAGGCCTGTAAGGTTTTTATCAAGAAGGTGAATAGGGGACACTTGTTTGGTCTCTCCCAGTGCACGACCTATGGCTTGTCACATGAAAGCAGGAGGCAGATTCAAAGCAAACCACAAAAAAGTGGTTCTTACGTGGCAGGTGAGGAATTCCTTGATGCTTGATTTGATGAAAGGTTGCATGGACTAAAAAAAGTAACTAAAATATTGATTTTTAAAACTCTTCACAAGTATTAAATAGAAAGATGACATCTCTACATGAGTCACCAAGCAAGTCCACACACATACTACAGTGTAGTAACACAGAGTATGTGATTTTTAGGGGAAAAGTATGTGGAAATATTCTCTTTGAACTTTGAATACACACAAATTGACAAAGCATAGTTTGATTTTAAGGGTGTCTCTAACACCACCTTGTCTTTGGCTGGAGGAATTCCAGGTTATTGCTGTACGAATCATGCATACCTCACGCATCTGCAATTTAAGATCTCTAAGCTTAGCCTCGACTCACACTTCAGACCGTAGTTTTGGAAGAATCATTGAAATTCTTTCCTTTGCATCAGTTTCTCCAAAAAAATGTTATAATGACCGCAGATATAGGTGACTATTACCCACATTATTTAATTGGTCTAAAGTTTCCTTTATGTTGAAATGGATGAACTGCAAATGTACAGCTGCTGTTCAGTTATTTGTGCAGCGGAATGCGAGGTGGTCCCCAGTGTATTTTTGAAGTGGTGTTGCTACCAAATATCCCTGATACCTGGAGATTACCAGGATTAAAATGAACTACTGCTCTGGTAAGAACTTCTGCGTTACAGTAATAACTATTAGCTAGAATTTTGGAAAAACCTCTGTCTCCTTTATTTCAGTATGTTAGCCAGACTCTGACTTTCAGCTTTAGTTGAAATTTTCCCATTAACAATCTGTCTTGGGATGTCTTGCACAGTCCTCGTAAGTATCTGTCTGTGGGACATAATGAATAGGATATAGGATTAGATAGCCGAAGAGTCCCACCAAAATCTGTTATGACAAAACCCAGCAGAAGTCTCTGCCTCCAGGTCATGCTTTCACACTCCAGACTCGGCTTGACGGATGCCTATTGTCCAGTCTCAAATCACTTAATTCGTTTCCATTCAAATCGTAGAAGTTCCCCGCTGAGCTGGAAGCCAGCATACACTATTCAATGTAGTTGTCAGGTTTTGTGTAGAAGACAACCATACCAATATTGCAGAGATCTTCTTTATCCGTTCATTCATACAGCAAAATTTAATCCAAAAATCTAGGCTTAGAGTTTCTGAAATGCTGGCACAGCAAATGTTTTTCTGCACGTAGAAGAATTGGAAAGGCTCATTTGTAGGAGCGTTGGCCCAACGATCATCATCATAGGCTGAGCTGGGGGCAAGCAGAGCATTTTCAAAATACTCTATCGTTATCAGAAATAAAATATGTACTTAGAAAATATGGAAATATATTTGGCCTTTGTGCTGTTTGCAGCTATCCTATTAACATGTCGGTATTGCTATGCTCACATTTTCTCACTCCCAGTTGCTTATTGTGCACACACAATGTTGTTGTGTTGTTAATGATTCTCTTTTTGAGAATCATTTGTTATGAGAATCATAACATAACAGAATTTGTTTTGAGAATCATTTGTTAATGATTCTCTTGTTGTTATGTGTTGTTAATGATTCTCTTTTAAAGTAGCAGTACCTTAGCAGTACCTTACATTCCCTGTGCATACGCAAGTGTATCACCTATACCTGCCCATAAATACACATTAACTTGGCTTCTCACATGCTGCCACAGACGGTCCAGGAGACAAAACTGTGATCTACAGCCCTGAAAGAGGGATTATTTCTCATTTCTAGTCCAGATAGTCCTGAGATAGAAGAAATACAACATTACTAATTTTAAAAGCTATTAAGAAGTTCTAAAATGCATTAATGGGGAATCCTCTCCCCCCTTCAGAGCCCCTACAAGGATATAAGAACAGCCTGACTACACAAGCAAAGAGGATCAGGTAGCTGTCCCATAAAACGCAAAGCTGAAGGAGATGGCGTGATACAAATTACTCAATACATGGCACACATTCAGACCAGCTGATAATTCACTTACGTCTTTAATATTCTTTAGTGAAGAACTAATTCCAAACTGAGACTAATATCGCTGCTTAGGAACACAATGAATTTAATTTTAAATAATACTGCTCCAGTACCATTAGGCTTCTGTTAAGCATACACTGAGACCACTCAAACTGTACCATTAAACTTATTTCAGCCATTGAAATAATTCACATCACCAGAATAGTAACTGTTATGTTGTACATAGATAAGTAACTTTGCATAATAGATCTTATTACTTTGTTCTAGACAAAGGTGGCCAAGGATATTTGTGCATTTTGACATCAGAGTATAATGTTTGTTATTTCAGAGATCTATTATTCTAGAGGATACTGTGCATTTGTTAGAGCAGAAGATATGAAAACACAGGCCATACACGGCAAAGGATGCAGCTCTATTTGGAGCATGACAAAGTGCAGTTCAATTAATATAAGAAATACCTCATCTAAGAGATGTTCCTGTCAGTGTATGCACTGGGGAAGACTGCGTGCCATGAATTCTGGAGAGCTCCCAGCATGAATTTCAAAATACAGACATGTTTTAAAGTGAGTAATACTTTAGAAGAGTTCCAAGGAGAATTCATCAGTTTTGCAAATACTGAATTATAGTTTTTCCCTTTTGGTAATTTAATTCTTAAAAATTAAAAATATCCTATTACAGAAGTGCAAATCTATTATCCACAATTTAAGGTTTCTTGTATGCTTAGAGAACTTTTTCCCATTGTTATAGGCGCTGTGCTGACAAACAAGTACAAATGCATAACAGCATACACTGCTTTCCTCAAATATTTTAATAGGTTTTATATCTAATGCTAAAATTGACCCCTAGAATACTTTTCAGATGGCCACAGACCCATAGGTAAAGAAAAAGCATTCAATTAAACTAACCTAAACTTGGACTCCAGTGTTCAGGAACTGAACCCATACACTAGATGAGACTGGATTGGTGGCAGTTTGAGATCTGCATTGGCATTACACTCAGTTTGTTTTGTTTTTATACAGCTTGTAGAAGAAATAAGCCAGGTATATCATCTCAAAATGATGTTCTTTGATTTCAGCATTTCTTATATAGGATTAGAGAATCTCTAAAGAATAGCAGGCATCATTTGGAGAGGTGCTAATCATCCTCAGTGCCTGTGGGTACTTGCAGTCCAGTGACTGCCAAAAGAACGGGCACCTCTCAGCTGCCTGTGGCAAACATTAGCCACACGAGGTGAGGCGAGCCAGGATTATGCAGCTGCTGGAGACAGGATGATCTTTCTGCTTATTATTTTCAGATTAAGAAAACAAAATCTTTAGGAGGTTTTTAAGGCATAGAAAGCAAGTATCTTGCGTGCTGGCATCTCATCAATGCGTTAAGATTTGTGAGCTTATGAGTTTTCTGTAATAACGTCACGAGATGACAACTCGGTAAGAGGAAGAGCACCGAACAGGGCAGCACCATAACTACAGTTTGAAGTCCAGTTTTTCTAATAGAAACTGACAAAACCTATCAACTAATCCCACCCTTGGGGGAAAAAGAGAACCAACCCTGTTCTGCAAGCAAGACATCATGTGCTCAGATGCGGTCTTTCAAATTCAATTTCTTCCTTAAGTCCTCTGTGACACCTTTGGAGCCTTCCCACCCACTGTACATAAGTGCAGTTGGGTTTTATTGTCCTGCAAGCAGTGGAAGCGCTCTGTGTGCTCGGCATTAATTGCTGTCATCTGTCTGTCCACTGCGAAGTACCGGGCCATAGCCCACACGCAGCTTGCTGCCGGTGGGCAGAGCGTGCCAGCACTCAGCGAAATGCTAGCGGGGTCCTTAAATCAGTTTTACAAACAACCTCTGCTTCAGGACACGTCCATAATTCCATTCAGCCCCTCACACAACTATTTGTGCTTCATACACGTGCCATAGGAAGTGGACCAAGAGGAACATCACATCATTCTGGGCCTCTCTGCAAACACCTTATCACACCATTTTTTCCTACGCAAGCTTGTGTCTGCTTCACATGCGTGATGGTGGGCACAGCAACAGGACCTTGGGTGCACAAATACTCTGAATGCACAAGCTTAGGGAGCAGTTACGTCATGTTACAGGGGTGTCTGTGGTTTTAGAATTGTACAGGGGAACCCTCAGTCCTTCCACAACTCAGGCTACCATTTTTTGTATACAGCTCATATGAAATACAGGAAAATTGTGTTTCTTTGAAGTGGCAGCATTAGCAGAAAGGAGAAAGCCTTTCTTGATCTCTCAGGTTTTGAGCCAAAAGAATATGACAGCAGAATTCAATTACAATTTTCTACGCACCGAGACATGACTGATGCTAGCACAAGTCAGCCATATAAATCCTGTCCACACCAGCAGCACACATCCCTCACACTGGGACTTGCTGGCACAGCCTCATTATTCCAGGAGCAACAGCATCAGTGCAGACTGTGCCAGTACTGACAACAAATACAGTTAGCTCCAGCAGTAAGAGACCTGACGGGGTGGCTCTGCTGAGTCGCCATGTAAGTGCTGGTAAGATGCAGTGAACAACATTCCAGTTGTCTCCATCTAATAAGCAGCGCAATATGTGCAGAGCAGACACGTCAAACAAGCAGCTCTTGTTTTACCAGCAGCTGTCAGATCCAAGTGCCATTAGCAACAGGAAAGTTATAACACAAAACCAAGAGGAGTATTAATGCCAAATTGCACACGACCAGCAAACAAAAACAACTATTTCCTAGACTTGCACAGTGTAGTTTGGAAAATCCACGAATGGAAACATCTCCATAGATTCAAAGTGCCTAAACCTCATTAAAAGGCTGCATGGGAGAAACCCTTTGGAAACAAAGGCCGGCACTGAAGGTCTGCCATAAGTGAAGATGTTGCTAAAACCTTTGCTAACAACCAGTAATGATACACTCTGAAGTAACCTGTGATCCAGCATGGCCTTTCTAAGAAAGGAAGTAAACAATGGTCTTAAGGGATACTGGGAACTTGCATCCCCTACAAGACACGTGACTTCACGTCATTCCTACACTGCTCTGAACCCAGAAAGCCCAATTCTCATTATTCTGAGGAGTGTATTTTAATAACACTTTTAAAAGCATTTGCCAGAAATCTCACCCCAAGATACTCCCTCGCCAGTACAGGCACCCAAAGACTGCTTCAGGCAGGCACGCATGATGTGATTTTGAAGTTACCTGAACTAGATCTGCATGTGACATATCCCTTCTGTCTGTTAGTAATGATGTATTTGGGTTTTAACTAGAGAACTGAGAACGAAGGGCTTTGCTTCTCACTTTGAAACAAATGCTTCTGCTAGAAAATGAAATTTAAGCACAAGTTTTTGGGGGGATGTTTTTCCCACCTCCCCCCTCCAGCCTAGACCTTTCATCAAATCTGGAGCCCATCACTTCTCAAACAACCACTAATGGTGGCCCTTACATCTGAAGCTAAGGTCATTTCTATTCCCAGTAGGATGGGGGCCTGCAAACAAGCTGTATTTATCCTAAATATCCCAGTGCTGGCCAGGATTAATGCAAATCAGTGAACCCTTGCTAATGCAAACCAGACTTCTGCATGCTCATGAGCTGCTGTCATTAATCCTTCAAGGACATAAATGTACAGCTGGCTTAGTTTACTGCTAGCATCTTTTTCTTTAATGACCCTCCAGATATATGACGTTTATGTACTCATGCCCTATTTCAAAGGATTTATAACCAAAAGTCCAGGCCGAGCATGTAAAATTCTACCATTAGCTGTTACTGCCAGCCTAACCACTACAGAGTATAAAAATTTGCTGGTAGAGGATTAGCATCTCTCTCTGTTACTGAATGCCATAGTACACTACACAGCATCAAATCACCATATAATGAAAGTCTGTTGCAAGTGCCTTCAAGTAATAAGTATAATCAAGATAATTTTAATAACTATAACTGAGGATTTGGAGGGGGAGGAAGTGTCTACTTAGAAGTTTCAGGCTTAATGATACAAGCGTTGTACTTTGCACTGTCTTGCTCTTCCTCTATTTAGTTGTTTAAAGCATCTACAGAGAACAAAACCAAGAAAAACCTGCATTCACTGCAGAGATCTGCTGGGTTTTGTAGCGTATCTGAACACAAACGGGATCTTTCGGTTCTGCGTGAGGTGTATAGACGAACTCCAGTCTGTTCAATAGCTTTAACTCCAGCACATAAATAAAAACAGCAGGCTTGTTGTGGCACTGAGCTGAAAGAAACATGAAAACACTGCAGCGTGTCAAGCCTGTTCCTGCTCTGATTTCAATGGGACTGCTTCAGATCTACAAAGCCTTTCACTCAGTCAAACGGAAACTTTAAGGAGTGTAATGCCATGCCTGAAATGCTTCATGAAGTTCTGGTATGTAGGTAGGACAGCTTTAATATTTAAAATAGCAGCATTGCCAGCTAAATTGTATGGATAAAAGGCCTGGGTTCGCGTCTGTTTTGTTTTGGGGGTGTGTTAAATTCTTTTGGATTGTGAAAATTTTGAACTTTGTCATATAGATCTTGAAACATAATGCTTTTAGTTACTAAAAATCTGGCAGTAAAACTCAGGAACATATTCTGCTTTCATTTTTAGTCATTTCTGTGTTATTATGTATTAAATTAGTGCTGAATATTTTATCCCTAATGTTCTCATATACAAACAACACACTATGAAGGCCAAACCTAACTTTTAAGGTGGAAAGCTAAAGAAAATCTTTCCTATTCCCTTTCAGTGCTTGCAGCAAACATTAGAACAACTTCTCCAAGACATTTGTACTCTATGGGAGTTTGAGGATGGATCAGGAAGAATCTTTGATGTGAAATGTATAGATGATTTTATTTATCACATATTTCTACATGTCAAAATTCATCCTAACCTGTCTTCCTTCTCATAATACAGCCATGAATCCCAGGATACAAAACTATATTGTAGAACATGAAAAAGCTGAGGGGAAAAATTAGGTCTCAGGTTGGCTACAAGAGGGATGGATCAGCATTAGGAGCGTGGGATCCCTTCCAAGGCTAAGGCATGTGAGAAATTTTCCAAAAGAGTTGCCCAAGGCAATAAAGTAAAAAATACGGTATAAAAATCTGGCCCCAGAAGTTTAAATATTAGTCATCTACTATGAACAAAAGTGAAAGGCTGACCACATTTTTGTAAATACCCGAGGATTTTTATTCTACTATAACCCTGTGATGTTAAATTTAATCCTTGTTTTTACAGTAAGATACAAGGGGTATCACCTACGGTTTCAAACAACAGCATTTATTTTAAGTCTTCCTCTTAGTGCTGTGTTACAGTTTTCTGCTTCTGAGAACTGTTTCCTGTTTTTCATACAGATTTCCCTCTTTTCCTGTGTAAATCTATTGAGGAAACTCTATGAAAACAAAAGGAAGTATCTGCTTCCAAATACCTGTAAGACTGTCCAAATGCATTGCCTTTGCCCACTGCGGGGCTCCTGTTGCAAGTAGGGGCCGCCTGTGGTGCGAGTAGCACCGCGTCCCACGGAGGTAGCTGGCCCAGTGCATGTGGACAGACCACAACTAGCTGATGCGGCGGGGCACTGCAGGCAGGAGAACCCAATAAAAGGGAAAACCTTGCACTTAAGTATTGTTGGCTTTAAAAAAAAAAAAAAAAAAAGAAAAGAAAAAGGAGAGAGAGAGAAGCAAGAAGCCAAAACCTTTTGTTAAAATAATCTGGAGTAACGTTGACTGGGAAAACATGAATCATGGTTACCCAACCTTCCTATGGAGAATTTTCCTAGCAACACATTCCATCTACCCCCTCTCCTTCACCTCATTTATTAGCTGTCCTGCTTGAGAACTGCAGTGCTGCACTAAGCTCTGTGATGTCCACTTACAGCCAGACATTTGTTAATAGTAAGACAGAGTAGCACTGAGTCATGCACGATTAGAGATCTACCTAACTAATGTACCTTTTAAATACCCTAATGTTAGCAAGTTCTGCAATACCTTAAGTATGCAGCAGCTGAAATGGAATCACCGTCAGAATCATTTTTGCATCACTTCAGTTATCTGTAATGTGGCTCTGATTTGCTTTAGACATCTATGTGTCCAGACTGCGGAGCTACAAAATCCAAAACCAAAGGTAGAAAATGTATTTCCACCTAATTTAGTGTGTTTCTGGTTTCTGACAGTCTGCTAGGCTCCACAGAATCTGATGCTATTTATGTCGTAAGCACTGCACTTCTGGTGGGTGGACGTATGCATATTTCAAAGCTAAGCAGAGCAGCAGGCACTGGTAAAGGCTGGAAGGTGGTTTTGTTTCAATTTTTCATACCCTTTTTAAATAATCTATACACAACTTCCAGCTCAGCTCTTATCTCAGTCAAGTATTCTGCTTGTTCATTTATAATGTAGTTGAAAAAATAGGGAGGAAAAGATCAGTTATTTTAAGTTACTAATAAAATCTACCTGATCCTTTCTCCCAAAAAAGGAAGTCCTTTTATCATTTATAAGTAATTCTTCAAGGGCTCCTGTCAGGATTTCATTGGACTGTTGCCCTAATGAAAAGGGAACACGTGTCACCTGGGTGGCTCTGAAGGGTCCACATATAATTTTATATTATCATCACAACCGTATGGTATCAATGCTGGATAAGTTACAAGAACTCCAGGTTTTGCTCTTGCTAAGAAAAACATTAGTGATCTAGTCTTTATCCCAGTAGTGTGTACTGACTTCAAACAGATTGGGTCATGATTTCCTTACACTGACACAGTATGAACACAGGTAACATCATTTACATCACGTGGCACCAGTCCTGTGGTCTGAAAACAGTCACATTCTATAAACCCATACACGTGAGGAGAGTATCAGAAAACCAGCCTTAACAGTGCAATAACATTTCAAGAAGTGAGAAACCTTCAAGACCCCACCAATAACCTATACATTTCAAGCAATGCTGTCTGCTTCTAGGGATTCAACCTATGCTAATATGACCATGATCACATTTTTAGTCCCCATCTTTGCTGCCTTGTCGCACACCCAAGTTACATCTCTTAAGCATCTTTTAATGTATCCTTACATTATTTGGCCTATTTGGGCCAAATTTGTGGCCTATTTGTTAAGCCATTTTAGCTCAGAGTACCTTGAAATTCCATCTTTTGCCTACTGGAAGTCATCCATAAAGCCCAGAATTTTAATATACACTCATATTAACACCTGTCTTACATATATGACATCTATTTTTTTTTCCTGAAAAAGACAGAAAAAAAGTTAACCATACCTTTTTTCCTCCATTAAATATTTGTATTAATTTATGTTGACTTTCTGATGACCTGACAGAAGAGAGCTTTTCCTGGAGGAGTGCTAAGCACTGCCTAATCCCCCCATGAATACTATGTTACTGAACAGCATGGAAATTAATGCGTTACAATCATATCAGAGAAACTGCAAAACCAGCTTGTAAAGCAAAAGCTTGAGGCACACTTGTACAACTAATAACCTTCACTTGGTCAGCTCAATTGTTTGAAAATGGAATCATGACATTTTAGCAAAACATTTATGGAAACGTAACTATTTAGATTGCAACTGATACAGTGAAATTAAACTGTAGCTTTAGTTTCTGTTTTGAGTCAGTGAGAGTACATATTGGTTGAAATTACACCCCTGCTCAAGTACTTTGCAGCTGTGGGAATAGGTATTATGTAAAGATAAACGTAGATGACTTTTAAGTAAAACTTGACAATAAATACAATACAAGCCTACTTGGCCTGAGGTTCCTCGGGTAAAGAAATACATCTATCAGTTGAGGTTATGCTGGGATAAGCAGAGATCCACCCATGGATAAAGCAGCCAAGCCAGAGTGCTAAACACGCAAAGCCAGAAATCAGTTCTTACACGAAGGGAGCGGCAACGTACGGTTATGTTGCATTTCTGTCCTTGGTATTTGTTTCCTAATCACATTTCTATATAACCAATATATAACCCATGAAAGACCACATAGAAGATGATGTACTTGTTGTCAGCATGTGTCTAATAATGCAGGAATACTAGGCAATCCTTTCAGATCTCTCTGAACTGGCAAATAACTTACATTTAGGAAGGCAAGTAATTATTTGGAGATTACCATGAAGGCAGTGTTATTTTTTGCAAGTCACCTACCTGAACATGAAAGCTCAAAGGAAGCAATGGGCATGCTGCTTTCAGGAAACTTAAAACTGTTTCAAAAAAAGCATCAGAATAGCAGGCACAGAGCTCAAATATGAAGGAGCTTGGATAATTAAACAGTATCTAGTAAAGAAATAGCCTTCTCTGAAGATCTAAGGATGTTTTGAAAACATTAGCGGGATAGAAAACATAACGTGGTGAGGTAATTATTATTCTTGTTTCCTGATACAGGATCTGAGAAACATGGAAGCTGTGACTTCCCCACAGTCACAGCAGCAAGCTGCTGGCACCAACACTTCACGCGCAGGTCTCAGCACAGCTGCTCCCTTTGCTCCCTGGGCTTCTGGGCTCCGCACTCACAGCAGGACAGCTGCCATTTGGGGAGCACCTGGGCACTTGCAGGAACCAAACAACTACACAGCCCTGCATGTAATTTCCCCGTGAGAGCTTAAGTATCTGACTTAGATACAACGCTGACGGTTGCTGCCCCTCCTGTTAATGCACATTAACATCATGTTTTCCTAAATGCTTATTAAGAATTAGTCAGAAATAACTTGCAGCCAGCTTAAAGCACGAAGTTGAGTGTACCATCTTCCTTTTCTGCCTCTCCGAACTCAGGAAGCTCTAAATCTACGAAGCTCTGAGATAAGAGCTGAAGGAACCCACATGCCAGTAAATACAAATCCTCAGAGTTTCCTCCACATTAGGTGGTAGAGTCTTGCATGCGTCAAACAGAAGTGAAAAAACAATGTTTTATCAAATGTTTTAAGCTCTAAAAGCTGAATTCAGTAGGATCTCCACCCTACTGATAAGGACTCTCCATAGGAAGAACACTTTTCTGTATCTAGCAGACATTAAAAGGATCACAGGGTATTTGATCTCTACTGACATACACTGCAGCACATGGGAGATAAGAAGGATTCTTTGGGATTAAATAGCACATGTCCACATGATGGAATATATGAGGTCTTTTTTTGTTGTTATACAAACAATGGCAGAAGGTAATTATCTACAGCACACAGCTCTGCTGCTCGTGTTTATCTGCCTTATATCAAGTATCTTTCTTGTATCTGTCAGCACATTCGAATTTTGGGGTATTTTAGTTACTACTGTTGGTTGTAGGCTTTCAAGAACCTTTCTGTAAAGTATGAGTCAGGACACCAAGAGAGAGAAAAAGAATTCTGAAAATTAAGGTTTGCAGATGAGGAAGGAAGAGCAGACTTAGCAGAATACATCCACAACTCCTGTGTGTGCAGTTATGTAGCTGCCTTTTGTTTTTGCATGCCTCTGATGCTTTTTGTTATGGGATGGACTGAAAGGAGATACCAAAAGTGTCTGGCAAGAGGTGTTACTGAAGGGACTGTCAGCCTGACTAGAAGCAGAGAGGACTGTAAATCTTGTGCAAGAACTTGTTCTCAGATGGACATCAGCCTCATTTCAGACCAATACTTTCTGATAAGCCAAAGATGTTTACTTGCACTGCTTCTCTGAAATGGGCTCGTAATGTACTGCAAACTCTAGGCAGAAGAATCGATGTCCTCTGAACCTAGCTCAGAGCATGGTTGAAGGATGTTGACCTGAGGAAGGGCAATGCACAAGAAGCAGTATCTGTTAAAGGATGAAGCCTGGCTCAGATTCACGTGCTGAAGTGACAGCCAGCAGGCTGGATCCACACTAGTGGGCAATACCATCCGGCCCTCTTTTCTGCATGGGGACCAATTGCAGAAGTCCTAATGCACCTGCACAATGCCTGGTACTCTTAAATCCTCATGTACCCTCTCTACTGTGTCTTGTGGCTTTGGGGAGTAATTCTAACACTGCCAGCATAACACAGACTTCAGTTATACTAAATTAATTGCTTCAGTACAAAAGGAAAGGAAACTGAGAGCTGCATGCATGGTAAGAAAAATGGAGCAATGGGTCTATGGCCTCCATTTCCATGCCTAGTTGGAAAGCTGAATCCGGGTTTTTCCTCTCAGATTTCCAAATTTTGGGGAGACTTTAGCAAATAGCTTTTGTTCTAATAGTTCAATCAAGAACAAGTGATACTTACATTTTTCCAGCTTTAATTAAACCTGCATTGTGTGCATCCAAGCTCTAGAAATTCAGACATCTACACTGTCTGTCTTGCTAGCAGGGTGTGGCAATAGAGGTCTTTATTCCACTGGAACATCTGGAAATCATTTCCTGTATTTTGTCACAAAGGAATTCATTAAGGGGGCAGCAATATCTGAATGACATAATTCCAAAGTGATGAATATTTCTCCTGGATAATTCAGTGACTATTAACCATAAAATACCTCACACAGAGCAAGAAAGCCATACTCATTCCGAACTACCACCACACAATATAATTGCTTGCTAGGTATAGAATTTATAAGAGTACCGTAATTACCTCATCTGTTTAGCCTAATTATCAAATATATCTTCCATTCAGCAGCCCAAAGGACTACAAGTTTAAGAATGTTAAGATTCGAAGTCAGACAAGGTTAAGAAAAACATCAAACAGTGAGACTCAGATCTCGAGCTGCATTTCAGAGCTGAAAGGAATGTATCCTGCAAGGCACAAGAGGAAACCTGTTCATGCAGTTTTAATTCAGCTTTCTTATTCATTTATTTGTAATAAATATCAGAGTGTGTGAGTATCCATGCATTAAAGCATCCATTTTGTACTTCAGTGGGTCTTGCTTAATGCTTAATTCATCTTTACTATCAAGTGGACTTACACGCTGCTCTGAAAACAAATGACTAGCTCCTCATCACAGGACAAGATAATAGACAAAGATTACCATCAAAGTCTTCAGGTAATTTTAGGTGCTCACTGACATATAAATGTTCACAGTACCCGGTATTTTAGAGCAAAACACACAAATCATAGCTTCAGTGATTCCACGTTTCAGATAGTTTGCATACCCTGTAGTCTCCAATTTCAGAGACAAAAAATCATGAGCCAATTATTGTCTGTGCACACTAACACAGTAGTGATGCCTAAAAAAAAGCCTAAAGTAATTTGCCTAGTATTAGGCAGGGTCTCCAGCAGAGACAGGAGTAGAATCAGCTGCAAAGGAGCATTTAGTTGTTGTAACAATGGCACTAGCCATTCTGTTCCTGCCTACCCGACTTGCTACTTACACCTTCTGCAATAGAAGAGAAAGGAACCTCTTGTCAGAAGTTTCCTTCTTTCCACAGTTGCTGTCCATCCACAGAAGTCATTTATCCCCTGCCTTGTAGGAAAAACAGACACTGCTTTTATAAATAACCATAATGTAATGGATGTGCTCCTGGGGTTAAGGCAGCCTTCTGACATCTTGTAAACCCAGAGCTTTCAAAGAAAAACACACACACACACAAGCAAAGTAACAAATCTGCTTAAAACCCAAGCCTGTGTGCCAGATAGCACCATCGTGGGCTACCTGACATCTGTGTCTTCCACCACCAGGGTGAGATTCTCCACATTCTCTGCATAGATTTCTGCTCTGAGATAACCAAACAGCTGACAGCCCAGTAAATTATCGTCCTCCGGGTGGATCTGCAGTCAGGGAGGAGAAGCTAATTTGTGGATGCTTCTCCCAAATATTTACTGATACGAGTGTAGTGGCGAGACTTCAAGAACTTGAATACCATGCCAAACTTTATCAGGGGGCATGCCTGACCCTGAAGCACCTTTTTCTACACTGGAGGAGTAGCTGTTGTAATTTCACTTTTACATTATTTTCACCTTAACCACTGTACCTGTTCAGGGAGTGGTTCAACTGCATGTATCCCTGCATATATCATCCAGCAGTAAAACCTGATGGAAAGGTCTCTCCCCAACCTTCTCACTCCTGTCACAGCCCTGCATTTTTGCATCTCCTGAAAGACACAGCTCTTAGGATTTTGATCCAAAATTTAAACCTGTCTCCAAAAGCAAGAGGAAGGAGATACTTTAATACACTTTATTTCAGGAATCCACTTCATAGCAGCACAAGCACTTGCACAGCTCATGAAGCACTATGATAAAGAAAGAATATGGAGAATGGGAGCAAGGTGTTAAGGGTATGGGATTGAAAGAAAAGGATTTTTTTCTTCTGAATTTATCTTGGGCTACTCCATCAGGCCTATGCAGCTCCTGTGGCCTTCCCTGCAAAGCCACCACCCCCTGTGCCAGCATCTTTAGCAGAGAGAGCACCAGGAGTGCAAAAGGGACAATCTTCCTGATCTCATTCTTGGCTGGTAATGACATCTTACTTAAGGTAAACTAAACTAAACACAAATGTTGGCAAAATTTATATCTTTCTTTGTGGCTATGGGCTAGAACATGTTCAATACTTCAGAGTTCTTAAAAACAGTCACTGCTCCAGACAAGGGAGATAAGAGGCCTCTTAGCAATGTCTTTAATTCTGTTGTTCTTGCTTACCTGAAACCTGAAAGATCAGCATAAGAAATGTTTGGACTGGGATAAATTCAACTCAAATGGCATAGGATAACAATATGCAGCTGAAGAACTTGGCACCTGGATCTTTGAGAACCCAAAGTGTCAGGAAACACCAATGTGCAGCCCAGAAAATCTGGTTTTCTATTGTGATCTCAGACTGTAAGTAGTGGAATAGCAAGAGAGCAACTGACAAATGAACAATAAAGACCTGTACTAAGAGCAGCTGATTTCTGAAAAACAACTTCAGTCAAGCAGTCTGAGCTTACAGAAGTTGCTCTTTGGAATGGGACAGTACAGACAGTAACAGATGCGTTTCTTTTCAATAATTTCATTATGTCTGCAAAAAAGTTTGATTTGTCTCAAAAAATGCTTGAAATCATCACAGGAAGAGCTGCACGACAGCAAGGACTAACTCTGTTACCCTCTGCTAGCATGGCAGATTTGCCTGGTTATATGCACTGTGCAGAGATGGAAGCGTTCAGCGAGAACACACATTGCCATCACTGAGATGATTTGTCCTAGAGGACAGTGATTTTGGCAAGAAAGTTAAAGTCATCAGCTGATAAGAGGAAACCTCTCCAAACTGTAACTAGCATTACAGAGGCTCTTAAGTTACAGTTTTGTTCTTATTTCGGTACAAATCAGGGATATTTAGTCATCTTTATTATTTATAAGAAATTCATACTTGTAAAATTTTAGATTTAATGCCTTACAGACCAAGCATTTTCAAATCTAAACCGTTCGTAGAAAGTTCATTCAGTATGATTTCAGTTGGAGAGAGATCCACAGCTTAAGGTGCCAAGCAAAGACAGATGTATTCAGTAAACCTACAGACACTTCGATGCACTCTGAAGACAGATTTAACCCACATGATGGATGAGAAGTCATAAATAAATCAAAACATGCACACCCCGTGAGCTCTGCAATTCCCTGTTGGTGATGGGCCAGAACTGAAACTGTTCCAGGTTCCCTAACTCTGACAGCTGGGGTAAAAATAGTACAGAGATAAAACCACACCTGATTTGAGATGAAAAGACCAGTCATACACTTTTAAAATGAAGTATAGCTTTGTTTGGCTAACTATACTTTGGGCTACGTACATACCTTGACACAGTTGTCTGATCTGCTCTGAATAAGTCTGTAAAAGGGACTAGTTAAAGACCTATAAACATGAAGCTAAATAATTCCTCAGAGTTACTTTATGATTAGCCAGGAATTACTGAAGTTAAAGACTTGTTTAGCCCCAGAAGCAGGTGGGTTTTGCTGCAGTTAGAAGTTTCCATAACAATAACAGGAGTGCCAATTAAAAGCCAATTAGTCACGGACGTTACTTTAAGGTCCAGTACGTTCCAACTCTCCACTCTCGACTTTCCCTCTCTGGAGCTGCCCATTATTCTCAGCACAAAGGCCTGAGAATGCATGTGGGCCGCTTGCCTGTCACCACGGAAACCTCGCCACACCGCACCGCGCACAGATGCTTCCCAGGCATCTTCCAAACTACTTCCCCTCTGATCTTTGCCCTAAGAAAACGTGCTGTTTATCCACTCCTCTCATTTATGAAGGCCCATTAGATGTTGTATGAATACTGATGAGAAAAGAATTAAACGTATGGTTAAGAACGAGTGGAGATTCCACTTCTAAGAACCTACCGTGACAGCGAAAGCACGACGGTTGGCCTCTGTCATTATGCTTGTCTTTAAATCCTGAAGTCTCCACCAGTTCAAAATTAAGAGTCTGGATTTGGCACTAAGATTTGCTGAACAATTGAAAGCTCCCAGATAGGAAAAAATGGCCAAGTGGTTAAAGGACATGATGAGAAATCAGGAGATCAGGGTGTTTCATTGTTCCTCCACCAAAAAGCACCACCGTGCATCCATTCATGCCTCCACCACCACCTCACTTAGGGGTGATGAAACACTGGGTGCTCCAGCAACGAGAACTGAGGAGCATGAAACAACCTCCTGTTCCGGTTGGTTTCCATCTGCTTTTACGTCAAAACCAGAATTGTTAGAGTCTGGCCAGAAATTTGCTGCCTTCTTGAAACATTCTCCAAAGTCAATATGGGATCCTATTTCCATCCAAAATTATTTTATATATATAAAACCTTTATTCCAATAGACAGCAAAAACCTTTATTCCAAGAACAGAACCTTCTCTTCCAAGAAGAGAACCTTTTTGCTCCAGCTTATATTTGGTTCCTACTTACAAGGAGATGGCAAGCTTCCCCTTTATGCGAGCAGTAACAGCAACTCCCCCCACAAGGTATGCCAGAACTACAAATTTCCAGTGTATTTATTTCCAACAGATCCTTGACATTAAGTATTGTAGCTCAGCAAACAAAATCTCTATGGTGTTGTGTGCGTGTATCTGCTTGCTTTTAAAAACATCCATATTTACTCTTCTTGCTGCTTGCATTTTTCCTTCATTTTTATCTGGCACAGAAGAGCTCTGGAACTGCAGCTTGTCTGGCCATGTGTTCCTTCATGCGTGTTTCAAATGCGTCCCATTTCCATATACCTTGAAATAATTGTACTTGCTATGTTTGGTTTTAGAAATCAAGGCTTAATCTGTGCCCTTTTTTTAGGACGTAACAAATAACTTCACTGCATGCCTGTTGGAGAAACCAAGGCACAATGTGATCTGAAGCAAGTGGCAGAGCCTGTGCCAGAACTAAGACCTTAGTTCTGCAGCACCTGGGTCTGAAAACTCTTGCTCAAAATCCTTTTTTTTTTTCTTCTCTAGTTTCCCAGATGAGTATCTCTGGAGAGGAATGATGTGGCTGTCTTTTTACTGAGTGAGAAGACCTAACAAAACACACCATCTGAATGACTCCCTTAATTTCCCCACAATAAAAGAGGGCTGATGACATCCTCTCAGGAAAATTACTATAGAATGAATAATCACAGCTTGTGCTTTGGACGTGATCAACTAATTTTAAGTGCCTTATAAGAACTGCAGAGAGGTAAAAGCACTATTTAGGCCTGCTCTGAATCTTGTCAGAGTGGATACAGTCTATTAAGTCCTGCCAGAGTGCGCTGAATTTAATTGGAAGGACTTCAAAATTTGTTTTTTTAACTAAACTTCTCAATGTTCATTGGACTGCAAGCTAAATTGAAAACAGGTTGCCAGGTGTAAGACATTAATACCACCGTCAACAGATCAAATTAAACATTACAGCACTTACCCACTGTTAATAGGGAAGATTTTCATGATACTTGAATATTCTCCTCAGTCTTTTTATGGGTTAGAACCCTAACCGGCTTTGAAGCTACAGTTAATATTCAATGAAATCTCAGTGTCGCTATACTATGCGACCTAACTCAGAAATCTCTAAAATCCAAGCAGATGGAAATATTGCTCAAGTTTAAAACAGCAATCCACCAAATACTGGATAGTCATCGAAAACCGTTAACAATTCCTATTGTGTATCAGGACGCAACTTAGTTTTCTTTAGAAATGAAAAAAATACTGCATTTCAGAAAAATAAAATGCGATATCCTTGTTAAAGGAAATACAGCATTCCACAGGACTGCCCAAAACACTGCAGCACAGCAGAACTGCAGAGATGTCAGGAGCTTCCCTTTTTTATGCCCGAGCTTGCTATGTAACGTAGCTTTGTAGGCTACCTGATGATTCCACCAGAATTAATGCAAGCTGAATGACCAGCCAGGCTTCGTCCTGGAGCTGCTATTTCCTTTGACTGAATAGGAAATCCAGCTGTTGCTAAGTAATAGCACAAACTGTAAACAGAAAACATCATTAATTTTCATGCAGGCAGCTCTACCTGAGGGAATAATGAGCATTGATGACTCCTAAGCAAGGTTTGCCTCACTTTCTGACCCTATAGATTTTTGAAATACTGACATTAAAAAAAATCATGACCACATTCACTTAGTGCACACATACTTGCAGAAACACCAAGGAAACTAATATTGGTGTGGTTCTTTGGGAACTGATGGCAGCTGTGTTAGATTGAACAAAAGCTCTTAGTGATACTTATCTCTAGCTTGGCACCAGCTCTCCTATTACTACATCTAAAGTCCTCTTTCTAGCAGTAGTTGAATTTGCTGGCAGGAAGCATTTAGAAGATGTGTCCACAATGGTATTATGCAACGTGGTTCAGTAGAATCAGTTTCTGAAGTGCTTTAACTCTCATTTTATGTTGATGAATATTTACTGTGTTAAGTGCAACAAATACTCAATATTCATCAAACCAAAACTAACCTTAGGAAGAGTTCAGAGGGAGACTAGTTTACTGTAAAGCCCCTGAATTTGGTTTGCTTTCTTCTGCATGTAGATGCTTTGTGACCTGCATGATGGCTCCTGCAGGGAAAACAATATAATCGTGCTATTATATGGTCTAAGTGGGAAAATACCGATGTAACTATTGAAAGTCAACAAGAAAGCAAAGGAAAAATGCTCTGCATTACACAGCATACACATGGAAAGTACAAAATCTTGTAATGGACTGGATCCTGTTCATTTAGCTCCATGCCTGAGAGGTTGCTTATTCCTAGCTCTGAAAATAGTTGATATAAATTTTACACATGGGGACTGATATTCCAATTTTCCATTTATCCAGTGTGAGGGTTTTTTTTTAATTACAAGTATCTGATTTTATAAAACCTTCATAGCTCTAATTCCCCTAACATTTTGTGAAATAAAGTTAAATATATACAGTGAAAAAAATAATGCTAAAAATTAATTCACTGTTATATCATTATATCTCAGTTTCATTAAGTATATTTTTTTACTGCTTTATACGTAAATAGGAGCATCTGGATTCATTTCCTTTGTCTCCTATATTGCAAACTGTATTTTGTCTAAAATAGACACACTGTCTTTCAGTATATTTATAAGAAAGCACAGGTAGGAAAGCCAAACTGAACCAAACGTCCTGCAATGAGAAGAGAGGAATTCATGTGTACTTACATGATGGTCATCTCACATTCCATTTCCATTCTTTCCAAAAAGTGGTATATTATTATTATTATTAGAAAATAAAATCAATCTATGTGAGTAGACTTGTTAGACTTTGCTTCATGTGCAGTGAAGTCCCCATTTTACTACACAGAATGTTCTTTAACTCTCTTAGATGCCTGGGTCGTCTTCTTGATTGGATAAATGCATTTAAGACTCAACTACATGAAAATGCACTCTGGATTATTCCCCCAGAACACGTTACTTCACATCTCCTCACAAGTACTGCCCCAGTGCTCTCCGTTTAGGTAACTCTCAGCTCCTCAGTCTGAACAATCATTGTCCTTCACATTGAATTAAATTACTTTTTTAAAAAATAGTTTTGATTGACAAGTTTAAGGACTCGCATTCATCAGATTTTTTTAAAATCCATAAATAATGCTACTCATCTCTAATGCAGCTGATATCAAAGTATTTTGCAATATTCTTTCTTTTTTAATCTGAGTACCACACTTTGAAAACTATTTCCTTTAAGAAGCAGAGAATACTACATTCCCCTCAAAAAAAAAGATACACAGCTTCAGATGAGACTGTTAGTGATTCCAAAGCACAGCGCTCACCGGTTTGCAGGTGCAAGACTCCGTTCACACACCATTCTTTTTGACTTTCCAGTAAAAACAGCACTTGGGAGGCTTAGACCTAAACCACCTAGAAGACATCTGCCTGATATCTTTTGTTATAAATAACTGAGCAGAGAATTAGAAGACAGAAGTACTGAATACTAATCTTTGGTTTTGAATTAACTACATAGTCTTGGTAAAAGGTCGCGGTTTGGTCTTGAAAACAAAGTCATTCTGAAGCCTTGGTCTCACTGAAATAAACAGAGCCAAGTTTCCTGTATCTCTCTGCGAACAAAGACCATAAGCTTTATATTTTTACATCTGTAAGATAAGAGGTGTACTTAAATGCCTCATCAGGGCAGCATGACCAGTAAGTCAGTATGTATATGGCGTTAGAAGCTGTGAAACAGCACTGCTGCCTGTTAGTGCTGTCCTCTTCTTACGTCCTAGAACGTGACTACCATTCCAGTCTGCGTAATGTTGTAAACAGGCCACAAAAAGTCTTTAATACTGTTCTTCAGGCTAAACTGAAGCTTGGTTCAATGTTGAACCAGGCAAGTAGCCTCACATTTGTAAATCTGAACGCTGCTCTAGGTGACTGGATGCAAGACTTGCTACCCTAGCTATAAATGCGTCCGTGGTAAAAAGGAAGCACGCACTCCACCACTGTCAGCTGACAACAGAGAGACTCAGAGACACAGGCAGACTAGACTGCTTCCATATATGTTGTCCAGATGTCATTGAGATGAACTAAAAGCTGTAAGTAACATTTAGTTCTGATTACCTAACTCTAAGAAGAAAATCAACCTTCCTTTGATTCTCAGCAAAAACAACCACAGGCAGCCCTTGGCAGTTTGATTTCACAGGCACTGAAGGTAAATGACCCTGTTCTTTTGTAGCAAGCCTGAACAATTTCTATTATATGCTACACCATGCACATTCATCTTTTTTTTCTTTCCTTTCAAATTTGCTACAAGTCCACTTTATTTTACCTTTCTTTTCCAGATCAGAAATTGTGAAACTTCAGCTTCCCTTAGGAAGCAGCCCAGAGCAGAAAGCTGCAGCAGCTTCACCAGATGGAAGATATTGCCTATCTGTTGTGCAGCACGATCAACGATCTCCCACCGGCGGAGCTGGGATTTCTGAGAACGGTATCAAGCCAAGTATCCAAATATTTTATTTCCTCACTGATTTGTAAGATCCTCAGCAGAAAATATAATATAATAATAATATTATAAATATAATAATAATAATATAAATATAATATAGATATTAGTCCACCAAAGCTGCTAATAAGTCTTAACACTCTTGAAACCCTAGATATAAATAAAAGGTAAAAATCTCCGTTTTTTACTTCTCCCTCCCCATATCATTTTGTTTCATACAAGACCGAACATGTCACTTAGAGCTGAGATTTAGAACAACTGTTTGTTTTTTTTTGTTTTGTTTTATATTCACCATACCTAAACCTTTTTCCTGTCTTAAGGATACAAAGATTTTGTCGTTGTCATTTTTTAAATAAAAACCTCATAAGTTCAGCTAAAGTCATTTCCAAAGAAACCATTTGCAGTTGATATTCTGTACAACGACAACCTTTGGAAACATTCTGGCTGCTTCACTGCTCTGCAGAGATCCAACTGCTTTGCGCACGTAGCCTGAAGCACTGCCACTGCATCACTCGTGACTTCTCATGCGACTGCATGAAGCGTTCTTTGAAATTCTTCTGAAGTCACAGACTTTGCCTAGACCAGCTCTAATTTAAAATTACCTAGACTACAATTTACTGATGCTAGAGCTTTCAAAGAGATGGCAACTTTTAGTGGATCATTTAGCTGCTTTAATGATGAGAGGCATTATGCTAGCCATCTTAGAAGCCAAACACCTTCTCTCCCTTTGGCTTCTTGACCAGTAGAGAGCGACTGCAAAGTCCATTCGGTAAGACTGACTTAGCTTCAATGAATTTTTGAGAGAGCTCATTCAAAGGAGACAAAAACAGTTATCTGAAATTAACTGTAAGTAACAACACATCTTTACTACAGACTAGAGAGCTGTATATACCGACATAAAGTTAGATTTTGTGTATTTATGGAATGGAGCTGGCAAACAGCTGCTCAGGAATGGAAAAAAATAATGACATTCAAATATAGTTTACTTTGCAGCAGGTTCTCCATTTGGTTAGACTTACAAAATGTAGCTACTTTCACAAATATGTTATTCAATCAAGCACCTTTGCCAGCTCAAAGGCAGATCCCGTGTCTTATCTACATCAGCCATATTCCAAGTTCAAACAGCTTTTTAGCAAAAGTTATTCAAACACATTAACTGTGGGGAGTTTTTTCAATATTAAAATGTGAAGAAGTGCTCCATCACATGCAAATAAAAAAGGATTAGTTACGAAGAAAAGAAATGGCAAATAAAACTGCAAAATTGAACAACTGCAAAACTGCATGCATGTTTGGGATAAACCTAGATAAGCTATATATGTAAGCCTAGGTACAAATTTATTTATAAAATCTTTAGGTATACTTTAATAAATGTTAATTCCTTAGAGCAGAAGAGTCCTTGCATCAATGGAATAGTGTGAATTATTCTGCATTAGCCAGATGACCTCTTACTTGGCACATGAGGAGACACGAGGTTTACAGTAGACAGGTAAAACTAAGCACGAGATACTGGGTCTAATATTACAGCGCTGGGTAAAAACCAGCATCCCTTCAAAGCACAGTAAGTGAATGAAACAGAGAGCATTAATACCAAATTCCTGAACTCCGAACGTGCATCTGGCTGGTTCAATGACTATACAAAAAAACCTAACACAGTACAGAAGTTTCTTATTCCTGTTGAAAAGTGTATATTCAATTGCATACATGAAGAGCAAGTGTGCTAACAATACATTGTTCCTTCACATTTATCCTTGCATTTAACTAAGTTAAATGAAAGTAAAGAAAACAGCTCTACATTACCTGCAAGAAGGTCCTGAGATGTTCAAGATCCTTAAATATATATATATATATATATATATATATATATATATTTAGCTTTGCTAAGGCTACACTGCCCTAGATTCAAAACCCCTTCCCCCAGGTGCTGTTTCTTGAGAAGTTTAAAACCTCACCTCGTGCTTTCTGGGACTCCCCGGTTTGAATCACCACAGCTGCAGCACACCAGGGTGGCTGTTTGGGTGCCGAGTGGCTGTTGATTTCTCGAGCAGATGACCAGCTGTTCCGCTCTGTGGAGGGCCAGGCTGCCTCTGATGAAGAGGAGGAGAAGTGGGCAGGAGACCAGCAATCCCAGGTGGCCCAGGTGAAGAAAATACTGGCCAAGCTTCCTTGCTGTGGCAGCGGGTATGTTTCTGAGATGAATGCTACCTGAGCCCTTTGAGAATATTTCCTCATGACCTGAGGGCACCATGGCTTCGGTGTAATATAAGCCAAAATTCTACCTGGCAACATCAGCAGGCAGGAAACAATGGCTTAAATACCCCCATTTAATCCTAATCAGCATCAGCTGGGGTACCAAATTATCATCTGTGCTGACTTAAGTTTGGTGGGGAAGCAGGCTTTGTTTTATTTTTTAACATAAACATTATGAGCGATATGAACTTTTTTTTTCTTCATGTATTACATAGATGTGATGAAAAACTGCAGAAGAAGTTGATGTCGTACTTGGAGATCACTGATGCTGATGGCTCTGAAACAGCCCCTGCAGCACTGGAGGAGAGAATCACACAGCTAACCGAGCAGCTGGAGCTTAAGGGACATGGAGTGAAAAAACTGGAAACAAACATGGAAGAGGTAACAGGTGCCAAGCATAGCGTGAAGGAGTTATTTATGCAGCTTGAAGTGGCTACAGCTACATCCATATGCATTTATTTTTGTTCTGACCTCCCCATTTCTGTTGCTGGTGTTTCTCACTGTGCCATGAATTTGTTAGCAGAACCACATCACACTTTGCTGTAACACCTGCATTGCTAGTGTGGCTCCTGCCTGAACCCTTGTTTATTTGGAGGATGAGATGTGCGCCAGCTGCAGCCAGACCCAGGCCCTTGAAACACCGCCCTTTATTTCAATGGCTTAGGGCATTCACTGATGCCACGTTTGGGATTGGTACCATTGCAGACCAAAGAGCTGCCACACATGTTAACTACAGGGTTGTTACATGCAACATTGGTTCCTCGGCTCTGGATGGCATGCTCCTGATGTCCTATGGAGGTGCTCGAGCGAGTCCAGAGAAGGGCAATGAGGCTGGTGAGGGGTCTGGAGAACAAATCTTATGAAGAGCGGCTGAGGGAGCTGGGACTATTTAGCCTGGAGAAGAGGAGGCTCAGGGGCAACCTTATCGCACTCTACAGGTACCTGTAAGGAGGCTGTAGCGAGGTGGGGGTTGGTCTGTTCTCCCACGTGCCTGGTGACAGGACGAGGGGGAATGGGCTAGAGTTGCACCAGGGGAGGTTTAGTTTGGATGTTGGGAAGAACTTCTTTACTGAAAGGGTTGTTAGGCACTGGAATGGGCTGCCCAGGGAAGTGGTGGAGTCACCATCCCTGGAGGTCTTTAAAAGATGTTTAGATGTAGAGCTTAGGGATATGGTTTAGTGGGGACTGTTAGTGTTAGGTCAGAGGTTGGACTCGGTGATCTTGGAGGTCTCTTCTAACCTAGACTATTCTGTGATTCTCTGATTTTTCTACGAAACAAAATAAGACAGAGAGCCAACTCACTGCAATGTGAATTTAAAATCAGAAGGATGAATTCTTTTGAGCCTGGTAGAAATTTATTCTTATCCTCCCTTACTTTTACTTACCCAGTATTTATATTGCATGTGCAGCTTTTGGTATTTATTGTTGCTGTCAAAACAGACAGACAATTAGCAAGTGATTCCTTTCAAAAAGGTGGTTGTTCTCATAATCAACACCAAACAAATTGAAAGATTGAGAAATTCACTCTTTCTCTAACTTGTAAATAAGTCTGTTGGTTTAATAAGCACCAAGAATGCTTTCTCTGATGACCTGACAAATGTACTTTATACATTACCCTTTATGCTTCTGTCTGGACTTGCACAGTGCTGAAAGATGAGACATAACAACAAAGCTAACAAGTAACAAACCCAGCAGGCAAGTGAAAAGCAACACTCTCAAATACTGATTTACTAATTGATTTAATCTAAGATTTTAAAACCGGGGGATAAAACTGCTGTGAAATTTTTCATGTCTTGAAAGTTCTGCTTTCCAACAACTGAACATTTAAAAATACTTTCTACTGAAGAGAGGAAGAGGAAGATGTCAGGACTGGGGAAAAAATAGTTGGAGAAAACATGAGCAAATTCTAAAAACAAAGCAAGATGCTGCCAAGTGTAGTGTTGCAAAGAAATGATAATCATTTTCTATAAAAGCTCACATACAAACTCTCAGCTTAATTAAAGACAACTAGTTCATGACCATACAGGGTCACATGAAAACTTCATCCGAATATCACATGCTTGATGACAACAAGCAGCAGTTACTTAGAGAAAAGGAATGAGAAACAGTCCAGAGAACTTTCCTCTTGGTATTACTCACCTGGTTTCCAATAAAAGAAAGGTAGATGCGTCTTGAACTGGACATTGCATAGACAGTATCATCTTTAATGACCAGCACTGGAGCTATTTCACATGGGTTTAACATGAGTTTCCTATTCCTTTAGTTAGCAATGCTTTAGGTATCTCAGGGCCAGAACTCCCACAAGCAGGTTACAAAGGAACAGGTTTTGAGGATTTGCTTTTGTTTGCTTTAAATATGTTGCCTGATCATCCACTGTCACATAGTTTTTTGCTTGGGCCAAAAGTTTACAGGCTCTTACTCCAGAAATACTGCCTCAGTTATAGTCACTCTGCTTCAGCTCTCTTGGTATAGAACCAATTACTTCTGTTATTCTGTTCTATTCTTCAATGTACTTTTCAAGCTCTATTACTCTTCTGAATGAGAAGAACTGAAAATGTACTTAGAATTCAAATGTAAGCTCATCATGGTGTAATTATAATTTCTGTTTTGTCCCCGGTTCCTTTCCTAGTGGAGTCTAGCAAGTATTGTTTTGATCTCTGCTGACCACGGAGCTATTTCCAGGAGCTTACAGCTCTCCTAGATCTGACCTTCTTGTTGAGTTGCAGTCATAGTCACTGCATACATATGACATCGTGTCCCTTTCCAACATACCTTATTTTGCATTAGCAACACTGAATTTCATCTTCTCTATTATTGCCCCGTTATTCAGTATGGTGCAATCCAGCTGTAATTCTTCACAGGCAGGTCTAATCTGATTACCCTTCAAAAATTGTATTGACAGCAAACTTAAACATTTTGACGTTCACCCTTTCTAAAAATCACTTCTGAGAATGCTGACTAGGTCTTAATCCAGACCCTAAGGATTATCTCCCTTCCCTGTGAAAGCTCACCCTTCAGTCCTGTCTGTCTGTCGGTCCTGCTGGCTCTGCCCCCCACTTTTAACCAGCTGCAGGTCCAGGATCTGCACTGCTGTCCCGTGGCAGTTACATTTTTTGAGTCTTTGGCTATGCATCTTATCAAAGCTTTACGCACGTTCAAAATACATTCTGTCAGCTGAGTTAGCATTAGCCATATGCATTCATAGATGCTCTCAAAGAAATTCTTCGCTAAGTTTGTTCATGTATTCACCAAGTCCCTCCTCCATTACAGTTTCTGTCAATTTGCCTGACATTACTGGAACTCTGCAGGTGTTTTGCAGTTCCTCAGAACATCTCTGCGGCATCTGTCACAAACTGGTGCTACATTTGCCACCCTCCACTCCTCTGAGGGTGAATTGATTTAGAAGACTATTTGTGAGCACAGTTGGGCACTTCATGCCGGAGCCCTGATACTGTTTTCTTCCTGTTCCTAAGAAGTTTCTCAAGTTCACTGCTTGTAAACAAGACTCTAAAATGAGCTCCTCCTTCACTTCTGTAGAAAACACAATAGAGTGTTTTTCTCTTACGTCCTTAAGGGTCTTTTATACTAATTATTTTTATACTAATTATTCATTGTCCTAGATGTTTTTGTGCACTTTACTCCAGAGCCCAGATTTTTCCCATGGCACCCCCCTCTGTTATGAAAGGGCTGCCTGTCAGCAACGGGCTTACTCGCGAAAATGGTATGTAGCAAGGCAGTATTTCCATTTCACACAAGGCAGCATTTCCATTTCACAGACAGGTTTCACAGATCCCAAATCAGGCTATGCTGAGGGACCGGGCAGAGCTAGGAACATAGTGCACTCCTCTGAGCCCTGTGGCCTAACTGCAGACCATCCCTCCTCATTAGCCGTGTTTTAAAAATAGGTTGTGCCTAACTATCATCATTATTTTATTTGCAAATGTTAAGGTACAGACAGGTGCTAGATGTAACCTATCTCAGGAAATCCATCTGGGAGAATGCTTTAATGCTACACTGAGACACTGCCTTAAAGCACAATCGGATGAGAAGGAAAAAAAAAAAAAGAAAGAAAAATCTTTCATATTCATAGATATAAATGTTCCTAAATATAAAGGTATCCAGAAGGCATCCTGCCATATGACAGTGACTGTTATAGTGCAACTGCTGTGGGAAGTGGTTTGCTACGGGCCGTAGCCTAGGAAATACAAACAAAAAGGGATTTCTAGGAGCAGTCAAAATGAAGAGGAAAAGAGGCAGCAGCAGCAACAAATGCTACAGCCAGATACCACCAGGGGTGCTCTCAGCTAAGCATATTGCCTGTGCTCGCCATGAAAACTGAGCAGCTGGTCATGACAGCAGACAGCGATGGGGAACTCAAGTGGCACGCGCACTGAAGAGCAGAGTTAGTACCTCTATTCATGCCTGTGTAGAAGACGTGCTGCTCAGCCTGCGGCCTTTCAGGAGCATCCAGCAGAGGACAGAGGAGGCTCTGTGCAGCTTTGTGATGCCGGTGGCTCTGCCAACATGACCAAAGCAGCAGCTGTGTGACACTGTGGGCACAGGGGCCTGACAGGGTGCACGACCAGGATAGATAGGCACCAGTTACCAACTTCTGTGAGCATCTGTCTAACCGCATGTTGGGAAAGTTCATTTTAGATATAAAAATAATGATCTTTTTTCCTCTGTATTATTTGGTCTGACACTGCTTCAGCAGTACAGGGGAGCAGAAGTACTGCCTGTGTTCTGTACATCTCTCTGGCAGGTGGCATTCACGATGCGGAGGCATTCTGCAGTATAATAGAGGCAACCCCGTGGTTAATTCTCTGCAGACCTTACGCAGCCTCTGGGGCAGTTGTTTGCCTCGGCTGGACTGCTGCCGCTGGGGTGGTAACAAAGGTGGCTCCGCATACAGGCAAATGTTACCTTACTCATTTCAAAGGAGTGTTCGGGCAGGGATGCTGAAATCTCCAGCAGATGGAGCAGATTTAGTGGTCCAAGCTTCTGTAGCTGCTGTACAGCTCAGAGGAGCCAGAAAGCCTCACAGAGCAAAGCTCAAGGAGAGTTAATGTAATGATAATTTCCATATGGCGGGGGAATTAATACATACTTTTAGCTGTCAGAAGCTAAAACAACCTTTTAGGAGGCTCAATGTGGATCAAGGTTTATTTTCTTTTTCCGCTCTGATGACTTTTTTGTTTTAAGGAACTGAAACTCCTTCCCATATATTAAAAATCCATTAGGATACAAAATTCCAGAAACATTAAATACCACACATACTAAGGACTGCAGTTCTCTGGTTCAGCTCTCTCTGTAGTTATTCCTAAAACTGCAATAAAGATAAAACAACAAAAAGGGCATAACAGAGCCAATGAAATTGTCATCTACCAGACATAATTTTGGTTTTCAGTGTAATACAAATAAACATATTTATATTCTGTTTGCAACAAGAAATAGCAAAAAAGGGTAACATTTCAGAATGCTGGGCACAGCAATGAATGAGAAATGAAGTTTATTAATAAAACTGAAATCTTTCAGTGCTCACAAAGATCCAAAATTAATATATATATATATATGTGATATATTTTCCAGAGGATGCTTTTCATGCTCTTTTTAGTCATCAGCAACAGCCCTGGGTCTGTGACAAGCAAAGACACTTCTGCAAGTGGTGTGGCAGCTGTCTAGTAAAGCATTAGTCACTTAAGCATAGTATGGAAACAAAAGCAACATTTCACATCCTTAACATTCTTCCACAGGTAGGTCTAAGAAAACCAGGAGGTCAGTTCAGTTTGGGAAGTATGAGATCACGCCTGCCCAGAGGTTCGGTAGTCTTGGAGTCTTGTTGAATCTGGGCCTTTTTGTGCTTAGCTGCAAACCAGAGCTTCACCAAGCAAGCAGGCCAGTATTTGGCAGAACCAGAATCTTACAGATCATTCTGTAAAACTTAAAAACAAACCAAAAACAAAACAAACAAATAAAAAACCACCTTGGAAGAAATTAGCTAATTACCTTCTTGTTTCAGTGAACACGCGGATGGTTGCTATGTAGAGCTGCAAGACAAAAATCCGGTGACATTGCTGAGGACACACGAATCAGTTATGTTCTACAGAGGAATATAGGAACGCCATGGGTTAGAAAAGTAGATAGGGCTGCTAGCACTTAACATTTCTGAACAATCTGCCTGTGGCCAGTGTTGGATGAACTGCCATTACGTGCAAGCATGAAGCATGCACTTCCTGGCAACTATTGGCTCTTTGCTTTATACAGTACATTAAAGACATGCACTTTTCAAGATAATCTTCTGGAGGGAACTGACATTTACCAGACAGAGAGGAAAACTTAGCTTTGCAATTGTTCAGCAAGAAAGTGAAAAGCTCCAGTGCTCTTAATGCCCTGTGTCATTATCCAGATGAAAGGCCCGTTGCTAACTGAGCTGCAGCAAAAGGTGGAGGAGACCGAAATGCTGAAGATGGAGCTACAGATGTTGGAGACCGAGAGGGTTAGGCTGTCGCTGGTGGAAGAAAAGCTCATGGATGTTTTGCAGCTTCTTCAGCAGCTTCGAGACTTGGTATGAGAAAATAGTGACTTAGAACTGGTTTTGATAGTGTCCTTTCCAAACCCCCAGTGATGTTTATACATTCATTTCGGGCAAAGTCCTTTATACCAAGAAATATTTTCATGTGTGCTTGCCCTTGGAACTGCCCGGCAATTGCAGAAAACTTTCAGATCCCTATGGGTAACTTTTCAAAAGCAGCCTAGAGGTTTCCTTGGATCTAGATCTCGAATCTCTCATTATCTTCTAAATAAAAAGTTGGAGGAAACAAGGAAAACAAAAGGGCTAGTAATCAGAAAGATTCTAGGAGATTATTTTTCCTTCTTGAAGATACTTTTTGCTGTCAAATCGTAGTCAAATGGTAAATTGATTTTATGTCAATTTACCAAATTTTAGATGTAGCCAGCGTTCTTCATGCGTTGTTTCACATCACAGTGTGTATGCTCACGTCATGCAAATCCAAGAGTAGCTGGGCTGCCACATGACATTTTCATGAGACTTCAAATAAGGCTCTCTTTATATTTATTTATTGCAGAGCCCTGTAAGTGAGCCTTTCTCCAGAAAAAGAATTATCTGCTTATAGTCACAGAACTCAAAGCTGGCACTTCCAATTTCGGGTGCACGCAGCTGGTGCTGCTGCACGGGGTCGGGGTGGAGAGGTCCACCATGCGATACCTCTCCAGTTCCTGCTTCCCTCCCGTGGTACCACTTGTCTTCACAGCTCAGCGATCCAGCCTCTCCCCGCCCTCCCACAGAGGCCACAGGGCTGTACTGGCAACGCACCCTGACAAGGCACGGGGCAGCGGCAGGACGACCTCCCTCCTGGCAGCAGAGGGGCTGCAGTGGGGCACAGAGGCCAGGCTATACAGGCAGAGAGGTGGCAAAATGCAGCAACAACACAATGCTCTGCAGTACGTTAGATGAAGGGTAATATAGAAGGAGGCAGAAAAGAGGTGCCCGGGCTGGAATTGGGCTAACATTTGGAGTTACCGCTGCAGTCTCTTATCTCAGTAAGATGATAAAGACTCGCACATTTTAAGGTACCGATTTTCAAGTTGGAGATGTAGAAAACTACGGAGCGCACCTCCCATCACAGGCAGTACCAGGAGGGCTGGCATGACCACGTTACCGGGACACGGAGCTGAGTCTCAGGCCCTGCCTTTTGTACAGCTCCTGCACGTCAGCAGCAGCTGCCTGAGGCATCCTGCCCTTGCAAGGCACTGCCTCCCAGTACCTGTTGAGGTCAAAGCCTCAGGCTGAACCCACAGTCAGAGTTTGGCAGGTCGATAAGAGTCCGGCTTCTCCGTGTGCAAACAGAAAGAGGGGTGCAACAAAATAATGATAAAAAAGCTGGGAACCTTTAACGGCATCCTGCAGTAGCATTGACTCCGTATTAAAAGGAAAATACCCTTCCTATGGGGGAATACACCCTAAATAAGGTATTCTTCTGTGAGAAGCTTCCTACCCAATTAATAATCCAAACGTGGATTTACAAGAGCTGATACGGTAACGTCCCAGAAGTACACGGCCTGTATGGTAGTCCTTCAGAAAACAAGGTTAAATCTCCTGCTTGGGGACTGATAATGGAACGGGGTGGCCAAAAGACAGGCTAATTGGGTAATCTGCAGGACATGCTGGACGCGGGGAGCCAGGCTGTACTGCTGGGAGCTAATTTCTCTGGTAATGACTCAGGATTCTCCTCAATTTTCAGCTCAGCTTTGCCTAATCTGTGTGAGATGAGAATGCTTCCTCAGATGCTCACTTTGCTCTGTTTGAAGTACGCTCATGTTCCACTGATGACTCTAGGGAACAAGTGCAATATCTCGTAATTTGGTAACTTGTATTAGCACTTGATGTGGAAATTCTACTTTCATATTGGAAGTCTGACACATGCATCAATAATGATCCAGTGCAGGATTAAGCTAGAAAAGACTCTGACTGGCAGCAAGCGTAATAAACTTTTGCATCAAGATTTCAATACATCATTCACTGGTCAGTCATACACATTGTCTCTGCTCAGGAGACAGTCCCGCACCCAAAGGGCCGTGTCTCTGTGAGAACAGCACCTAATGCTAACCATCGCTGGAAGCATGCCACACAGCGCTGCCAGCCTCCACAGCACAAATACAGCGATGCTGTCAGCGAACGAGGTGATGGCCAGCATTCCCAGCAGAGTTTAGCAAGGATCCCCTACGTCCCTAATGGGATATACTTCAGGCAAGAGAAAGCTTATTCAGCCCTAACTGTGATTTGAAGCGTCACTCCGCCAGCATATTCACCTTCATGTTATAAATACCCCAAGCGTGTCATTTGCAACAGAATCTACCGCAAAGCGATGGCTGTCCAAAGGCAAAAGCACTTTGTCAGGAGTGTGAAAGCCTCACAAGGCGCTGCAGAGGTCACTGTAAACCCAGCCCGCCGCAAACTGCTTTCCACCGTGCCCCCGCAGGGCAGGAGGCAGAAGGCAGACGAGTGGCACGGTGAGCAAGGCAGCGCTGCTGAGCTGCTGGCAGGCGCCTCGGCTGCTTCCAGACGGCTTCCACCCATTTTCCTTCTGGAAGTTTTAACCAGAACAACCTCTCCCTACAGATACAGGGCCTCTAAGTGCTAATTAAACTGATTGCAAGACCATCTCCCAGAAAGCATGCATTAGGGTCTAGACAGCAAATGAAAGTGTTTGTTTTCCAGAGGCGTTATGTAACATCCCCACAGATTTCTGATATAAAACTACCACTGAGACAGACCCTCCAAACCCTAGTTGTACAGTCCTCTCTGGCTAGTACTTATTACATCTCAGTATACAGCTAAGAGTGGGCCAGTCACATGATATATACAGCCTAATTTGTCTGCACCTGAAATGGAACCCAACGGACCCCAGATGGGTCTGAGAAGCCCCCTCCTGAGGTAACACCACAAAATGTGTCCATTTATCTTTCAGCACAGGCCTAGCAGAGGCCTGGACAAGCTTTCATCATACTTGCCCTACTTACACTTCTTGCCATCTAGATTTGTTTAGGCACAAGCTTTGGAAAACGCTGTATTTTCCACTGAATAGCTGCAGGTTCTCTGTTTCAGACCTATTGAGCAACTGGGACCCTCTACAGAGTGCTGGTATTTGAGCAGCATCTAAGTTAAATGACTGAAACTAAAGCCCTATCAGCTGCTATCAGGTTGTGCGTTACCAGGATTCGGTTTTGTTTGCTTTCAGTTTTCAAATGCAGCTACATTGTGCATACATTTTTTTTTTGCATACATTTAAACTGGTGATGTGCGTACCCGTGCCATAATATTGTTTTATTTTTTGAAGAACATATCTAAACGAGCCTTGGGGAAAATCCTGCTGAGCACTTTGGAATCCTGCCGTGACCCCCAGCACGGTAAGAAAGTAAACCATGTATGAAGACCAAGAATCATGAAAAGCTAAAGGGAAAAAGAGTAGATAATGAACAAACAAGTAGGAAAGAATATTTCAAATGCTGGGGGACAGGATGGGGAGAAAGAAGTACTATACAACAAGATTACTAGGAAGTGATGCGTTCTAGCCTGCAACACTTCAGAAATAAAAAACATCCAGGGCTCCTTTAGCTAGATTTTAATTAGAATTTGGCCTTAAGCGGACAATTCAGTATCCTACTTTTGTCTGTAGGGCTTCATTGATACCAAAACATGTCACTGAGTATGCAAGCCACCCATTTATCAGGTTACTGGCCTGGTGTATGTTGAATTCCTCTTCTGCAACACGAACGAGGTATACAGAAACATTTCTGTAAATAAACTGGTTCAACCTTGCACTCTTCTAGTAATAACCTTTCAGTTCCCCTTATGAAAATTAAACTTGCAGTCTCCTCTCCCTTGACAATGGTCCAGTGTGCCAGAGCTGCCTCTGTAGGAACCAAACAGGGATCACAGCCTGGAGGTTTCGATTTGATTACTTTGTTCCTATTAGCAGAGCATTTGTACTTACCTCCAAGAAATGAACATCCTGTACCGGGCCAAGAACATGGCTTATCGGTGCTCTTAATAGCAGACCACATTCAAATACAAGATTATAGAAGAGTAGATGTGGCCTGAGGGCTTGGTTTGGGAGAATATTAATAACAGTGATTTAGAATAACATTCAAAGCGTTCTGGTTTTTCCTGTTCCAAAGCCTTGTTGTTATTAGTGTGCAGCAACTGAGGGCACAGGCGGCCCAAAGCTACGCTGTGCTGTTCCAGCATGGCTGAAAAGGAAGGGAAAAGAAGGCAAAGAAAGACCTTTATTGGCTCCAAGACACCAGCACAGGGAGAAAGCATACCTGACCTACGGGTCAGATACTTTCTTGTCAAGCACAAGAGAAAAGGAGCCTGTTAGAATCCACATGATGCGTGGCCAGGCAGTGCTAGTACTTATACTGTGGGGAACACCGACTCCAAGTGATGCTGCTGAAACAAATTACCTCCTGCTGTAACCGCAACACGTCTCAGCTGCCTAAAACAACAGCAAGGCGTTAAATAATGAAGTAGCTTTGTAAACTGCCTGACCATTCTGCATCACCATTGCCATAAACTGTTCATCTTCTCTGCTTTCCATTTGCTAGCTGTGCGCTTGATGTGATGTAATCACCTTTCTTAAGTCTTTGTAATGAAACATTTTCTTCCTGTTTGACAAAACTAAGCAAGGGAATGGTTGAATTAGCAATTCTTTGTTGTGATATAAAGTAATCTTTGGTACACATGTATGTGAGAACTCAATAGGCAGTGAACGAAGCAAAAGAAACAGTAAAGAAAACAGTCCTTGTACCCAGTTCTCATTTTTACAGGAAAATAAATTCATTATCTGTTCTCAACATTTAGGCATTTTATGTTAATTACTTGCAATGGCACCTATGAGGAAGAGAGCTCATGTTATGACTGTTAAAGTGCAAATTTCTGTCTTTGTTCCAATTATAACATTTGTGATTTTCTCTTCAAAGGAAAAGCCCACCTATTTGAAGTCCTAGATACTCTCTACCAGGAGCTGACAGCCTGTGAACTCCTACAAAGCCAGCCCCTGGAGAAGGCGCAGAGTTGCCAGTCCTTGTCCAACCCGCTGGTCATCTCATGCTGAGCGGCGCTGCCAGCTGCAGCCTGCACTACGGGCTGACCGACGGCCCTCATTCATTCAGCCACGGGATGAATGGATAAGACTTGCCCAATTCAAAGGAGCTCAGTAATGGAGGAGAGCAACAGGATAATGAAGCCACGCTCTGGAAGGTGTGCTGCTTCCAGGAAGAGTGCCAGTTCCTCAGCTGACAGCAGTCCGCCCTGACGTGCACAAGCTTTCAGGTTACGTGAGCGTTACATAGCAATGCCCGTCTCTGACAGCAGCCTAACCATCCTTGTACGTCCCTGGGACTGTACCAGTTAACCAAATAAAAAGAATCCCAAATACACCGACCTGACCCGTTTAGATTTACAGCCCCGGTTACACACTGCCTGGGCTCAATTTCTAGCTTTTGTGATAGCTCAGTTCAAAAGCAAAGCCAACCGATGTGTTCACTGGCAAGTAAACTGCTTCTGCAACATACAAGTAACACAAAGACTACCTTATAAACGTACACACAACTCTATGCCAGCAGTGAAAGCTTTAAGGACTCATGTACAAAATGTATGCGTGCGTGTCTGTATATGTGATTCAATTATTCATCTTATTTAAAGATAGGTTCGTTATTGCTCTGCTGATTTTTATATTTGCTATTATAGAGATGCCTTAGAAATCTGCAAGAGCCTTGGGCAATGATAGGCTTGGATTTTATATTAAAATTTACATTTCACTTCTTGGAAAAGGTACAGTGCAGTCTTGCTCCCAGGGAAGGACTGACAACTTCACTTTGCAACAGCTGCCATCGCTGCATTAGCAAACGCCATGTGCAGTACCTGACCTGCTTCTCTCACTGCCTGTCCCTCAGTGCAGCTGGACACAAAGCTGGGCCCCACTTGCAAACACGTTGAAGTAAAACGCTGGGCCTAATCATGGTGCCACGTAACATCTTAATCAGCAACAGACTAATTCCTGGAGGCAAAAGTAAAAACAACATGGGCTGCTTCCCAAATGCTGTCACTGTTTCATTCAACTATCAAACACAGAAACTAAAGGAGCAGAGTTCTGAAATGATCCAGATGGATTTATGTTATTAAAAAGATGCACTGGGGAGCTTTTAAGAATGTGAAATGATTTGCCAGCAATGAAATAAGACCAGACAATTCAGAACTGTGCATGTATGATTTTGTTCCATGAAAATGGATTTCTTACTAGCAAAAGATCCTTACCACAATCCAATCTGGGGAGAAAGAGGATTTCTATTCCCTTTTATTCAGAAAATGTTATTTAGGTTGTATACGCCTCCATCCAAAAGTGCACTACATGACTTAGCGTCTGAAAACCCCCAAGTCTATAATATATATTTGCATTTCATTTTAGAGGGGGAAAAAGATGTTTTGCAAGCAATGGAACAAACTCTAGTCAACAGTGTTTTACCCAGGATTTTTTCTGCTTTAATAGAAGATTAAAAAATAGATATATGTTTTGAATGTAGATTTTTCATATAGCTAAGTTAGACGTGACAGATAGATTTAGTGCAATATTCACTCTGTAAGAAAGAAAAACATACACTAATACTAAATACAATACTAACATAATACTAAGCATAAGATACCATTACTTAGTTTATACCAGACTTACGCTACAAGAACTATACACTAAATGTGCAAGAGATAAAGGTTAAAATGAGAGCACAGTGCCCTGGTTGAGTTCATTTTCTCCCAAATCAAGTACAAGTATCTGCCTTTGTACAGCTCTCTTGCACTTTTCCTGGAACATATACAGAAAACGTCAGCAAGTCATTAAATAAGCCTGATCTCTGTGTGTATTTGGCAGTAGGGACACCTCAGGAATAGGTTTGTAATGCAAGTACATGCCTGATTATGGCTAATTTCATGTACTGCAGGATTCTTTCACCACTCAAATCATTACTTACTGTATCCACTCTAGATATACACATTCGTGTCGGCTTGTTATATACACTTATGTATGCCTTAATAGAGCTGTGCTAACTGTATACTTTTAGCATCTTTTTCATCACTGAGTTTCTACTTGTAATATATTTCTGGAAATCTGAAATGAAGTAGAGTGCTGTGACAAAGCAGGGGAGGAGCAATATAACCGCAGTGAGCAGTGCCCAGCTTGCCCAGGCAGCGCTTGAGCTGCGTTTGGAAGCTGGACCAGGTCAATGGCAACCTACGCTGCTGTTAAGGGAGAAGCAAACAGCTGAGGTAAAGGGAAGCTTTTGTGAATAAACAAACACTTAACTGATATGGGAAAAAAACAAATCGTATCTTGTTAAATTAGTTAAATGACTAACATTTTTGTTTCTTTACAAAATGGCTGTATCGGACTGATTTTTGATACACCACCATATCCTGATTAATCTTTTGAATTGGATTGTTTTTTTTGTGTTGGTTTTTTTTTTTGGCACAACCGAAGAGAATGGTTCAGTGTGGCAGCAATCCAGGTGCATCCAAAAAAAGATGTTTATTTTAACTTCAAAGAGCAATTAATGGGAAGGAAGTCAGACTTGCAGTATTTCTGTGAGAAGAATGGATCTTCAGGATGGATCAAGAGGCAGCCCTCAGTCAAATCCTTGCTGGAAATCAGAGGCAGAGCAAGGCATTGTACTTTGAAAGACCTCCTTTGTTTATACCGTAGCCTCAGTGTAGCTGTGGCTGATAAATATTTAATACAAAGCTGTATAAAGAAGTGACTTTAAATCAATGTAATTGAGAAATTTCTAGCTCTGCCTCAAAAGCAGGTAAGCTTCAACAATTTGATTTATTATTTGGAACCCATTCAAAAGAGACTGCAGAGTAATCTTGGGAAGCAAACCCAAATCCCTCTGCTTTCTGTAGTCCTAGTGCCTTCCGTCTGGTGGCTACAGTGGATTTCAGCTACTTTTTATTAAATAAACCTTGCCTTTTTGAGTATTGGAATTTTTCCCAAATAAACAGCTAACAGAAGCACCTGACCAAGTCTCATTAATAGCTTCACCATATTTCAAACAATGATGTAGAAGCAGTTATTACCCCTGGTGTTGACTGCATAAAGAACTCCTCCTTTGAATAGTCCTCACAGTAGCATACCACAGAACTGCTCACCTCGCACAAACGATGTTAGATTTGCACGAACCAGTCCTTCACGTTACAGGGAACGCATTTTGTAAAACAAATTTCCCTGTATGACAAGAACTGAAAAGACAACAACACACTGAGCCTTCCATGCCCAGGGTAGAACCACAGATCCAGCACCCCGCATCTCTGCAAACACTTTGTTGTTGTATGTTTACCACATGGTGAGAAATGCCCCTTCGCTTTCATGCTGACTTATCAGTAAAGTAAAAGATCAGAGTGTGCATGTGCTATAAACACAGCAAGTGTGATCGCCCACCTAAAACTGCGTAACCAGACAAAACCCATCGGAGCGTGCCTTCCCAGCGCTTCTTCGGTCAGTCGGAAAACCACGTCGCAGGAGTACATGTGGTATGGTACCAGATGAGACCAGAGCCCTGCTGTACACTTCTGGTGGGGGTCACTTAGGTCTTGTCTGCAGAAGAGAACCACACGACTTTGATTTTCAGTTTAAAAGCCAATGGGCGTCTATAAAAGGGCTAAAGCAACTTAAGTATGCTGGCTTTGAGGCATTGTGGCTGAACTCTGGCCTTACACCATGCTTGAGATCTTATCCTCTGCTCGGCATGCTCATTCCAAATTCTAGAAGGCTTTTTTTTTTTTTTGCTTTATTTTATTTTATTTTATTTTATTTTATTTTATTTTATTTTATTTTTAACACCAGATAATAATTCCATTCTTACAGGGAGGTCAGTTTGTTTCCTCCCTGTTATATCTGCTGGGACTCCCTAATTAAGTCACCCCAGAGGAAAAGTTACTCTTTGTCACCTTTCCATGTGGCCTTTCTTTCTTTTCCTTCTTCATCACTGTCTGTGGAGCAGGAAACCCTCAGGTGCCCAGATTTTGTAGTTTAACACGAGTGTCCGGTCTTTCCTTCGGAGAGCTGCCAGGAGTGTTCTCAGCACTCCTAACCCTCGCTCCTGCAAGGCTCTGGAAGGTGCTGCCCACACGGCAGCAGAATGGGCCCTCTCCCCTGCTCACTCGTCCTCCAGACCCGGTGGGTTAGCCCTCACCGACTCTGCTCATGCAGCATATCTGCACTTTGTTAGCCTGATACGATCTCCACAAGCTGTGATCAGCCTCACTTTCGTAGCAGCTACCATCATATATCTGGTACAACTTATGCTGAAAATGAAACTTGGCCCTAAGAACGAAGCTGGGGTATTTCTTCCACCCATCTCCATGGTGCTCCCACAAAACAACCCTTGTGATTTGATGTCCTTCTCAAACTGCTGTCTTCTCCCTGTGCCCTTCTCACTTACGGTTTGGCATGACTCTACCTGAGAGAACCTGAGGGTCTGCAACGCTCCTAGCACAAGCAGAGTTTCCTCTTCACATTCTTTTTTTTTATTTTACTCTATACAAGGTATTACCTCTTAGTATATGAAATTCAACCTGATCTACAAAGGTTATTCAATAAGTGTCCAATTTGTTTTCTCTGAACCTCTGCCTGGCAGCCATGTCACAGCTGTGACACCGATGTACAAACCTGCACCAAGTCAGTGTGGCAGTCTCCAGCCTCTAGCCAGAGCTACTCTAAAAGGTTGCTGGTATTTGTACGCATTTTTGGAAGAAAAAAAATCCTTGGCACTGGCCTGTGTTTGCTGAATTTGCTGAAATTAAATTTTCTATCCTTTATGATACGGTCCATTAATCTACTACATGGTATATTTCAATGCTGAAAAACTGTTTAGATTTCATTTTTTTTTGTTGTTGTTGTTTTCGTTGGGCTGCTAAGAAAGGAATCCTTTCAAACAGTGCAGCCTAAAACAGAATTGCTAGGTATGAGAAGGACGATGAACATTCCCAGCACGTGTGACACATCACATTACCAGCCAAAGGGTCTCTCTTAGATTTATGATGTCATGGATTTTAAAGACACTCAGTCCTTTAATATTTACATTTCCTCATTTGCTTAATAATTTTATGTGTAATTCTGCATAATAAAAAAGCAACAGAGTGTGTTTCTGAGTGAGAAATGCAATTGGAAATCATCCTTATTTCCAGAACTACACCTTCCTTTCAAAGGGGCAGGATTCTCAGAGTTCCTGTTAGGTTCCCGTTCTACTTCTTTGGCTCTTTTGTAAACAGGTTCCAGCCGTACAAGTCGCACTCTGTGGGAACTACCAGAACAGAGACATTTCTGAGAAAAGAGCAGAGGGTAAGCAGCGCAAGGTATGCAAGCAGACTGAAAGCACCACAGGGCTGCTCCTACCAAAAGACAGCCTGTCCCAACTGATCTAAAGCTGGCTACTTGTCAGATCACACCTGACTCAGTGAGCTCAGCATATGTCAGGCTTATGAAACACTTAATTTAACACCCCATGTAGAAACATACTAATGGGATAAGGCCAAGAAGCAACGTCTCTGCTGAAGGCGTATCTTCCCTACAGACCTATTGCGGGGGATCAGCAGCAGCACCCCTGCATGCCAGGCAGATTTATCCAAGTGAGAGTGGACAGGCTTCAAAACCACGTTCAAATATTATATTCTCTGTGGGGTTTTGTATGAATAGCACTTTTGAGAGCACAATACAAATTACACTATAAATGACTATTTTATGATTCTGCCTCAAAGCACTACGAGCTAACTTATCTTTGCCAAGGAGTAAACAAGGGCTGTAGGATGACATTGAAAAATTATCAGCATTCAGGTGGTTTCACCCACATCCTCACTGCAAAGCAAAAAGGTCACGAGAGCTCAGTGTGTGTCCTATTGTAGTTGGGGACAATTTCTGCACTTGAAGAAAGTTTTGTTGTGTTATAGTTCTGGTTTTGCTGACTATTATTGATTTTTTTTTGCAACTACAAGTTGAAAAAAATTACTCTGATAAAGCTAATGTTCAGTAGGTCACCAAGCATTTTCTTAGCTCTGAAAGTTAGCAAAAAAAGAGGGGAAAAAAGAGAAAATACATGGAGGGTGAGACAATTTGACCTAAATTTAGACCCCAAAACGTGATTTTTAAAATACAGAATACGCAATAACAAGGGGAGGGACTCTCTCTTTCTCTGTGTGTGCACATGCGGGTGTTTAAACTAACCTGGAGAACACAGTTCACTATACATTCACAGTGCTAGTCCAGCACATGCAGCAGCACTTCTCTCTTTCTTGTCAAACACTGCAGCTCTAACCAGCAGAGATCAGCTCTGGGGACAGCAGGAGCAGTCAGGATGGCTGCTAATTACTTAGGAACAAACATCTGGCATGCCCTGGGCTGAGACACACCACCAACTCATCTACCAAAGGATTGATAGTCACCCAAAAATGTCACCCGGTTTTGAGAGTCGTTTGAAAGACACTCTTGAATGTGCTCAGCTTTTAAACCTAATAGCCCTCCAGGGCCTCCTCCAAGCCCTGCCATCGACAGCACGTAGCACATCCTACTGCCATGGAAACAATTTCTAGGTCACCTTTACATAACAGTGCAGAGAAAACATCTTACCACCAATTCCACCATTACAGCACACTCCTTTTCAATGAAGATTGCAGTGACCAGCTTAACTTTTGCTGTAATTACAGCACTAAAAACCATACTCTCTCTAGCATAAAGATGGGAACATACATACCATGCAGGAGGTCTTGGCTCAGAGTCTGCTGTTACACTTCTAGTCTTTTAGGGAAGGAAGCAAAATGACTGCCTGATCCTATGCATCCATTTTGTAACTCAAGCTGCATGACAGCTTGTGTTAAACTAATGCTTTAGAGGAAATCATTAACGCTGAGAGAACCCACCAAGAAGGAAAACACAGCTGGAGCTGCTTTGATGTATCTAGCTGGAACTACATATAAATAAAACTGACAGAACCAATAATTTGAGTCACAAAATCAGATTTAAGGAGCCATTCAACTGAACAACAATCTACTGAGTAGAGACAGAAAAGAGACAGGAAGCATTTCAAATCCTGAAACACAGAAATATTTCAGGACATGAGAAATAAGAAATAATTACATATCAGATGCTTTTCTGTTCAGGGAATGCCAAAGGCTTACTGATGCAGGAGGAAGAGACTGAATTTTTACAGAGACTGTCAGTGAACACTCTAACCTGATTATTTTAAGTATAGAATCAGGATGTTCAGATCTGTGAAGGAAGTGCCTTTAGCAAGATGGAATTTGGAAATGGAACCTATTAAGGAAGATAAACAAAGTTTTCATATTACACTGACAAATGTGAACATTTTATTTCTATGGTGAATAATTTTAACAATGGGTTGCTCTCAAGAACTTACACTGTAGGATTTCTAGCTTATGTGCAGGGCACAGTCCTCTGTTCCAACAGCTGCCAATCCTCATGAAAGACATTCATATAATAGCTGTCGTTTGTTTTCTTTTTTTTCCAACATTTTTTTTTCCTAAGGAAGAAGCAGCAATGTTTAACTAGCAACCATTTCATAAATTGAAGTTGTTGCAAGTCATGGTAGACTGACCTGAACTTATCCTATTATTTAATTGAATGTACAAGTCATCCTCAAACTCTCAGAAGTTGAGGTATGACAGAAATAGCAAGCAATTAAAAATACAGGAAGAGAGGAAAATAATATGGCTGATACCCTGAAATAAAACATATTTGACAACGCTGAGACCACAGAAAAGAAAATTCTGCTGACAAGAATTGTACAAGAAAAAGCTCTCAAGAATATGTAGAAGGAAAGGGAGAAATCCGTTGTTCTTATTTTATGTCCTGTGCAGACAAGCATGTCAGCAGATGTGGAACCATGTTGACAAGGTGGAACTGCGAAAAGCTGAAGGACAACTTTTCAAACAACTGCAAAGTCCCAGCTACTTTAATATTGCATAGAAATGCAGAACTAAGTGTTAGCTCTAATATTTTAGAAGGCTAGATTATGAACTTCATGATAGGTTAGGATAAAAACCTGATTGCTCCTTTTCTGAGGAATGTTTCTGAATGCACGTTAGTAGAACTTGGATCAGTATTAGCAAAAGGCTGTAAAAATCATTAAGGAGAATATATTTCAGTATAATTAAATAGAAATTTAAATACAGATTACTGAACACTAAATCTTATGTGAAATAAGGAAAGAGCATGTTTGTTTGTGCTACAAAACTGTCTATGGTTAAGAAATCAAATATTTGATCAATCCATTTAAATATAAATAATAATGTCCATTGACTTTTCATCGGAGTGGAACAAGTTGAAATGCAAAGATGCAGGGTTTTGCCCCAGTAAAGTACCACACACTAACTGCAGCACTGCGTCAAGATGACACCCACCTCCACACAGTCAGTCTGAACAATCCGGCAGTCAGGGCAGTCTTCTGGGAAGGGTGGGACTGAAGTTCAGGTCTGTGCTTTGCATCAAGAAGGGCTTCAATCAAAATCTCTTGCAACCTCTATGGAGGCCAAGAGCACCCTGGCAGCGGAGGGGATCTTATCGATGCGTTACTCCCATTGATACAGCAAGAGGTCACAGGCACTAATGGACATACAGGAGATTCAATTTATATATAGGACTTTGTTTCACTGTGAGGGTCAAGCACTGGCCCACACTGCCCAGAGTTTGTGAAGTCTCCTGCCTTGGAGTTATCAAAGCCCAGCTGGTGACAGGAGCCATCTGCTCCAGCTGACCCTGCTCTGAGGATGGCAGTTACACTGGGCAATCTCCAGAGGACTCCCAGCCCCAGATTCAACTATTTTGTCATTCTCAGAGTCTCTGGTATGTAGAAATAAAGGTTTCTACAGCCTGTGCTCTTCATGAATAACATTTTGATTATGGAGAGTATTATAGAAAATATACGCTAAGAAAGCCAAATGGCAGCAGAGTAACCACTGACCGTGCCCACAGGGGAAATCTGTATTCCTCACGTAACAGAAGTCCCACCCTTGACAAAATACCAGTTCAAGTTCACTTAACTGCTACACTTCAACTGAAACACATTTTGTGATGGCAAGAGCTAATGTTGTGAGGAAACCTAATCTGTTTTCGAATTTAGAGGCCTTTAAAACTTAAAGTTTAGCAATGCGGAAACCTGGGTTTACTTTATTCTTTCTTTCACACAGGAAATCAGAAACTCCAAGTTTATTCTGCTTGTAACTTTTAAGGAAGAGGGAACTTAGGGCAAAAAAGTAATAAGATTTTTAAAAGTGCTTTCAAACCTTTTAAGATATTTGACGTTGCCTTATAGGTAGAAGCAGAATGAGTAACAAAAATCAGCATATAGGCCCACATGCTGCCACTGCTAAAAATGGAAAGCACCTGCTCCAGCACTTCGTATGGCATCTTTGGAAATTCTTTGTTACAGACTGCACATTCAATTCACTCCTGCCCAGATGAATAAACTCTGTAAATAGCTTTAAAGCTGCACCTGAAGTTGAACGATAACATTATGGACACCTGGTCAGAAATTCTGCTGAAAATAAACTGCTGCAGATCTTCGGATAGTGGAACTATAGTTCAGCCTTTGACTGGCTCATAAATTGTCAGACAAACAAACAGCCAATGCAAGTCACATTTTCCCTTCCTATTTTTTCACTATCTCTCCTTGTCCAGCCAATAGCACATAAACATTTCAAAGCAAAGCACAGCAGCTGTGGACACAGGAATGCTGACATGTCATTTTATGGCACTCCTACAACCACGGTACCGTGCAAGTGGGCTGAACGGACCCCCAGCAAGGTCTTTGGAAACATTTTAAATGGTAAGAAAAAATGAACCATAATAGAAAAGTCATTTAGATTCAAGTTTAATTTTCATAGTATTAAGTTATAATAATGACTCAGACAACCTCCCTAGCAATCAGTATGCTGTGTTTACACACATCTCTGCCATAATTAAACACAAGGTAATTTTGCTATTCAAACAGTTTGAGCATTTCATGCTCATATTTGCTCTGGTTAATCACCAATGACGGTAATAATAAGTTCCTCCACGGTTACATCTAAAGCACTGAGCCACTCGCTGCAATACTTCCTTCCCCAGTTCCAGGTCCTCCAATATTCATTATTTCCTTTGACCTGAGATTGTGTCTTGGAAGAATAAATGGTTCTTTATCGAGCAGAAGGCAGACAAGGGATATTTCCCAATGAACAACTTCTGTGTTGTGTGCCCAAGGACAGCTACCTGTGTCACTGCGTTATGTTCCCTGCTTGGTTCTTCTAATAACTCTCATTTATCTTAGTGCTCAAAAGTGCACATATTATATATTTTGAACCAATCCATTAAATTCCCACCGACTTCACAATAAGTCACGTGGGAAATTGTCTCCTCATGAGTGAAATCCCCGTGTTTTATGGTGTTTTACCAGTCGCTACTCACACATTTCTCTGAATGAAGTAAACACTGGATATGCAAGAATAAGAGAATATCACTTCTCATACCACATGCTGTAGTGGGTTTACGTGGCAAGGTTTTGGTAGCAGGAGGCCGCAGGGGTGGCTTCTGTGAGAAGGATCTAGAAGCTGCCCCATGTTTGGTAAGGGCCCCACTGCTGACCAGAGCTGAGCCAGTAAGTGATGTTGTTTTGCACCGCTGTGAGAGCAGATTTAAGACAGGGAAAGAAAATGCTGCACCACACAGCAGCTGGGAGAGTGAGAGCAGTGAGGAACAGCCTTGCAGGGGCCAAGGTCAGTGAAGAAGGAGGGGGAGAGGTGCTCCAGGTGCCGGAGCAGAAGTCCCCTGCGGCCTGTGGTGAGGCCCATGGTGAAGCAGGCTGTCCCCCTGCAGCCCATGGAGTACCACGGGGGAGCAGGGCTCCACGCTGCAGCCCGTGGAGGAGACCACGGTGGAGCAGGTGGGCCTGCACTGACGGAGGCTGCAGCCTGTGGCAGACCCCTGCCAGAGCAGATTCCGGGCTGGGCCTGTAGCCCATGGAAAGGAGCCCACGCAGGAGCAGTGACCTGGCAGGAGCTGCTGCCCATGGGGGACCCAGGTTGGAGCAGTTTGCTCCTGATGGATGGACCCCGTGGTACGGACCCGTATCTGGAGCAGGTCTTGAAGAGCTGCTGCCTGTGGGCAGCCCGCGCTGGATCAGTTCGGCAAGGACTGCATCCCGTGGGAGGGACCCCACAGCACAGGGGACGAGAGGGACCAAGAAGGAGCGGCAGCGAAGAAGCGCTACAGCCTGACCATAACCCCCATTCCCCTGCGCCACTTGGGGGGAGGAGGTGGAAGAGGGTGGATGGGGGGGGGAGGGAAGGTGCTTTTGGTTTCTTTCCTTTGTTTCTCACTTCTCTAGCTTGTTAGTAATAGGCAATAACTCTTACTATCTCCCTATGCTGAGTCTGTTTTGCCTGTCACGATAATTACTGCGCGATCTCCTCGTCCTTATCTCAACCCTTGAGCCCCTTTCATCGTATTTTCTCCCCGTTCCTCTTTGAGGAGGGGGAGTGTGAGAGCGGTTGTGGTGGAGCTCGGCCACCCACCTGAGTAAAACCACCACATGCCAAAACAGCACTTGGTGAGCATAACAAAGATACTTGCGTTTGGAAAGTTAGTTCAAGGTTAAGACACCAGGGATATGCCTTTCCTTTCCTAGCGAGAACAACAGACCAGGAACCTTCCAGTGAAATACGCTGGTCAGGAAAAGTGCATGACCTCAAATGAATCATCTTTTGTAGATCTACGTTGTGTCAAGGGCTCTGCAGCATAACCGGCAGTCAGGGGATATGGTGCTCCCCCAGGAGGCACAAGATGAAATGTAATTGAGTGGGGACTTCGGTCTCCCGTATCAGCACAGATTCTCCAACCGTTGTGTTATTGGCCCGCTGGGTTCTCTCAATCTCTCCTGTTGGAGCTGCCCCACTTTGCATAAATAATTGGATGTCATGCAGAGCAAGGAATTAAACCCAGTCCTCCCACATCCTAGATGAAAGCTCTGAAAAATGGGGTGTCCAGTTCAACTTTACGTGCACTCCTCAGCTTAATCCAGTTTCAATCTGCTTTTTGAGTAAGGGATAAGAGTTATTGGAGCTGAATTAGCTAAATCTTAAACAAATCTGAAATAAGCAATTTACATCCAGTCTTCCCTTCCTGTCCCCAGAACAAGAAAAAATATTCACACAGCCTTTCACAGACTGAAATAAGACCTTAGATAAGAACAATAGAAAGTGAGAGCACAGAAAAGACCTAATGTGAAGTGAGCTGTCCCCATCACAAAACCCACGACCAGTCCCTGCAGTTTCCGTGGGCACTGGAACAGGAAGGCTGGCAAGGTACAGAGAAGTGCATTTCCCTTTCATCCGGCAGCATGGGGGGTTGTACAGGGCAGAGCTGAGAAAGCTGAAGGGAAGAAATGGAAAAGCCCCTTTTCTGGGCCTGTATTTCATCCACTTCATGCATGCGGCTCCTCCATTCGCATTACAGTTCTTTTAGAAAATTCAGCCATGTTCAGTTCAGAAGAACTTGAGCACAATTGACTCATAGAACACTATCAGTGATATTAGCTGGTGTTCCTGAATGTTGAAGGATATTTTATTTGTAATAATCATATTAATAACGTGCCATAAAGAAGTCATTCAAAATGTAAGGAAAAGCTATATATCTACCACAAACACATTGTTCAAGAGTGTGCATCACATTTTGCAGGATATAAAAAAGCTCTTTAAATCTCTAATAATTGTCAATGTCAAGCATGCATCCTGAAAAAAGATTTATATTTTCTTCCATACATTTTCCTTTTTTCTTTTTTTTTTTTCTTTTTTTTTTTTTTTCAGTGATTCTTTTTTCATATATTTCAAATTACTTTTCCACTGTTTCAAATATTTTGAATACTTTAACCTACCACTTAATGCCAGTCTGGTTTTCTGTTTCCTTTTACCTATGGCTTACCTGGTATGCTTTGAGGTTAAGCCACAGTAAACATTCCTAAAAATAGCTAGCCACGTACAAATGCAATCTAGATAGCAACTGGGTACTTTCCTCCTCCTCAAGGACAAGCTACATATAGAAACACAATAAATACTACAATCTTCAAAGGTTCTTGCTCTTAGTGTTTTCTTTTTACAGGTCATAATAACTTAAATGCAGTCTCCCCATAAGAACATCCACTGTCACCTATTTAATAAATGTAAAACTTCAGTACTTAAGATCCAAGAAAGTTATACATTTCCTGATGTGCTATGAAACATAAAGTCAATAGCAAACAAGCTCTAGTATAAAATCAACCTAAGGATTTTTCACAAGTTTAATTAAAAAAAAATAATAATAAAATAATCTTTTTAACTTCAAGCCTGCAAACAATATTGTCAAGAATTTAAAGAGTTGAAGTAAAGTGGCTTGTGAGTTGCAACATTGGCATCAATGGATTAAAACCGTAAAAGGGATTGAGACCCTGTCACAAATTGTTGGCTGAAGGTATCGGTAATGTATTCATGTTGGTTTGTTGTCAGAGGTATTGCCAAAGGCAGGGTGTGAGGGAAACTTGAGTTAGCTAGCTTTGCAGACAGATCATCCCATTCCCAGCCATGTTCTATGCACTTATTTTAACTTTCTGAGACAACCTGGTGGGTGAAATGTCAAAAGCCAAAAGCCTAGTGCGAAACAAGTTCCTACGCGCAGAGCTGTGCCACCTAGCCCCAGTAGTTAATGCCAGGAATTTCACTTAATATTCTACCCCAATATGACTCTGTTATCTGATTGGATTTTGCTATAATAGAGTGTGTCACAAGCGCTTAATTTCACCAGTTCTCCATGGCGTTACAGCTATTGGGTCCGTCCAACTGCAGCACTGGCAAAGCCAGACAACCCATTCCCTGCGAGGCAGGAAACCACACCCAGGCTTTAAAACATTGCAGAGAAGGTCCTTTTTTTCCTGCCTTCTTTCTTTGAAGTAAATCCTAAGTTTTGGAATCTTCATTGTCACTGTTACCATCATCAGCTACTCTGAAGGCTAGCACCCATCTCTTCTACAGTTGCCTCACGGAGCAACTTTTCCTAACTCAAGTCCAGATTCCAGCAGAGCCAGTGCCTTGCTATCCGTGTAGCTATCTCTTGGCCTCTGTCTTCCCCCTGTTTTGCAAGGTAACCTGCCTCAGTTTAGGTAAGCTAAATTTGGTAAAAATCAGATGATTTCAACGATGGGAGTCAATCCCTGGCTTCTATTCAAAATGTTCTCAAACACCAGGGTAGCTCACGCTGCTGAAGTTATGTTAGTGAAGCATATTTCCTTTGCCCACTTAACTCTAATATGAAAATAACAGCAGATGGCTTCTTTGGCTAACAGTCTGGCCAAGCAGAAGTTTTTAAGGAAAACTACCACATAAAAAGTACTAACTCTCGGGCTGTGATATATCAGGATTCGTGTACAGCAATATGGTGAGTGCATCTCTGTGGGTTGTGAGTTAGGTATGCTCTTAGAATACTATCCTAGCAACACAGCTTTAGCATGGCTGTAAACCTGGGCTGGTTTTTGGACAGCTATACACACACACACAGACAGACACACGCCAGAGACACAGACACAGACACACACACACACAGACACACACCACACACACAGACAGACACACACCAGAGACACACACACAGACACACAGACACACACTACACACACACACACAGACACACACACACACACACACACACACTGCTTAAAAGAATGAAACCACAAAAGACCTGTTCTAGAAAAAGGAGGAGCGGACCAGGGTACGAATCAATACAAACCACGTCTCCTCTCCCCAGCAGGAAAGCAGCTGCAGGATAACTGCGTATTGCATATGTCTGCACTGAAAATAATGGCGTTGTAATGGGTGGAACAGATGGGAGGATGAAAGAGGAAAAAGTAAGTGGTGAAGAACATATATCTATCTCTAGTAGCAGCAAAGTGCTGAAACAAAGACCTGGAGAAGCCAGAAAGAAATGCTGGTAGAAGAAGAAAAATAAACCACTTGAGAAATATAAGCTATTCAACTCTCTATAAGCTATTCAACTCTCTCGTTCTCCCCAATTAAGTAAAGATAACTTGCTCTGATCTGTAAATAGTAACTACTCCTGTGGGGGGGTATTATTTTGAAATAAGATGCCTTTTCCTTGTTCAGCTTTACTGGGTGGCTTTGGATTAATAGAAAGGAAACAGACACTCACTGCAGCGTGTTTCCACACACAGAATCTGTCAGCTATTTCTCAGCAGCTCCAAGGGCAAACAATTGCATGATACATGTCCATTATTTTTTTTTTTTTTTTTAATGAGGAGAAAATTCCTTACTATCAAAATATTTGCAATACACTCAAGGCCTTAAGAGGGGTTTGAGTGATTCTTTGCCTCTTGGCGTGTGTTGAACATCACGCTGTAACGACATGGCTGTCTTCTGGAGAAGAGGAGGAGGTAGCTATTCATCTGAGGGCCCTCTTTCACGTTGCCAGAGAAGCCCACGTAAACCTTTGCATGACCAGAGCACGCCCGTAGTTCCACACACTCGTCTGATTTCTGCGGTGGTCGTGCAATGCCATTGCTGTTATTTTTATACTGCGTGAAGTAGCACCCAGACTTTTCGTTGTACTTTAAGCATCCCGACCCTGGGGCTTTTCCACGTAAACAAAAAATGCTGTTAGCAGCTCTGTACTCATGAAAATTCAGCTCATGCTAGCACCCGCATGAGACCTTTAAAACCTCTCAGAGATGAATCTCCAGAACGTTTGTTCAAAGTCACAAGTATTTTCACCCTCTTCAAGAGGCTACTTTACTTGCTGACTCTCAGCAAAAAAGACAGGTACTGAATTTCAGTTTACAGACTTCCCTAGAAATAATAGAAGCCCCCAAATTAGGTGACACCTGCACTGTTTATTAGTTATATCCAATATAAGACTGAGAAAATCTCAGTCTTCACTGAATGGAGAATTAGTGCCTGTGCTTCTTTCCTCAGATCTTCAATACATGTCCGCGGGGAACTTTGCCCCAAGTCAAATTGCTGACTGCTCTGTGCCTTCTTTTATCCGCACCATTAATCACAGCCAAAGCAAGAGGCTTCCTGAGCAAGTATTTTCAAGCACAGGATTTTGATGGCCCTACTTGACAAGTCAGGAAAACAAATGGAATTCTGGAGTTCCAGAAATTAAAAATTTCTCATTTTTCTCAGAGACTTTTTTTCACTGGAAATAACACACCTATTTGCTGAACCACTTTCGTATGTAGAAATGGTAAAGTCCCGGCCACTCAAGGCTGAGGTTCTAGCCCTAGCAGTGAGTTTCTTTTTCTCTTCCAGAAACCCCTCTTTCAGCCAGATGTTGGCACACACCGCTAAGCTCAGGAAAATGCTTCGGTTACAGAGCTCGCACGGGCACTGCTTTCTACAACCAAGCCTGGGGGTGTGAATTCACTAGATGAGTGCCAATGTCATTGTTTCCTTTTCCATCTATGTATCGAACGTTTTTTTATCAAGCACCTGGCCATGGAGGGGTGGAATTACTGCCTCCCCCCTTTTCCTTGACACCAGATGTATGACTAATCTCAGGCAGTGCCTGCAAGCCCCCAGGTGAGGCTCTCTCCATTCTGTCCACCCAGTTAAGCCCGTCAGGCACAGTTTTATTCCCAAAAGTGAAATACTCTTTTTCAACCTACTGATGTTCAGAGCAAGATTAAGAAAGAGTTGATGGATTTTTTATACATTTTTCCCAACTGCTAGACCTGCAAACTGAGCAAAAGCTAAGATTTGCAATAGAGCTCTGTTGCACCACAGCAATCTAGCAATAGCAATGGAGCTGGAGGTAGTACAGAGACATTTCACTTGCCATGCGCTTTGGAAAAGGGTTCTCGTTACTGTACATTGTGTCTCATTGATAGGGATTTATCTAAAATGCCACTGAGTTCAGAGAGGAAGAAAAGGAAAAATAATTGGATTCACTAGGAAAAACAAAGGGAAAAATGAAAGAAAATGATTTTTCGCAGTCATAAAACCTGAACAACGTTCTTTAGCTTGTGTTCTAAAGCGGCTGTGGCCAGGTGTGCAGAAAGCAGCCAGACAACGCATGAGACAAATCCTGATGCATTTCAGAGGTATAATCAGGACGAGCTGTTGACTTAGCAGGAGAGAGCTTTTCTCTCACTCCAAGTTCTGTTTCTTCCTACTAGGGGCTGAGATACTGCTGGATGCTCTGTGCCTGTCGGCAGGGAGAGAATGACACCATGAGTGTCATTGCAGGACAACATCAAACCACCAAGATTCATCAAAACTGATGTGAAAATTAATTATAAATAACCTCCAACTAGCTTCATTAAATGTAGGAAGTTTCACTACTGTACAATCACTGATGCTGTGAGCTAGAGGGAGAAATGAGGGCACAGAAAGAATTAGATTATGTGGGAAGAGAGAGCATCTTTAAATGAATTTACAGTCCTCCTTAGAGGAACATTGCTTATTTATCCCCCAGTATATGTGGCCGTATCATTAATTCTTCTGCCAGCTTGATAAAACAGACTTCCAAACTGTTAGTATATTAGAATTCAATGATGAGAAGTAATCGGATTAGCACAGCAGCATTTGCAGCTCTTGTGATTTTATCACAGGTCACACTATAGAAAAGATTTCCTTCCAAAACTAACACTTGGCATAAGGTAATAATAGGTGAATCTCTGATTTTATTACTAATAACTTCAGTGTCTATGAGCAGAACTTGGGAAATGTGACATTTAATGGCTCAAAAACACCAAACCCTTTAAAATAAATAAATAAATAAATAAATAAATAAATAAAAAGTTTTGAATAAAGATTCAACATATAATATTGCTTTAAAATGTAAGTATCCTGCTCTGGGGATGCAATGCAAGAATTGGAATGCTGGGACTGACAATAATGTCATCTGGCGTACTGTTCCTGACAATCCACCTGCTCTGCAGTGGAAATTCAGCCCAAAGTCAGCAGAACCCAGTGTGACTTGTGGCGCCTTTCTGTGGCTCTCGCTGTGATCCGAAGTCTGGGCAGAACTTTCTGCAGTTCTCCATGGCACAGAGAACACAACTGGGCAAATGTGCAAGCTTGAACACAGTGTGTAAATACAACTGTTGGATATGGAAGGAGCAATGTGACTCTAGCTGCTCATACCTGGAAAAATAATTTATCATTGAAAATGTAGCCAGAATTGACTGATGTATTTCAAAAAAAAACCCTAGAAAATTACAGCTTTATAAAGGGCAAGGAAAAACTAACCATCTCTTCAGCTAGGAACTGACTTAAACTCTACAGTGAACTACCAGGGGAAGGTCATCACTTGAGCTTTTCCAATACAGCCTTTTGCATCAGACACTAATTAATTTCTAATTGATCTTTCCAAGAACAACTGCTCAGTGTGACCGTGAAGTTCAATGCCCTGCCTTCAACATTTCCAACTCTTCAGGCAGAAAATAGCAGGACCTTAGATAACGGGGCTGAAGACTGATTTTGTTTATTACCAAGCTCCTTAAACAAGGACAGCACTGCAATGCTCAGCGTGCTGCTTGATCTCATGCATTTTACAATCTTGCCACAGCTACTACCCAGTAACCTGGGAAAAACACTTGATAACTTTAGCAGGCTTGACTGCATTTTTACCAGGGAACTGCCTGGCATTCAAGCAAGGCTCAGTTTTGGATAGGGCTTTGGCTGCCACGCTGGCCATGTTCATATCAGCAAACAGAAAAACCTAAAGAGCTAGGTGAAACTGAGGACACCACAGCCAGCCACACATACCTGGAGAGGCGGTGCTATTTTGGACTGCTCCCCAGTACTGAACTTCCTGGAGCAAATCAGATGTGTTTCCAGAGTTCATGTTGCAATTTGGTTTCATCTAAAAGGCATGCCTGGGAAATGGGGAAGATTGTGAGATTTGCTCTGAAAGCTTAAACCTGATCCTAAATAAAACACTCCATAAATGCAGCCTTGTGTTTTAACAGTTTGACCGAAACACGCTATTGCATGGTCAGTAACAGTGTCTGTGAATAGAGAGCTAGAAAACTGATTATTTTTAATTGGAGCAAAATATTTAATTCAACAAAGGAAGCAAGGCAGAGAGGGACATAGCTGACTCCATTTTACCAAGCCCAGCACTTCCCATCAGTGCAGCAACACTTAGTTAATGAAATGCAGGAAAGAAACGCTGAATGCCCTGACTGCTGTGAGGATTACTGCGTTCCCTGGTGCACGTGGAGAGCTAATTAACTGAACCAGGAGAGCAGGGAACTGCCAAGGCACAGCCCTGTTGCGGGAAATACTGCCTTGACGGTGTGTCTTTTAAAAATGATGCTCTTAGAGATTCTCTCTCTAAAAGCTTCCCCATGTACACTCTACCGTTGCTGCAACTTAGCATAGCTGATCGCAACATATTCTTGAGGACAGTTTGAACCCAAATCATCAATGAAAATTTATTTTCTTTAACAGGCTCATGGCCCTAGGAGTTCCATAAAACACGAATATGTGATTAGCTACCTGATTTAGACACATTACATAATTCACACATTTTGTATGCCTGTTAAACTTTAGTCTTGTATGTTATGGGAAAAAATAGTACTTTAAAATTTCAGCCTATCTGATAATTATTTTGAATTGGTAAACTATGCACGAAGGGTGATTCAGACAGTGTACGCTCCACATTTAACAAAGAAAATAACTTGAGTGACACCTAGCGGAAAGATAAGCAATAGCTGAGGATTCCACAGCAAGTTTTTACTGTTTTGCACAGTGAAACAGCAAGGAGAGAGGCTCTTAATGAGAATGGGCAGGCAGAGGAAAGAATATTTGATAAAATTGGTGGAGTACAACTTAGGAGAATTTCATGGAATATCCCAAGTTGGAGGGGACCCATAAGGATCATCAAGTCCAACTCCTGATACCACACAGGTCTACCCAAAAGTTCAGACCATGTGATAAGTGCACAGCCCAACCTCTTCTTGAATTCAGACAGGCTCGGTGCAGTGACTACTTCTGTGGGGAGCCTGTTCCAGTGTGCAACCACCCTCTCAGTGAAGAACCTCCTCCTGATGTCCAGCCTAAACTTCCCCTGCCTCAGCTTCACCCCGTTCCCGCGGGCCCTATCGCTGGTGTTTCTGCAGAAAAGGCCTCCTGCCTCTCCACTCCCCCTCGCCAGTCATTTCCTAAATGACAAGAGTTTATCTGCCCATGTAATAATCTTCTGAGGAAATGGGATATTTGGTTTGATGCAGGCAAAATTCAATCAGGTAAAACCACTGTAAGTATGCCGCTGGAAACAATACAAGAAGCAGAGAATATGTACAGGACGAAATTTAGAGCCCTCCTATGTCCAAATACTGTAATGACTTCAACAGCTTAGTCCTCTAGGGTGCAGTAGATGGCAGGAGTACTTTTGCCCAGGGTCTAAAATTACTGGGGATGTGAGAGAAGCCACAGAATTTCTTTCATTTCTACAGGCGATGTTCCTTGATGTGTGATTGAATTTCATGATTAATATCCTTTCTTTTGTTCTTTTCGCTTATTTTCATAATTCATGAATTTTCAGTGACTCTCATCCATTTATAAAGAACTATTTTGATCAGTGTTGTCAGCAACCTATTGGAAAGTAGAGAAGAACAGATTTAATCATTGTGATGGAACTCAGATGAGAAGCACTTCTGCTCTCTGACAGTGATGGGCAAGTTTTGTCAGCACTGGAAATGGGAACAGGTCTTGAAAAGGATTTTTTTTCTTTCTGTGTCAAGAATAGGCCAGTCACAACAATGAATGACTATAACTCCTTAAAACCTTTTATAAAAGATAATAGCATATTCTGCCTGAATTTTCTCTTGGTAGATCAGGCGTTTGATCTGCACTTTCAGCTTTAACTTGCAGCTTGTATCTGTAACTGCAAGCAAGCCAGGAATCCCCCCTCCAACTTGTTTTCTGCCTGTAGAAGCAGTCAGAAGCAGCAGTCACACACCTGGTGGGAAAAGTCAAGGCCTCAAAAGAAAGCTACTCCAGAGGAAAAAACTTTCAGGAAGCAACGTAGTGAGATTTGGTTTGGGAAACAAGAATGATCAGTAATACCTCGCAGCTGAGGAGCCTGACAGCCTTTTTCATTCACAGAAAGTTCAAATACATTCACTCTGGGAAAAATATGTTTGCAGATTATAATAGAACAAGATTATAGCAGATCATAATTTTGTTTTCCTAATCAGCTCTTAATAAATCCTCTTAAAAGAAGAACTGTCATTTGGCCTACAAGAAGCTATAGCCCTGAAATGATAAATGCTAATGCCTTGTATTTTGAGCTTTGCTTCTGCCAGATACTCACCACACACATTTACATCCCTGGGAGTGGAAGTAAAAGGGATCCCCTCTCAGTCACCATCAAAAGTAAGAGACGCAACGTGAGCAGCTACTTCTCCAACCACGTGTAATGCAGCACCCAGACAGGACCACCTTCATAAAAATCCCCCCCCAGCACAGAACCTGAGTAGGGATTCCAAAGGATTCCAGTGATGTTGCCTCTGTTCTGGGGCTATCAGATGCAGCCTTTGATTCCACTGTACAACAGCAAGTTTTGTATTCCGTGGCAGCATTCCTTAATATGTGTCATTGAGAGTGTGACACAGGAAACAGGCATGGATAAAGACAGGCATTTATGAAATCTATGCTCTAGTGGCATGTTTTAGTTTTTTAAAGTGTGTTTGCTGTTAAAGAGGGAGAAAAAAAAATCCCAATCTCATCCATAGATCTTGCTGTGAAAGATAACCATCCAAGCAATACGTACATTCACACGCACGATTTACCTTTTAGTCAATAAGCTATTACCTCACTTCAAACACTTGGTCTTTCTCTTTCATCTAAAAGCAACTTGAAACCAAATATCTCAAGAGCAAACCCTTCATTTTCCCTTTTTTTTTAAGAATATTTTAATCTGACCTCTTGTTAACTGAATGCATCACCACTGTCATCAACATTTGCCACCTGAAATCTCTAATCTCTGCTGAACATGTTTCGAAGTCATAAAGAAAGACAAATGATAAACTGGTTATTCCACATGCATCCCACCAGCGCTTGCAGGAAGCGATCCCTTAGACAGAAGGATCTTCCCGTTATCACAAGTCCCCTCACAGGGCCAACTGGTGAGCCCCTGACAGGCAGATGGACTGCTCATTTAACGAGAGGAAAATTGCTTTCCTCATCTTACAGGGGAAAAAAATGAAATTCAGAAGGGGTTTTAAGTATTTTTGCCTTCATAGCAGTGTTTAAAATGCTAAAAGTGCCAAAGAGCAGACACACACAGCAAGTCATTTTCTTAAGGAAGCTCCTAACAAACTTCAGGCTACCGGTAAATGATTTGGACTTAATGAAGAAAAATATTTTAAATATAAATAAGAATTAAACAACAGTAATTAGTATCCAAGTATACTTAAATGTCAAACGTTACCTTCAAGAACAGCATGTTACGAAGAAACAACAGTTCAGAAGCAGGGCTGCACAGTACATCGGCGACATATGAAACTCACCTGGGTTTCATTTCAAAATGCAGAGCACAGCTCAGAGCCTGCCTCCAAAACAACATATTGAACAAGAACTGTCCTGAATTAAACATCACATCCACGGCACTCTGGATTTCCAAAAGTCAACTGCAATATTAATTCTAGTGTTCATATTTGTAGCTAAAGCTAAGGAAAAATGAATTTCAATTCTCTACCAAATCTTCAGATATGAAATAATAGGGGTAAAAACAAAATTATAGTTTTGTATCATCCTGAATTACTGGCTTTCCACCCAAACATACGCCGAGTGCCTTGTGTGCTGAGATGTCACGTTGCTGATATTCTCCAGCAACATGAGAGCTAAGAAATTTGTAAGGTCATGGTCCTTTTTTGAGCTAGACACATCTCGCCCAGCTGGGGAGAAAGGGTGCGCAGGGAGCCAGGGCCTTCCCTGTCCTCTAGGCTGTGCTGTGCTGACCACGGCAAGTCTTCCCAGTGCACCTTCCCTGAATATTTGGGAATTCATTTCTACGCCCCAATCCAAGCTACAACATTGCAAAAATAATATTCCACAAAACACCGAAGGAACCAAAATAGGAATTGACCCATTGATCCTTCATCAAACACAAGTAGCTGTGGCTAAAATGAAAGTAAGAACTTTATTTTACAGGCTATTTTTAGCTCCCTGGTATCTGTGTTAGCCTTGTGTGTTACTGGAGTTGAAGCTGAAGCTAACTCTGAAATTTTTATGTGAGGCAGAAATTTGTCAGATTTCAGGTGAGTTATTTTCAGTTTTTAAATTGTCAGGTTTAATAGGAAAAGTATATTAGCAATAAAAATAACTGCTAAACGTTTCCTCTTGTCTGTAGAAAACACAAAAATGCCTCGAGCACTATACTCCCTGACACACGTCAACCACTTGATACATCTTCCACTGGGCATGGGTTCCTATTGTCATTAGGAAAAAAAACGTTGTCTTTAACGCATTTCCTTACTGACCGCATAAAGCCAGCTCTGGATGCACTGTGTGCTCCAGCACTGCAGCACGCAGAGGGAAAGGAAGCCAGAGGGGAGGAAGAAGGGTAAGTGGCAGTCAGGGCCAGGCCTGACTCTCACCAGCAATTCCTTTCTGCATTTTTCCACAGCTGTTAATTTGATTTGATTTGGAATTTCTTCCTGCCTGTCTGTTAAATCAGAAGTGGTCTTTTATATATGTATAGATATTGTTATTTTTTCAGTCAGTCCTACAGCCTACCCTTTGAAAATGTCGATTTAAAAAGAACAGCTCTAAGAGATCTCTTGGAAAATATTACACGAGTATGTAGTTCAGACCCAAACCTTCAGACCATCTACTCGCTAACAAAGGCATGGGAGGTTGTTAAGGTTGGGAATATTTCCGCTACTTTATGATGAAGTTTGTAATTTTCTGTAGCAATAATCCCAGTTAAAATATAGAAATTCCCTATTTAGAATAAGAATCTAAAGATGAGCAACTTTAGGAATCAAACTGAAGTAAAATAATTTAAAACAAAATCAGTCCATTTTTCCCCACACAATTTTAGTCTTAATTAAATGAAACTTCCTTGAGAAAAAATAGTCTCAGCTTATTTGTTTTGAAGAAAAACATTTTTTTTTGAATTCTAAAATCTCTGTACAGTTGAAAACAATCATTTGATTTTTTTTTTTTTTTCAAAATTCCATTCTAAATAAGTAAAATTAAACTCTGGATTTACCTTATCACCTTGTATATGTAAAAAACTCTTAGTTTGTTGTTGTTAATAGGCCTGTTATATCTCTATTTCTAAGGCTCTGTCCTGTCTAATTTTAAATCATATTCAATGTTCTTCTCACTTGTGCCTACAAAAATAATTATACAACTGCATTCACCTTCTGCAGATAAAAGGAGGCTTCTTTATGGGTGTAGTGATATCAAAACCCAATACATTTTACAGTACCTGCTGAGTAGTACCCAGGGCAATATAGACAGGCATTTTGGCCTTAATGTACTTATTCAAATGAATTGAAATACTTTTTTTTTTCATTACGTTACATATTAAAATCCAAGAAAGATGGTTCCACAATCATGACTTACTCAATCTGACTAAGGGAGTTTGTATTTAAACTTTCAGTGCAGTGCCAAGGCCTGGTATGCATTTTTAGATGCAGATGTAGTAGGAACTATAGGAGGGGAACACTTTTAGAGATTGAAAACTGCAAAGTGAAAGGCACTACAGCGAAAGTCTAGTGAGAGCTACTCGGTATAACTGGGAATGACATAGCAAAAGGGATCATAACCTTCTTTACAAAGCTTTGAATAACAATAACTTTTGTACAATGATAAAGGAAAAGCAGTGAACTAGAGGCAAAACCTGACCTGTGTGCTCTCTCCCAGTTCCACTTACCGTACTGAAAAAGAAACAGTTGTGTTCTAGTTCTGCATTTAGACACTAGCTAATTAAGGAATCACACTTATCAGCTTATTATTCTTATTCCCTTGGTAGCTGAAGCATGAACAAGGCAGAATTCATCACTGCTGCAGGATTTGCCATATCATTGCTGTTCCACATGACCCAGACTGAAGTGTGTCCTCCTCCCTGCAATTGTAAGTCCCTGGGAGAAACGAAGGGTCTGCAGATAGACTGCAGTTCAAGGAAGCTGAAGGAAGTGCCTGCCTTGCCCGGTAACACCAAGAGGCTTTATCTGCAGAATAACAGCCTGACCACGGTTCCTGCCGGGGCCTTGGACAGCTTGCTCAGTGTGGAGGAAGTACAAATATCTGACAATCCTTGGAACTGTGACTGTCATATTCTGTATCTAAAACTCTGGTTAGAAGATGTCTCCGAACCCTCTCTTGCAAGAATCAGGTGTGCAACTCCTGCTCCCGTGAGGATGAAGCCCTTGAAGCAGCTGACTGGGAATGAGCTGGGGACCTGCAAGAAGTCTTTCCCGATCAAATGTCTTGAGTTCTTTTGGAGAGACTTAATTTTAATTGCTGCAGCAATAGTTACATTTATTTTAGTAGCATGGGCTCTGAAATTCTCAAAAAAGGTGGTCTACCAAATAAACCTACATCGGTACACCAGCAGGGGCCCTCTGCTGTGGAGGCACGCCTCCAAAAACCACAAGCTACATTGAGCTCTTCACTGCCACGAGCTTGAACAGAAACATCAAACCATTCTACCACGGAAAAGGTACAGGCACTAGCAACACCAGTAAGCATGCTACAGATAGATCCCAGGACACAAAACCTTGTTCCTCCGATAGGCAAGTTTGATTTAATTTCCTTTCAAAAATAAGTGTGGTGATTTTGTGGCCTCGGTAGGGTTGCACCCGTGTGCAAATTCAGCTCTCTCCTCCTGGAGCTTCCCGCCCGCAGAATCGCTGTGCTTATATAGGCCAGCCACTGAATTACCCCCAGTGAACGTGTCTACGCACAGGTAATGAGAAAGCAACCAATAAAATAATTGTAAATATTGTTGAATTTCCTAGAGTGAAAAATGAAAAAGAAAAAAGAATCTACATGAAATTGAAATAAAGGATGCTTTTTGAACATTCATACTCACCCCTGTCTGATCTAGCTCTACAGATTTCTGACTAAAATGCTAAGAAATTTCCAGAGCTTGTCTTCCAGTTTTCCTACTGACATTCAATACACTGGATTTTACACAACAGCTTTAAAGAGGATCTATTTCTCTTCTTGTGCCCCCAGCCTCATACAGAAATGGTTGCAGTGACCCGAGCATATCACTTGCTCCTTGATGTTAATTTTTACAAGGCTCCAAGAACAACACTTCATGCTGTACCCCCATCTGGTCCGCTCAGGCTGGGCTGGTGAGACGGGAGGTCTCTGAGGGCCTTCTAATACTCATACTGCTCTTGGCGGTTCAATTCTAGACACACCTCGCTCCACATCTGAACAAGGTATTAGAGGTTATCTGCTGAAGACACTAAAGGCCTCTTGGCTCTTCACCTAGCACCTTGTTCCACACGTGGGGTTCCTTATTAAAGCACACAATAGCCCTAGCAGAGCTGTGGTTTTGCAATTACGATGCGCTGTCACTTCTGTAGGGTGAAATTCCCCCCTAGCCACAAACACGCAAATTAAAGACAGCAGAAGTGCACAGGGACGTTTCCATGTCTCTCTTGCTCCTGCCAAAGCACTTTAGCAAGGCGGCTTCACGCTGTCAGCGCTGACTGGACGTGACATTCCCAGACAGCCTCAGAAAAGACACGTTGGTGCCCACCATACATGTTCCCTGCTGGCCCTCTCTTCCTCCTGCACCAGCAGGGAGGGGCCAGCGTGAGACATCGCCACTTGTCAGCCTACACTGACCCCAGCCTAGGATGAGCCGCTTGCCCCTCTGAGCGATGCAAAAGGCCACCAGGAGCTGCTGAGAGAACTTTTCATGAAGCACAAATAGATTTAGGGAAAAGGCATGCACCACGCAGAGAGAGCTACACAAGTAACACATTGTAGCGGGGGGCTTTAGATTAAGGAAAGGAAAGTACCAGTCAGGTGCTGTGCTGTGAAATCATGAATGATGTGGGAGACAACACGGACATTGCAATGTCAACGTCTGTAAACCATACACGGTGGGGAGCAAGAGAGAAGTCATAAATGCAAAGAGCAGTGGGTTACGTGGAGTGCCAGCCAAATGCACTGGGAAAAAAAGACGAGGCTGAGGATTTGGTTCAAGGTGGCTAATAATTTGGGAACTGTGATCCCTCGTGTACAGCACCACAGCAAAGTGCTAACATGACCTTTTGTTAACATAGGGAATATCATTTAAGGACAAAGATTTATTTACTTCCATGTTTAGACGAGCTACAGCACTTCAGGATCAATGTCTACGAATCAAGAAGAATCAGCTGCAGAAGAATCAGGAAAACAAAAACAAACAAACAAACAAACAAAAGAAACAAAACCAATGCAAATAAAGATAGGATAATATATCTTAAGAGGAGCTGAATCCATTTAATAAAGAGGAATTTAAGGAATGACAAGATCACAGAAAGAAATCAGAACATCAGACTAGAAACAGGGCTCAGAGTTTAACCGTGAGTTCCCTGTGACCTTTGAGCTGTTCCAGTGTTAATGTGACAATAACTATGTAACTAATATAAATAATAACTATGTAACTAATATTTGCAAACTAAACACTGAAACAGCTCAGATGGCATGGTGAACCTGACAGCTTCAAACCACCATTGGACATTTTTTTTTAAATCATCAGACGCTAGCTGAAGTAGAAACTATTTTAATAGAATTATATGTCACTTTTACCTAAAAGCTCACAGCTATTCTCATTCCTTTGGGCATCTGCAGAATTAACATGGGACAGCCCTTGACAAGAGAGGCTGCAGTGACAGCGCGTAGCGGGGACGCCCGCAGAGCGCCCTGGCAGCGCCTCGGAGGAGCTCAGCAGTGCTGACCAAGCCCTCCTCCCGCAGCAGTAATGTTCCACCCTACCTTCTCCAAATGCATATTCATCTTCCCAAGCAGGAGTTCTCCAGCTGCAGCACCGGATTTGTTTGTTACGAAGTGTTGCAACACCGCCTCAGGAAGTGAACAACAGAACCTAGAAATGGCCAGGCTCTGCTCTCAGAGCACGGTAAAGTTGTGTCGTTAGGTTTATGTGTACATTTCAGTCAGATGGGCACACACATTCAGAATTTCTCTGGCATTATTTAATGATGTTCCACATAAATAACTTCTGCAGAAGAGAATTTCAAAGCAGCGTATGTGAACATAATGGTGCTTGCACGTATATAATTTTAGACTTTCTTCTCCACAATGAGCTTTTCAAAGCCTTTAAACGGCACTTTAAAAGTACCAGCACTTTGTCATAACGCAGAACATTACAGGAGAAATACTCTCTGCAGTGTCTCATGGAGAGTTTCCTAAATGTCTTGTTTCCCTGCAATAAAATAAATCACTAACACTAAAAGCATGTAACTTTTGTGCCTACAAACCTAGATAAGCATTTTTTTCCTGTCATAAAAATGGGGCATTTGAGTGGATGTAGCCCAGGACCTACACCACAACTACATTTAATACACAGGTGAATGGATGAAGTTTAAGTATGCATTGCAACGCAGTCAACTTGAAAGTTTGCTAGTGTAGATAAAATGGTAACCTGCTTTATTGTATAGCTTTACTTGTAGAAACGTACAAAAATGAGCAATTAGCAAATATCTGTGCTTATACCAAACACCACATTAAGCAACAAACACAGAATAAAGAAAAAACAGTATTTGAGAGAACCTGTTTTCTGGCCCCGCTAAAGGAAAGAAGAGGGAATCTCCCCCGTGACAGTATTTCTCATTCCAGTACAACAGAGTTGTGTTTATCACTTGTGAACCATTCGCTTGTATCTGAAAACAACTCTGAAGAGAGGAAAGCTGGAACTGCTAACTAGAGGCTCGTGAGCAACATTCGTATGTTTATCTGGCAAGGCCATGATGTCCTGCTTAAACCGCACAGCTCCATCAAATTGCATAACAATATGCAAAGACAAGAAAATACAACGTCAGCTATCTGGAAACCAGCAAGTATTCTCAGAGGAGTTTGTAAGGATCCGCGAATGTATTCCTACATCATGCTGGCAAAGGGTACACCAGTAATATGTAGGTGTTCACATTCTCCTAGTACCTACAGCAAGTGCAATGCTTTAAAAGCTGGATGTGATCTTTGCTAACTCAGGCACAACTGCTAGGGTTAACTACAGCTAAAGAAGTTCTGAGTTTTTCAATATTTAGCAAGACAAGTAGTCACATGCTGAATTATTGAGCAAGAATAAAAAAAATATTTTTAAACAGTTCACTGTAATACACGGAGCAGATCTGTGTACGCTGCAATTCAGTTAACACAGCACGCATTTGTGAGGTTTGTTTATTAAATAGAATGGTAGGTGGATCACAGTGGTCTTGAAATGCCTAATATGCAATGGGAATAACACGGACATTGGCTTCTCCTGACCTTGGAATATTGGATTGCAGAAAACACAGCCTTACCACACGGCATGTAACATTCAGTATTGGGTTCCATCAACAGGTATATTTAAAACACTTCCCCAGTTAATATTACCCCTTAAGATGACTTTAAGTCAAGTGTGATGAAGCTAAACATTTAAGTGCTGCCTGACAGATGAATTTTTTCACGTCCCCTTTTTGCCCTTATTGTTTGCTTGCTACCACAAAGGCCATCATCAGAAGCGTGAGGCACAGATCATCTCGGAAGAGCAGATTATTATCCTTCAGTGCCTGCCCCTCCATCCACTCCAAAAAGAGGAAGCCTGTTTTCACTAGGTACATCATGAAGCTGTCAGCAGTTATTTTTGGCAAAGCCAGAAAGGAAAACCAGTCTGCATTGTAGCTGTATTTTAAAATTCCTCCTGACTCAAAATCTGGCCCCAGAAAAGGCATCTCAGTGGGGAGCTAATTAATTCTTAAATAAAATATGGTTACTATAGTGCAAGTTTTTTTTTTTTTTTTTGCCTAAATATTCTTAATTCAGATTCTAGAAATGGAATACAACATCTTTTTTACTTGCATCACTGCTAGGTGAGACTATTATTTCATTTTTAAACAAAAAATCAAAATGTATCCAGTTCTTACCCCATTTTCATTTATTTTCTGATATCTTTGTGCAGGGGCTTGAACTGCAGACTACCAGGCAATATCCATCATGTCAATAGCCATTGACGCAATTCCTTTCTTGAATGCTGCACTTTTATTCGTGATGCCTGTTCACAGCACTAAGTCGCTAAGGAGCAGATCCTGGCCTGTCATGGAACAGTGTACACAGACCTGTTGAAACCAACTAAATACCCTGTTATCCCTTGCTCAGGACTTGGATATAATTATGCTCACTGGTAATGAATATCTTTAGGAGTGAATAAATGAACAATAAATGGCTGTTGTTTCATATATATATATATATATATATATAATTTTTTTTAAAAAGTGATTATTTTACTCTGTCCCCTCATAGATCAGTTCTCTCACAGACCTCAGAACCATACCCTTGCCTTATGGCACCAACAGGTCCTCAGGAAGGAGCAAAGTCAAACCTTCCAGTCCACCACAGGACAAACATTTCACAGCTAGGCTGTGAAAAAGTATGTTACCCATCATGTTATTGAGTAGGGAACTACAGTGTCCAAGGCTAGCATTTCAGGTCTTTTTAAACCTCCTTTGGTTTAAGTGTATTAGCAGGTGGGACTTGATAGTCACATGAGGCTCTCCAGCCTCCCAACGAAAATATCCCTCTGACCGCGGTGCTCCTGAAAGCCCGGTGGAATTACACTGGAGATAAATTCCCTCTGAAGTGCTTAGAGGTTTCATCCGGATTGTTGCGCACAACATTCACGCCAGGGTTACACACACATCACACATCACACAGGACTATTCCCCGCTGTGCGTAATTAACTTAAGGCCATTATTCCTAATGGAAGGCCATTATTTTGAGGAATGCGCTAACATTCAGCTTTGGAGCTATATAATGAAAAACACCAAAAAGCTCACTCTGTAAAAATTACCACATCTCAGCTCCAAGTAGGCTGAAAGGCTACACTATGTCAAATACAACTGCCTCTGTGCGTTAACAGAGTCAAACTGTAGTATCATTATGCAGTTATTCAGACTCGGCAGTTTTGTTTTGCATCACTAATGCCCTTCTTCTGAATGCAGCCACTCGGGATCTGTATTCTGAAGTTAGCTACCAATAATGTGTTTTTTTCACCAGAGGTAGCTTGGTACTTGAGAATTAAAGCATTTTTGTTCATTTACAAGATTGCAAACAACAAGGAAAACAAAACAAAACAAAACTCTGAGAGAATGTGAAAAAGAAAACAAAAGCACAATTTTTGCTTGGGCAGCAGCAGGCTACTCGGGTCACTGCAGCTCCTCAGAAGAAACCACTGCAAGAGCCAGGTAACCTGGGGAGTAACTGCACAAAGCAAAGGGCACCCTGGATTCAAAGGCTGGAACTAAGCAGGGAAGCAAGCAAGAAATCCGGTATTTGTGGAATGGACAGCTGACATGCCACCTTAAAAAAATAAATAAAAAATCCAACAGCCTTCTGCTGCACTTCCAGGTCAGGTGGCTGGACAACTGCCAGCAACAAAGGTACAAGCCACACCAACAGGGAGGGCTTGGTGTTCCTAGGCTCTGCGCCATGCTGCTGCACGTAGCTACATGGCCTGGGGAATGGAGCCTCGTCCTCCTGCCTTGGCACGAGTGTCTGCTTGCAAAAGAGAAGAGCAAGTGCCTGTCTGATGTAAGTAATTTTAGAGCTGAAGTTATGTTATGGCAAAATTACATGTTTACTGTAAAGAAAAAAAAAAAAACATTCCACATGCTGTAGCTTTACTGAACTTGCTTGATCTTTTTACTTGTATTTACTAAGGACACCAGTATTTTGAGACTAGAAATTTCTTGTGTTTCAAATGCCACATTTCTGCAGGTGAAAGAATGATTGCATTTGTCAAATACTGATGCCATAAGTGAGTCTGCAAAACTGCCCATATACAGCACTAATCTCCTCCCCCCCCCCCCCTTTAACTTCAACGGGAGAAATTGACTACATTGAAAAATTAATAAGTCCTGTCTACTGATTACTTTAAGCTTATTGTAATGTTTTCTCTCTTCAGAGCACTATGCAAAACAGTTCTCAAAAGCCCTTGGTCTGTTACTCAAACCCATGTATGTATTTTGTTATTGAACCCAATTAAATTGAGATTTCACTCAATAATGTGAGCATGACAACAAATTGCGGTAGTTGCATAAAGGCCACACAGCTGCTTTTTATATCGACCTCCTTCCCCAGGGCAATTTGCTCCTGACATACCCTCTCCGAGTGCCTTCCCTGGTGGCACATTCTCAGCTTCTCCAAACGACTGCCCATGGGCAGCAGCACTGAGGTCACTTCAGCGGGCTCATGGCTCCTTACTGACATGGCAATTCCTTTTAGGCAAAATAAATCAGAGGTACCTGACAGAAGTTCATTCAGATTTCATTTAGTTTTGGTTATGAATTTCTTGTTTGACCACTAGGCATCCAGTCCTTTGATAACCTACAGTTATTAAAGTTTAATTGCATTTTTTTACCCAGGTGTGTTCTGTGGGAAAAGTGGATGGAGGCCTCTTCCCTCTAAAGCGTAGTACTGCATGCTAAGGAAATGCAGAGCATTCATCTTAGTCCAGGATATAATAAAATAAAAATCACATGAAGCCCATTCTTAAACGGCCTTGGTGTAAAGGGAAGGAAGTCTTTAGGGGCCAGAAGGTTTTGCATCTGATGCTATTAGGTTATTTTTTCCTAGGATTCATATGTTGCCTCTTATAACCACAGAGAAGGAGCATGAAATCTCCTGCTGACACATCTATATAAAATCTCCCATGCCACCCGTTCATGTCAGTAGCAGCACGAAGCAGTGGGAGAATGTGGCAACTACCACATCATAAGGGGCTGCCTTCCAGATGCCAGAGCACTCAGAAGCGAGCGTATGTTTGACTTCCCTGAGTTTAGAAGACAACTGCAACACCTGATAGCGTAATTTTCAGGTACACCTAGGAAAAGCTGTGTTATTAGAAAGATTGGAATCAAAACAGCAGCAATTTCAGCCTGGAGGAAAAGAGCAACTGCAGTTCATAAAGGATCACAAACTGGATAACAGAACCTTAGAAATCCTGAAGCGACTCCTTTAACTTCAGCAACAGCTTTGGCAGACAAGGACAGCTCTGAAACTGGACCAACATTGACACCTAGTGGCTGCTGAGAAGCGAGACGTTTTCCTTGAAGCTCGTCACCCTTTCACGTCAAGATCTCAGTAATGGGATGTGATGGAGTGATTTTCCAAACAAGGAACCAATTGCAGTTAGCTGCTTCTAGAGTCTTAATGCAGGCTTTCTGTCAGGAGGTGCCAGATGTCACAGAACATGAACGGTTTTCTCTTGACAGACAGAAACCTGAAGATACCATACTTTTGGACACTGGGCAATACAACCTGCATTTGTTTTCCTTGCTGTGATTAACACTTTTTAGACCTGCATGAAGTCTTCTGTTACTGCAGCTCTCAAAGACGCAGCTCAATCTTCATATTAAAACCAAATGTCTTCTTTCTTCTGATCTCCTAAATCTTGGAGAACTTTAATGTAAAAGATGACTTGAGTGATCACTTTGGCACTGTAACATCATTCTACCAAAGTGAAACAAAATAAAGAAGAAAATGTAAATTAAGTAAATAAACCAAAGACATTGAAGCAAACAGCACTTGTTTATCATCACTGCTCCCCTGTTCCTGAAAATCTGCAACAGATCTTAACAAGAGAGATTGTTTCTGACAGAGGAATCAAAACTCAATAAAATCAATCCAAAAAGAAAACAAAATTAAAAACCTCTGGCAATTGATGGGAGCAGCCATAAAGGTGATCTGCCTGTACTGGGGAAAATACCAACAGAAAAGGTCTGCTAAAACACTGGCAGAAGACAGCGCCTGCCAGCCTGGGACTAGACCTGTCAGCCAGGAGGATCTCCGAGCAGCACTGCTGGCCTCTGAAGTGCGGCTGGGTACCTGAGAACCTGGGAGATCCTACAGACACCATCGGTAAGGGCAAAACATGGAACTGTGACAGCAGCTTGTTGCTTGGCAAGAACAGTATTCCGGAAACGGGGAAATATGCTGAGGAAGTAGGAATCAACTACTGATCCCTGCTATTGGCTGGTTTAGCTCAGATAACAGAAAAATAAGTCTGAGAAAAGTAAAACTTTGTCAGAGAGAAGAGGAGACATCATCATCTATTGGCGGTCCCAGGTGAAAAGTACAAATTAGCAGCACCTATTGGTTAGTCTAAGTGGGGGTGTCCTAAGCCCTCTTAGGTCTCTATAATACAACAATCAGTTGCTTGCTACCCAAAACAGAGCTTCTCTCTCTGAGAACTCCCCGTGCACCTTTTGGTGCAGGATTTCCTGGCAGGACACCTGGCTGGCTCCAAACTCCAGGACGCAGATCGTCTGTGAGGTGAGCCTTCGTCTGCAGTCACTTGGCTCCACATCTGGAATGGGTTTGACGAGCAGCTGGTACCAGCAATATTTTTCTACTAATTACATAAGTAAATTAATCACAAGTACATTTGCTACTTCACCAGTGAGAAGTTTGTAGTAACTTGTAATATTGAAATATATACGCTTGCTGCTGCTAGTGATTGCCACTGCTGTTGAAAATACATGTATTCTTGTTTTCTGGTACTACGTAACAGCTGATATAGATATTTGCTTCATTAATCAGAAGTACACTTGCTAGTGGTTATTTCTAGTAATCTCTAATAAAGTAAAGAAATTTAGGCCATAAAGACTCCATGTGTTCGTATGTTACCGAATTCTTTGAACACACTGTCACGGTTCCCATACATCTGCAGGGCGGTAACCTCTAGGCCATGACATTAATCTATTAACTATCTTCAGTAAAGCAAAAGAAGGGATTTTTGATTTCAAGTTTAGAAATTATGATCTGTTAATACATTTTGCATAAAAATACAAAGCACAATTTTTCTTGAGCGTGTGGGTTACACATCCTTCGCATTCTTTACTTGAGCTAGCTTGAGGTCAATGTATTTTCAAGAACCTCTTCAGGGAAAACACCATCTGAGTAGGGCTGACGATAACGACACGTTCATGTTACAGATGGTAGTTTCACATTTACAGCAAATTTCATCAAAGGAACTCAATGTGTTTTGGAAGCACTGGCTGACTGCATGTTGCTGCAAAAGCCATGCCAAAAAGCGCCGATTCTATGGCGCCCAGCTTGCCTCCCGATCAACACAAACAAATCCTTACTGCCAAATAAATTCCCACCAGCCTAACGGGATGGGCTCTGTTTAACAGACAAAGAGCTATCAGAGAGAATCCAACCACAGAATCTCAGGCAAAACAGAGCTGGAGAAACAAAGTGAGAGCTCATTACTCTTCATTTTTCTGCTTGTGTTCAAAACAGTTGGTTTATTTTACTTACTAGTCTCATGGGTGTAAAAAACACCACCTTTTTTGCATAACCTGAAGGAATTTTAGGTTAGTCTGGGAAAATTCTGTTTCCAACACTTGTGTGGTTCAATAAATGATTTTCTAAGGGGTTTAACTATAGCAACAGAGCGAGAAAGGTACAGTACAATAGGTACGATAAAGGTGCTGCAAGAGCCCCTTCCTTGAAGCTGTAGGAGTACTTCACCTCCCTTACCCCCTGTCAAGAGCACAGCCCTGGATTATTAGTTGAAAAAGGCTTGTAAATGATGAAGCAGAGATTGGTGCAAATGCCACATTATGTTGTTTCCATTTTCTTTGAAGTTGTTGTATTTGTTTGTTACTATTTATGAATAGACTGCAAACATGTCTGCACAAGATGGATATAAGTACTTTTTTTTCCTGGTTATCAAATTAAAACAAAATGTTTTACTTCGGGGTGTTGTTTGGGTGTTTTGTTCTTGTTGTTTTGGTTTGTTTGTTGCTGTTGTTTTTTATCACGTTTGGCATGACCAAGTGGGCCTCAAATTGTTGTCCTAAGTGTTTCATAGATATTTACAATAGCTACATAGCTAGTTACATAGATATTTACATAGCTAGTTACATAGATATTTACAAATAAAATCACCAAAAAAATGCAAACACCTAGGAATCAATCCCTTTTCTGAGCATAGGCCACTCCTTTTCATATCATCATAAAGGACAAAGCACTTCCCATGTGCACATTTTTTTCTTCGCACACTTGAGAACCTACTCTGTAGAGGTAATCTGAAGCTCAAAGATAACTTACTATAAAATAGTAATAAAAAAATAATCTATTTAGCAGAGGAGCAAGGTTTATGTTCTTTACATTCTTTACACAGGAGCTGTGAACTTTCCAGTCTCATTAAATTTAACAGACCTGTGTAACGTAGCTATGTGCACACATGTGTACGCCTGTGTTTGCCAGTCTGACACCACCACTCAGAAATCAGAACCTGCAAAGGCAGCAATAAAGCCACAGGGGCTGAGATGCAGCCTCTGTATCGAAAGGGATCTCAGCTGCTAGTGACAATGTCGAAAGAATGAGAAGGTTGATAAAGGAAGCAAGCTTCCTTATTAGCTGTACCTAGCATGCAAATTAATGCAACTGAGGAAGACGCTAGCCTTAATGAATATATGTTTTTGTGTCCTCTTCATTTTAGTGAGGATTTATTTACAACACAGACTAAGTTTGGCAAATAAAGTACTAAAATTTCTATTTTTCAACACAAAGTTACAGCACGTAAACCGTTATAGAAAGTGTGATGCATCTCCCTGCATCACAGGCCATCAAACACAAATTAGGAGTTTGGTTTGCCAAAACTTTGCATGCAGAATTCAGCCAAATCTGTAAGACTCTCCCGAAATAACTGTGAAGTGTAGTAGCAATGTAACAACACTGGTCAACTTCAGATTGAATAGTGCATCCCATGGAAATACACAAAAAGATTCACTAGGTTCTGGAGCCCAATTAAACCATATATCTGACTAAATGTTAGCTTCAAACATTGAAATTAATTCCATTGACTTTTCCCAGATCAAAACTTTTGAGAAGAGTAGAAACAATTATCAAATAATACTGAGGAGAGCAAGATGAGCATGCCATTTAAATCAGCAGAACATCACCACGCACCATCACAGCTGGAAAGGCAGGCTAGTGGAAAGGTTCTAGCAGCGAGGTCTCATTAAGGAGTGAGAGAATAGCAGAAGATGAACTAATGGAGTTACGAGGCCAGGTCTGTGGCCTGCGTTACCACAGACTGCATACTTCTGTTGATACACAGCTGTCCTTGGGTTGTGCCCGTTCCAAGGTATGAAATGAATCCTCCTTCCAACTGTATGCAGCGCACATGCGATCATTTTCAGACCCCCATAGCATATACACAAACCAACCAAGAAGCCTTGCACTCATTTAAGGGAGATTAAATTGCACCATTCTGCTGGTGATGATAAATTTTAATAAGATACTGGGAAAAAGATGGTTAATTTTGGTAAGAATTTCCAAACGATTAAGTAAATATGAAGTGCAGAGTCTTGCACAATACACTCCAAGCAAACTGACCATTTTGATCTTTCCCATTCTTGGTCTGATCAAAAATATAAAGGAAAGACTCACTGATCTGAGTGGGAAACCAGTTTCACTCCAGAGATGAATCCCATCTAGTACTACCACCTGACATTAGACTTCTTTGAATAACGTAGCAGGATTGCCAAATGCTCAGCAGATTCACGATATATTCCAAAACTAGAAATATCTTTATACCAATCATGTGTGGACACAAACTGCTTTTGCACCTCTATTTCAAAATATTTATACACAGTCAGTGGTGTACCTATGACCATCAGTGGGGTCACATAGCTATCAACACCAAGTGGTAATCCAGGCTTGTTCTTCATTCCATACTCACAGCTTAGTGATTCAAAATGATGTTCAATTTGCAGTCTAAGAAATCAAAACAAAATCACCATTCTACACTTGGAGGGGGAAAAGTAATACCGGATTTTCTCCTTGTACATATGCTTGCTCCATATTTGTCTAAATCCTCTAAAGGCAGCATAACTAAGACAAAAGATCTTGAATATATTCCATACTGGCAAAGTTACTTTGCATGTCCTAATCCCCACTGTATCTGCAAAGACAACAGTTGGCACAAACGTAACTGCAGTTTGAATTTAGCCACAGCATCCCTGTGCGATGGGGCGAAAGTCAGAACGAATCCAGCTTGCTCTCAGAAAAAAAAAATAATAATGAATTGATGAGGCTACAACTCAGTGGAGGTAAAATATATACATATATTTAATTTAGGCTGAAAGAAAACAGTAATGCTCTATTTTCCTAACACCATTTTTACAGTCTATAGTTAGAATCAGCAATTACATTATTAATCCAGCGATTACATTTCTCTGACATAGAAATATCACCCTTTCACTTGAGGAGGATAAAAGTTTCAGGGAAATTCAGATGAATTTACAAGGCAATAAACCCCAAATTCACAAGGCAATAAACTACGAGATTGTTTGGGGAGTACTGACAGATTCATGACATCGTGCCAACTGCCAGGCTCATTATCTCCCCCAGTATAACGCAATATTGGTGTCAAAAAGGATCTACTTCCTGTAATTTTAAAAACATATGTTTGGAATTGTGAAGAACATTCTAAGTATTCCTGTTAAGACAGAATTTCTTTAGCTACCAGTTGGTCAATTAGCACATTCTAAAAACCGGGAAGTTGTATCCTTCAGTCCACTTTTCAATAAAGATTTAATCGAATGTGCAAAAGTGAAACCACATGCACACAATCACAGTTGAATCACATACAGGATTTTTATTAATTTGCCTTTTTTTACTGTTATGTGATATATGATACTGATTATGTGTCATTGAAACTAAATGAGAAGGTACTACAATTAACAGAAAGACAATTTTATTTGTATTTTCCAACATGTTAAATTAAAACTCTCATCTACATTTGGGAAAACAGGTAAGTGCACTTGAACTGAAGCTTTGATGACTGTGTTTCAGAGACAGCAAAAAGCTGATAACATAATATATTCTACATCTTCTCGAGAGTAAACCCAAAGCATCAGTTCTCAGGAAATAAGCTGTGATATATCAAGATTTAACTTGGAAATGACATTAACGTGAGGACATTTCAGATTTCACATAGGAGTGGTACCAAATGTGGCATAAATACAGGCAGAAAATATGTTGAAAAAGAGAAAGTATCACGGCCAGTCTTTACACAGTTCAGAAGGTAATCAATTGGAGATCACTACGTAGAGAAGGGGAGCACTGACCTTCAGTTAACAAGTGCAAAAAATAAATCCAAGGAGGGCAGTTTTCATAAAATTGGTTTCTAAATGGAATGCATCAGCTCTGGAAAGACAACTCAGGAACTATGAAGATCTTTACCTAAGGGATGTATAGCAGAGTAACCTCAGCTCACTCAGCAACGAGTACCAGGGAAAGGAAAAGCTACCCGCTACCACAAGAAATCCAGCTCTTGTGATAAATCTCACACAGACGTACAGACACGGCAAGAAAACTGCTTTTATGATGCTTACAGGTACTATATTAATCTCACTTAGAAGAATAAAAGTCAGCAAACTGTGCAGATTTGCAGGTGGTTCTTAACTGAGCCTTTAGCACTTGAAGCAACATTTCATGAGTGTGCAGCCACAGGCCAACTGGTGAAGCCATGTACATGTGCACGCTGCTGCCCTACAGGATTCTGGCTGCGGTCGGAACACAAAAGAGGAATGCTAATTAGAGCACACGCTGTTCAAAGGGATTTCACCTCTTCCCCTTACCCTACATTCCTGAATATACATCTCCAGTCTACAATGGCAAGATGATACAGGTAAACAAATGACTCAAGGAACCATACAAAGATACCAGGCATCGGGGGACTGGTCTGTGATGATTTGCCAAATGAAGCTGACTGAGAGGAACCAAAGTTTTTAGTTTCACCAGCAACTCTTTGGTGGTTGAAACTGATTAACAGCTGTGTTTTAAGAAATCTGTTCTATTAATTGGCATGGTTTCTGAAGTGTCATGTCTTCTTTTACACTCTTTGAATACAGGCAAGGAAAACGGATGGGTGACTAAGATTGATAAAAGCCTTTAGAAACTAAGAGGAGGAGAATTTGCATTGCATTCATACAGACGATGAAGCTATGTGTATGAATACAGTATTTCAAATGCCAGTGAATCCACTCTCTACAACTGAGTCACCCAAAAGGAACTGGAAATAGCTTATGGCTTCTAATACTCAGAACAGGTAACTTCAAAAACCATGTGAAGGCAATTAAATTTTGTTATTACTAGCTTGTTCTGAAGCTGAGTTGATCACAAATTCAATGCTCACTTTGGGTAACAAGCACATCACGTATGACAAAGTTGTGTGCTTTGCCTAGCAGCTGCCTAACAGAAGTTGCTTCATCGCTAGGAATCACGCACGGAGACACTGAGCATGTTCTCACAGCAAGGTTAGGCTCTGCAGGCTTACAAGGGGAACATCAAAAAGCCTTGGCTGGAGGAGTTTCAGACCTCAAATTCTTTCCTGTTTGTTGGTTAGCAACTTCCTTACAACTTGGCAGTTTCGCTGCCACTGCAGTAAGAGAACAGCAGGCAGAAGCAAAATTTCTTCTAGAATAGGCCACTACCGACACGAGGTCTAAGACGCATCATTTTTCAAGACTCCAGGAGTCTTCCTGCTGCTGGAACCACTGCAGTTTGGGGGGACAAACGGTAGTGTGGCAAAAGGACTCTTCAGGGCAAATCCATTCTTAAACTGTGGGGCTTCCCAATTAATCATGATTATCACCATTACCTTAAAGAGCATGCCTATCTCTGTGCTGTTCCCTAATTATTTCTCCTACAATACAGGCACAGATTTGGAAAAACAGAGGCTGTCACATACAGCAGGAATATCTGACTAGTGACAGTCCTCAAGATAACCATTTGCCTTGTCCCTCTGCAAGTAAATCAAAAGGTCTCCATCCTATTACAGAGAGAACAAAATTTTGTCTCTCTTGCTATTTTTTTTTTTTTGGAAAGGCTTTAGAACATTAACAAAATAAACTAAATAAACCTACTAACATTTTAACTGGCAAACATCAGAAACTGCTAAACTTTTTTTTAAAGAAAAAAAGTTCTGGATACAAATATGCTCAATGTAGCATCTCCTTCATTTTAGACTGAATTACTAAACAGTATATTAGCACAAAATTCTTCTGGCTAAGATTCAAAAGAATCCATTTTTGTGTAAGAACACAGCCCATAATACTGAAGGTTCCATTGCTCAGAAGACTCAGAAAACCCTAGCTGTAAATCAAACTCTGAGACACCTGCAAGATAACCTGAGACACTGTCTAGAAGTGCATAGCCAGAGCCCACATCATTATAAACAATGATAAACTTTGAAAGAATAAAGTATTTCATCTCAAATAATATCAGTAACAAACTTATTACAAGATGGGAAGAGGAATTTTGGCCTCATAAACCAGATCTACTCAAGAGTAACAAAATATGTGTGCTTTAATATGAACAATCAAAATTCATGCATCAAAAGTATGGGGCCATGTCGGGCAATGGTGAGTATGGGAACAGGAGTTTTTGACTTTAAAAAAGTAACAAGTAGTTCTTATCTTACAACTTATATTTATTATGTCTATTATTATGAAATTAAATATTTAACTAGTTAGCAGATACTGCTTATACCAGGAACTACAGTATTTCATTGCTTTTCGTGACGTCAAGAAACCAATCCATCCACGCTGACTCAGCCCTAAAATGGGCAGGCTATAAAGCTGCCAAGGAACAGAGATGTTCAAACATTCTTTTAACCAAAGCCTGACCAACCAAGTTTGTACCTCTTCAGGAGTGGTAACACATACACAATGTCCCTCCATTATAAATGCAAGGAAAGGTTGAACTCCATTGACAAATTTATCTTGGAACAAAGTATAAAGAACATACCAACCAAAGCTGTAAGTCTAGTTTTCTTGGTTTTCATGAACTATTTTGGCAATTGTTAGATATCCCTACTGGAAGTTATTAAGAATGAATGCTTGCTACTTTCTAGAATTACAGTAGTCTATTGATATTATTATATAGTTACATAATGCCCTTTGAACCCTTCCCTGCTGCTCCTTCAAACTGTGCTGCAGAAAACTGGGTCACATTTTAGGATTCATCCCTGTCCCCCCACCCCTACCCAGTGCTTGATTTAAGGTCACCATACAGATTTATTTGGAAGGCCAGAAAATAGTTTGTTTTGTAACTTCAAATCTCAAGCAGCTGCTTTGAAATATAATACAGTCTCACCCACCAAATTCTGCTTGCAAATTCCACATTTGACAGCAATCTTACACCTACAGCAAGGGTTTTGCAGACCAACCTCTTTATTAGACCTGAAAAATCTAACTTCTTGTTGAACTGAATTAGCTGAGGGAAAAGGAGCTGTGATCACTACAGTGGTCCTTCTGCCAGGTTCTGATACTGTTTTCTGTCATTGCTCTTGGCTGATGAATGACTCAAGTACGGGCAGATAAACAGAAATGGACTCAAACCCATGTTGGTTTTCCTTAGCTTTCCATGAAACAGGTGTTAATTCCCGGTGGAGTCTGGGAATTAACCAAAGACAAGTGTTTCAACATTCAAACCATCCTATGCAGTTTTCCCAACTTGAAGGACTGAAAGATCCCTCACACGTGCAGCAATAGCAAACACATCCCGTTTGGGGAATTCCTTGCTTTAATTGCATTTAAAAGCTAATGAAAAGAAGAAGCAACAATAATTAATGCAAAAAAGATGTAATGATTTATAGCAAGGATAGTGGAATACCTGATTGTGTAATTATCTTCCTGGAAGTAATACCTTTATCTTGCCACTAAAATGAGATCATACAGTTAATTCTAAATATTAAGACTAACATCTCTAGAACTGTTTGCTCCTAAATAATCTAAGTTCTCTGATGTGCTTTGCTCAGATATGGAAAACTTTAAAGTGCTTATTAACACGCCAGCATATGCACAGGAATGTCTTATTTCCTCTTTAACACTTTCTGTCCTGGTTCATTCATATTCTAGAATTCAGTGGCCGGGATAATGCACAGTTTCAGACTACCAGAAACAGCCATTTTTCCAGCCCACGTTCTCATGGGTCTGCTCGTGCTGGAAGGTTACCATGGATCACCAAAAATATACATGGAGTCCTGAAAAGGAAACATAACGAACCCACCCCAAAATCCATTGATTCATCATAATTCAAAAACAAGCTGGCCTGGTTGGCCTCTGCTAGCTCAGTCACAAAGCCAGTCCTCATCCTGCACAGCTACCTCTGGGAAAATTTCACTCTTGCTCTCAGAAATGCTATTATTCAATTGTGCCATTTCACAACTTTGTCAGTTCATACTGAGGATGGAAATTAGCAAATCACTTTTACAAAGAGCACACTAGCAAGACATGCTGTGTCAAAGTATTTATTAGTAAAGCCGATTTTTATTAGCATCTTGACTCACCACGTAATCTGAAAGAGTATCTATTAAACAGCAGCTCGTTCTGTAGATTACGTAGGCAGCAGTTAAAATACAATCCCAGATTGCTGATACATTCCTCCCAATACACAAAACCACGCTGTGCTGCAATTATCACACATGCAGATTGGCATATGTAGCACACGTAGCACCATGCTGACAAAGCTGCGTCAGAGCAGCACAGCACCTCGCGAGGGTGAAAATCCGTAGCCCTGAGCCTTGGACTGCCACTCTGGAAAGAAACCACACCCTAGCTCAGACCTAAAAATGAAAAAGCCAATGAGGCAAACGAGCTGCACTTCCCGGATGACTTCACGGTGCCCCTGCACCTGTTCATTTCGGTGTGTCAGTAGGGGTAACGCATCTCAGCGAGCACGTATCGGACCAACGCCGCTCCGAGAGGATATAAACAACTTGCACGCGCGGGGCTCCGCACGGCTGCGGGGCCGGCAGCGCGGAGGAGCGGTGGCTCCGCGGCAGGGCCGAGGCCGGCGCCTCGCCCCGCGGGGCATCGTGCCACCGGCTCCAACGCCCGGCCCGGGCCGCGGGGCTGCGAGGGGAGGCGGCGGGCGGGCAGGGCCCGCAGGGGCCGGGCGGAGGCGGCCGGCGCCCCGCCCCACGCGGCACCCGGCCACCGGCTCC